>CM070777.1:100741508-101299008 GCA_036346955.1 Dipus sagitta | reverse complement strand
CTGCTTTTCAAGGTTATGATTTATTTTGTCTGTGAATTAAGAATATGGCTGTGTCCTGCACACCTGGTATTGGTTTCAGAAGCATGAAAAATGGGAGCAGTGGTCATGAATTGCACACCGTTCCAGGAGCTGCTGCTGAGATACAGCATGAGGCAGGGCATGATGCCCTGATAGGCTGAAAGAGCCTTTGGAAGATGGACCGTGGTTTGCATGAAGACCTCAAGATGTTTTGGATATACTAGGACTATGCAAGCGCTACCATAGAGTGCACTGTTGGCCTGGGATGGAAGTGTTCCCTGGCTACTCTGCCCAGCTGCAGGGGCGGAATTGGAAAATCTGGAGACTGTCAGTCCCTGGTTGTATTGAACTTGAACTGCAGAAGTTTGATGTTTGTTTGATGGTGGTTGAGTTTGCATTGTTTTAGTCTCTCCTTGCTATGCCTTATACCAGTTGAAAATGTTAGCCGGGCGTGGTGGTGCACGCCTTTAATCCCAGCACCTGGGAGGCAGAGGTAAGAGGATCGCCATGAGTTCAAGGCCACCCTGAGACTACATAGTGAATTCCAGGTCAGCCTGGACTAGAGTGAGACCTTACCTCGAAAAACTAAAAAAAAAAAAGAAAATGTTTACTCTGTGCCTTTATATGTTAGAAGTGTTTAACTTGTTTGATTTTACCGGTCTTAATATTTTAAATTGGTCAAGACTGTGGGGACCTTTGAAGTTGAAGTGAATACAATTTACAATGTGTAATGGTTATAAATCTATTGGGGGCCAGGGGTGGAATGTGGTAGTTTGAATAGATGGCCCCCAATATATTCAGTTGTTTATTTGTTTGTAGTTTGCATCTGCAGCCACCTGGCTGGAGGCAATGTCACTGGGTGAACCTTAAGGTGTGGTGGTGGGTTTCAGGTTGCAAGCTAAAGATACTCAAAGTGTGCCTAGCTGGAGTTCTGAAGTGTGCTGTGGCTTTTGACTTTTAGGCTTGTACTTCTCTCTCTCTCTCTCTCTGCTTGGACCTGTGAAGGCAGGCCAGCTTCTTTTGCCATTATGGAACTTCCCCTGGATCTGTAGACTTCAATAAATATCCCTTCCTCCATAACTGTGCCTTGTCTGGAAGTTCATCTCAGTGAACCTGAAGCTGTCTGCTACAGGGTAGCCTTGAATTCACGGTGATCCTCCTACCTCTGCCTCCCGAGTGCTGGGATTAAAAGTGTGCGGCACCACGCCTAGCCTGTGTATTTTTTTTAGGTGTTTCGTATCAAACCCAAAGCCTTATACATACTGGATAAGCACTTCACAAGCTGAGCTACATTTCAGGCCTGTTTTGTTTGTTTTGTATTTCCAAGTAGGGTCTTACTCTAGCCTAGGATGACTTGGAACTCACTATGTAGTCTCAGGGTGGCCTTGAACTCACAGTGGTCCTCCTACCTCTGTGTTGCAGTCAGGTTCGCATTGCTGGCAGAAAATACCTGATCAAGAGCAGCTTGGGGTGGGGAAGAGGGCTTATTTTAGCTTACAGACTCGACGGGAAGCTCCATGATGGCAGGGGAAAACAATGACATGAGCAGAGGGTAGATATCACCTCAAGGCCAACATCAGATGGACAACAGCAGCAAGAAATTGTGCCAAAGACTGGCATGGGGAAACTGACTATAATACCCATAAGCCCACCCCCAATAATACACTGCTTCCATGAGGTGTTAATTCCCATCTCTATCAGCTGGGAACCTAGCATTCAGAACATCTAAGTTTATGGGGGCATCTGAATCAAACCACCACATTCCACCCTTGACCCCTATGAACTGATAACCAACCATCCATGATGTAAAATACAATGCATTTATTCCAACTTTAAAAGTTTTCTTTTTTTAATTTTTTTGTTTATTTTATTTATTTGAGAGCAACAGACAGAGAGAGAAAGAGGCAGATAGAGAGAGAGAGGGAGAATGGGTGCGCCAGGTCCTCCAGCCACTGCAAACAAACTCCAGATGCGTGCACCCCCTTGTGCATCTGGCTAGCGTGGGGCCTGGGGAATTGAGCCTTGAACTGGGGTCCTTAGGCTTCACAGGCAAGCGCTTAACCACTAAGCCATCTCTCCAGCCCAAAAGTTTTCTTTATCAATTCTAATGATGTTCAAACATTCCCATAGTCCAAATTCTTTTAACTGAGCCATAATACCAAAATAAATAAATAAATAAATAATTCCCCAAAAAACCATAATGGCAGAGAATAAACACTCATATGGCAAAAGATGACATTGGGGCTGGAGAGATGGCTTAGCAGTTAAGTGTTTGCCTGTGAAGCTTAAGGACCCTGGTTTGAGGCTTGATTCTCCAGGACCCACGTAAACCAGGTGCACAAGGTGGCACATGTATCTGGAGTTCATTTGCAGTGGCTGGAGGCCCTGGTGCCCCCATTCTCTCTCTATCTACTTTTCTATTTTTCTCTCTGTTCCTCTCAAATAAATAAATACAAACACACACACGCACACATGCACACATGCGTGCACAAACACACACACACACAAAGCTAAAGAGGATTATTAAAAAAAAAAGAAAAAGATGGCATTGCAGCTGGGCATCGTGGTGCACATCTTTAATCCCAGCACTGGGGAGGCAGAGGTAGGAGGATCACTGTGAGTTCAAAGCCACTCTGAGACTACATAGTAAATTCTAGGTCATCCTGGGCTAGAGTGAAACCCTACCTTGAAAAACAAAACAAAACAAAACAAAAAAGATGCCATAGGGCATAGTAAGGAAATATTCAACTAATACAAGATTTAAACAGGGCAAACATCAAACTCTGTAGCTCTAAGTCCAACAACTCTAGTTAGTGACAAATCTCCAAGTCTGATAATTCTAACCACCAACAAGTCTCTGGAGTTCCAATTCTACCCTTCTAGCTAGGCTACTCACAGTCGTGAAAAACTTCATCCAGAGCCAGAAGCTCTCCTTAGCAGCCGTCTTGTGGTCCCCACATATCCACTGGGTCTCATCCTCACAGCTCCAACAGGTCTCCATGGAGGCATCCAGCAGACCTGCTTCACACTGCCCTTGGCCATTTCTAAAACACAAGACCATGATGCAAATTCAAAGACTCTCTCTTTCCTGCATTTCTTATACTCCATAATACCAGGTGAGGTGCCAATTTGTTGATCCAGCGGGGAATAAAGCAGACTTTGAAAACCAGGACACCCCTTTAGCATTCAGGCCATTTCAAAAAACTGCATTCTTCCTGTTGTTCCAATGCAGTTCAGCTAGCCCAATCTCAATGGTTGTAATCTCTCAACTGCAGTTGAACAGGGCAGAAGTTTCACACAAAGATTTCCTTTTTTTTTTTTTTTCAAGGTAGGGTCTCACTCTAGCTCAGGTTGACCTGGAATTAACTATGTAATCTCAGGGTGGCCTCAAACTCACAGCGATCCTCCTACCTCGGCCTCCCACACCGGGCTTCAAGATTTCATTTTTTCTGTGCCATATCCCTCCGCTCACACCAGTCCATTTCTACACAAAGCAACCCTGCACAAGTTCTCAGGACACGAGCATAACAGCAAGCCTCTCACACCAACTGCTTCTATCCCAGTCCAGGCAAAGCTTTCTCACCCTCACAAACAAATCCTCGCAGTCCATAGTTCTTACTGCATTCAGGTCTTTCAACTGTGACCAGAATAGCCCATCAAGCTGTACTTACAGTACTGCAAGGCATCTCTTAGGCCAAGGTTTCCAATCCTTCCACATTCCTCTTGGAAATCAGCTCCAAAAGGTCAAAACCATACAGTTAGGTTTCTGGCAACAACAATCCCACTTTTCTGGTAACAACTTTACTGTTGTGGTCAGGTTTGCATTGCTGGCAGAAAACACCCAACCAAGAGCAGCTTCAGGCACATAAAAGGACTTATTTTGGTTTATAGACTCAAGGGGAAGCTTTATGATGACAGGAGGAAATGATGGCATGAGCAGAGGGTGGACATCACTTCCTCGCCAGCATCAGCAACAGGAGTGTGCCAAACACTGGCAAGGGGAAGCTGGCTATAATACCCATAGGCCTGCCCCCAACAATACACTACCTCCAGGAGGCATTAATTCCCAAATCTCCATCAGCTGGGAACCTAACATTCAGAACACCTAAATTTATTGGGGACACCTGAATCAAACCACCACACTCTGTCTCCCAAGTGTTGGAATGAAAGGCATGTGCCACTATGCCCTGCTAAAACCCCTTTTTTTAAAAAAAAAAAAAAAAAGTTTTTTAAAAAGGTTTTTTATTTATTTGAGAGCCACAGACAGAGGGGGGGGGGAAGGAGAAAGAGAGAGAGAATGGGCATGCCAGGGCCTTTAGCCGCTGCAAATGAACTCCAGATGTGTGCGCCCCTTGTGCATCTGACTTACGTGGGTCCTGGGGAATCGAACCAGGGGCCTTAGGTTTCACAGGCAAACGCCTTAACCGCTAAGCCATTTCCCCAGCCCAGAATGCAGTTTTTTGAAATGGCCTGAATGCTAAAGGGGTGTCCTGGTTTTCAAAGTCTGCTTTATTCCCCGCTGGATCAACAAATTGGCCCTTCTTTTTGATAGTGCTTAGTATCATACCTAGGGCCTCATTTTTTTTTTCAAGATATTGTCTCTTTACACCAGGTTGACCTGGAACAGTGGTCCTCCTACCTCTGCCTCCCAAGTGTTGGATTAAAGGCGTGTGCCACCACACCAGCCTCCCTCTGTCTATCAAACTTTTTCCAGTCTAGTCAACTTATATTCTTCCTTCAGTGATAGAATCTCACATGTTATCACTTCAAGGACTTGGGGACTAGGTCAGAGTAAGTCAGATTCTCTACTTATATATTTCATACAGCCTTCTCCTTTTCATTCACATATGATTTCTCTCTTTCTGAGGCAGGGTCTTTTGTAACCCAGGCTGGCCTTGAACTCCTTGATCCTCCTGCTTCTACCACCCAAGATGTGGGATTACACTCCCAATTTCTGTGATTATAGTCATGCACCACTACTCCTGGGTTGTAATTATATATTTTTCATGTTCATTTAATTAATATATTTCTTTACCACAATATTTTTAAAATTTTTTTGTTTATTTTTATTTATTTATTTGAGAGTGACAGACAGAAAGAAGCAGAGAGAGAGAGAATGGGTGCGCCAGGGCCTCCAGCCACTGCAAATGAACTCCAGACGAGTGCGCCCCCTTGTGCATCTAGTTAACGTGGGTCCTGGGGAATTGATCCTCGAACCAGGGTCCTTAGGCTTCACAGGCAAGTGCTTAACCGCTAAGCCATCTCTCTAGCCCTGCCACTGTATATATATAGTTTTGTTTTGGTTTTGCAGGTAAGGTCTCGCTCTAGCCCAGGCTGATCTGTAATTCACTATGTAGTTTCAGGGTGGCCTTGAACTCATGGCGATCCTCTTACCTCTGCATCCCAAGTGCTGGGATGCCACCATGCCCAGCTTACAACAATATTTTATAAGCTCTGTGTACTATGCTCTCAATTATGCCAGGAAATATCTAGCTCAGTGCTTAGTGTGTAGTGACATTTAGTAAGCATTCCAAGAATTGATTTTTGTCAAGGGCAGAGATTCAAACTTTTAATTCTAAAATTTAGAGATAACTGCTCCTCCACTGCCTTTCCCCCTTTCAGACTGAGTCAAACCTAAAGCTCTGAGATCTGGGAGAGTTGAGGGTATGGTGACATCGAGTGGGGGAGGGTAGAAGATTTTTTTTTTCTCCAGTGATTCTCATAAACGAGATCTATCAGCCTCTCTCTGGCACAGCTAGAGTGTCTCAGTGGTACTGGCATGTAGAAACTTCTGTTGGCTCACAAAGATAGAATGAGAATGAATGCATGCATGAACAAAGGTGTGGCCTGGCTGTCAGACAGGCTAATGACATCTTAGACATTTCTTCTATGCCTGTGTACTCAAAGGCAGGCAAGGTGTTTTGTTATTTTATTTATTTATTTATTTATTTTTGTTTTTCAAAGCAGGCTCTCCCTCTAGCCCAGGTTCACCTGGAATTCACTATGTAGTCTTAGGCTGGCCTTAAACTGGCAGGGTTCCTTCTACCTCTTCCTCCAGGAGTAATGGGATTAAAGGTGTGTGCCACTACACCGAGTTGTGTTTTTTTTTTGTTGTTGTTTGTTTTGTTTTTTGTTTTTTGTTTTTTGTTTTTCTTTTTTTTTCTTTTTTTTATTTTTATTTTTATTTTTTGGTTTATTTATTTATTTGAGAGCGACAGAGAGAAGGAGGGAGAGAGAGAGAGAGAGAGAGAGAGAGAGAGAGAGAGAATGGGCGCGCCAGAGCTTCCAGCCTCTGTAAACGAACTCCAGATGCGTGCGCCCCCTTGTGCATCTGGCTAACGTGGGTCCTGGGGAATTGAGCCTTGAACCGGGGTTCTTAGGCTTCACAGGCAAGCGCCTAACCGCTAAGCCATCTCTCCAGCCCCGTTTTTTGTTTTTCGAGGTCAGATTTCGCTCTAGTCCAGGCTGACCTGGAATTCACTATATAGTCTCAGGGTGGCCTCAAACTCATGGCTATCCACCTACCCCTCTGCCTCCCAGTGCTGGGCGTGCACCACCACCACGGCGGGTTTTTTTCACGCCCAGTTTTTATTTTTTATTTTTATGCAGGGTCTCACTGTAGCCCATGCTCATTTAGAACTCACTCTGTAGCCCCAGGCTGGCATTAAACTCAGGGCAATCCTCCTACCTCAGCTTCCAGAGTGCTGGGGCTAAAGGTGTGAGCCTCCATATCCTGCTGCAGACATTTCCATCACCCTCTTCACTGGTCACCCTCCTGAGTAGTCTGTTATCAGGTGCTGGGTACTCGATTCAAGAGGGACATGGACAGGTAAGACTTTCCTCCAAGGGGTGAGTGAAGTGGTCAAGGGATATTAGATAGAGCAATTCTGAGAACTGAGAATGTTTAATCTTCGAGAAGAGAAACCTGGGCTGGAGAGATGGCTTAGTTGTTATGGCGCTGGCCTGTGAAGCCTAAAGACCCAGGTTTGATTCCTCAGTACCCACATAAGCAAGATGTACATGGTAGCATCTGGAGTTCATTTGCTGTGGCTAGAGGCCATGGTGTGCCCATTCTCTCTCTCTCTCTTTTTGGTTTTTTCGAGGTAGGGTCTCACTCTAGCCCAGGATGAACTGGAACTCACCATGTAGTCTCAGGGTGGCCTCAAACTGACTGTGATCCTCCTACCTCTGCCTCCTGAGTACTGGGATTAAAGGTTTTTGCCACCATACCCAGCTCTCTCTCTCTTTTTATTTATTTTTATTTTTATTTTTTTATTTTTATTTTTGGTTTTTCGAGGTAGGGTCTCACTCTAGCCCAGGCTGACCTGGAATTCACTATAGAGTCTCAGGGTGGCCTCGAACTCACGGCAATCCTCCTACCTCTGCCTCCCAAGTGCTGGGATTAAAGGCATGCGCCACCACGCCCTGCTTTCTCTCTCTCTCTCTTTTTAATAAATAATAATAAAAATAGCAAAGAGAAACCTGATTAATGCTGCTGACCAGTAAGGGCAGTAGATCAGTCCTTCAGACCCCAGAGAACACAGCAGAAGATGGCGAAGAACACTGTAGACTTACTTGCTACTGAGTAGGGAAGACCAACAATGGGCCACTATGCCACCCATGCTAGGAAGGGCAGATGAGTAAGAAGTGATGGCTTTTCTTTTGAGGCCGAGTTTCCTTAGCCTCCCTAGCACTGGAATTACAAGCGTGAGTCACCAAGTCCAGCTCAAGACATGATTTCTAGGATCCCTCTCTATTTCTGAAGTCCAGATTTCACATTTTAAAAAAATATTTTTACTGGGCTGGAGAGATGGTTTAGCAGTTAAGGAATTTGCCTGCAAAACCAAAGGACCCAGGTTCAACTCCCTAGGACCCATGTAAGCCAGATACACAAGGGGAAGCATGCATTTGGAGTTCATTTGCTGTGACTGGAGGCCCTGAGCACCCATTCTGTATCTGCCTTTTTCTCTGTCCTCTTTCTCTCAAATAAATTAAAAGAATAATAATATTTTTATTTATTTATTTGCAAGCAGAGAGAGAAAGGAGACAGACAGAAAGAATGGGCACAGCAGGGCCTCCAGCTACTGCAAATGGCTCCAGATACTTTTGCCACTTTGTGCATCAGGCTTTACATATGTACTGGGAAATCAAACCCAGGTCATTAGGCTGTGTAGGCAAGTGCCTTAACCAGCCCTCACATTTATTTTTCTTGCTGTCTCCAAACAAACTTTCCAGCTGGAGAGATGGTTCAGTGTTAAGGCATTTGCCTGCAAAGCCTAAGGACCCAAATTTGATTCCCTAGAACCCACATAAGCCAGATGCACATGGTGGCACATGTGTCTGGAGTTCATTTGCAGTGGCTGAAGGCCCTGGTGTGTCCATATTTTCTCTCTCTCTTTTTTTGTTTGGCTTTTTAAATTTTTATTTTATTTTTATTTATTGAAGAGAGAGGCAGAGAGAGGGAGAGAAGGGAGAGAGAGAGTGAATGGGCACTGCAGGGCCTCCAGCCACTGCCAAATGAACTCCAGATGCATGCACCACCTTGTACATCTGGCTTATGTGAATCCTGGGGAATTTAACCTGAGTCCTTTGGCTTTGCAGGTAAGTGCCTTAATCACTAAGCCATCTCTCAAGCCCTGGCTTTTTTTTTTTTTTTTTTTTTTTTTTGAGTTAGGGTCTCACTCTAGCCCAGGCTGACCTGGGATTCACTATGGAGTCTCAGGGTGGCCTCAAACTCACGGTGATCCTCCTACCTCTGCCTGAGATTAAAGGCGTGCACTTTTAATGTTATAAATTGTATATACATGGCCATTTGTTCATGCACACTGTACTTTCAGAATATATAGGAATCTGGGTGTAGTGGCACATGCCTGTAATTTCAGCACTTGGGAGGCTGAGGTAGGAATCTACTGTGAGTTTGAGGCCAGCCTGGGGCTGCAAAGTGATTTTCAGGACAGCTTGGGGAAGAGTGAGACCCAGCCTCAGGGGAAATTTTTTAATATATTTTATTTTTATTTATTTATTAGAGACAGAAAGAAGGAGAGAGAGAGAGAGAGAGAGAGAGAGAGAGAGAGAGAGAGAGAGAGAGAATGGCATGCCAGGGCCTCTAGCCACTGCAAACGAACTCCAGACGCATGGGCCACCATGTGCATCTGTCTTACTTAGGACCTAGAGAATCGAACCAAGGTCCTTAGGCTTCACAGGCATGTGCCTTAACCGCTAAGCTATCTCTCCAGCCTGGAATTTTCTTTCTTTCTTTCTTCCTTCCTTCCTTTCTTTCTTTCTTTCTTTCTTTCTTTCTTTCTTTCTTTCTTTTTACAGGAGGTGGAAGAAATACCTTCAGGAGAGTTGGAGTAAAGATATCTTAGTTGAGTATTAAAATATTCAAAATAAGCTGGGCGTGGTGGCGCACGCCTTTAATCCCAGCACTTGGGAGGCAGAGGTAAGAGGATTGCCATGAGTTCGAGGCCACCCTGAGACGACATAGTGAATTCCAGGTCAGCCTGAACTAGAGTGAGACCCTACCTCAAAAAACCAAAAAAAAAAAAAAAAAACAGATGAAAATATTCAAAATAAATAGGATTTTTGTTTGTTTGTTTTTTGAGGTGGAGTCTTGTTCTAGCCCAGGCTGACCTGGAATTCACTATGTAGTCTCAGTGTGGCCTGGAATTCCCAGCAATTCTCCTATGTCTGCTTCCAGAGTGCTGGGATTAAAGACATGCACCACCACACCCAGCTAGAGAATTTTTTTTGGCTTTTTAAGAGCTCACTCTAGCCCAGGCTGAGGTGGAATTCACTATGTAAACTCAGGCTAGCCTCGAACTCACAGCAATCCTCCTACCTCTGCCTCCTGAGTGCTGGGATTAAAGGCATGCGCCATGATACCTGGCTATTTTTTTAATACATTATTTTTTAAAAATTTATTTGAGGTGGGGGAGGGAATAGGTGCACCAGGGGCCTCTAGGCACTGCAAATGAACTTCAGATGCTCCTGCCACCATATGCATCTGGTTTATGTGGGATCTGGAGAATAAAACCTGGGTCCTTAGGCTTTGCAGACAAGCACCTTAACCATTAAGCAATCTCTCCAGCCCTTTTTTTTTTTTTTTTTTTTTTTTTTTGAGGTAGGGTCTCACTTTAGGCCAGGTTGACTGGGAGTTCACTCACTATGTAATCTCAGGGTGGCCTTGAACTCATGGTGATCCTCTTACCTCTGCCTTCTGAGTGCTGGGATTAAAGCTGTGAGCTGTTTTTGTGAGGTACAGTCTCACTTTAGCCAAGGCTGACCTGGAACTCACTCTGTAGTTCCAGGCTGGCCTTGAACCCACAGGCAATCCTACTATTTCTGCCTTCAGTGTGCTTGGATTAAAGGTGTGTTTCGCTTCTTCTTCCTCGGGAAAACACCAAATGGCGGATGACGCCGGTGCAGGAGGGCCCGGAGGACCCGGTGGCCCGGGCCTGGGAGGCCGCGGCGGCTTCCGTGGAGGTTTCGGCCGCGGTCGTGGGCGTGGCCGTGGTCGGGGCCGAGGCCGCGGGGCTCGTGGAGGCAAAGCTGAAGACAAGGAGTGGATCCCCGTCACCAAGCTGGGACGCCTGGTCAAGGACATGAAGATCAAGTCCCTGGAGGAGATCTATCTGTTCTCCATGCCCATCAAGGAGTCTGAGATTATTGACTTCTTCTTGGGCGCGTCCCTTAAGGATGAGGTTTTGAAGATCATGCCAGTGCAAAAGCAGACTCGCGCTGGCCAGCGGACCAGGTTCAAGGCTTTTGTCGCCATTGGGGACTACAATGGTCATGTCGGCCTGGGTGTCAAGTGCTCTAAGGAGGTAGCCACTGCCATCCGAGGGGCCATCATCTTGGTCAAGCTCTCCATTGTGCCTGTCGGCAGAGGCTACTGGGGAAACAAGATCGGCAAGCCCCACACAGTCCCCTGTAAGGTGACAGGCCGCTGTGGTTCTGTGCTGGTGCGCCTTATCCCCGCCCCCAGGGGCACTGGCATTGTTTCTGCCCCCGTGCCCAAGAAGCTGCTGCTGATGGCTGGTATTGACGACTGCTACACTTCAGCCAGGGGCTGCACTGCCACCCTGGGCAACTTTGCTAAGGCCACTTTTGACGCCATCTCTAAGACCTATAGCTATCTGACCCCCGACATCTGGAAAGAGACTGTGTTCACCAAGTCTCCCTACCAGGAATTCACTGACCATCTTGTGAAAACCCACACCAGAGTCTCAGTGCAAAGGACTCAGGCTCCAGCTGTGGCTACCACATAGGGATTTTATACAGAAAAATAAATAAAAGTGGATTAAGCCTGTTAAAATAAATAAATAAATAAAGGTGTGTTTCACCACACCTTGCTTGTTTAATTTTTTTAAAATATTTTATTTATTTATGAGAGAGAGAGAGAGAGAAAGAGGGAGAGGCAGATAGAGTAGAGAGAGAGAGAGAATGGGCACTCCAGGGCCTCCAGCCACTGCAATGCATATGCTCCCTGTGCATCTGGCTTACGTGGGTCCTGGGGAATTGAACCTGGGTCCTTTGGCTTTGCAGGCAAGTGCCTTAACCACTAAGCCATTTCCCCAGCCCTTTTTAAAATTTATTTATTTATTTATTTGAGAGAGAGAGCGAGAGTGAGAGAGAAAGAGAATGGCTTGCCAGGGCCTCTTGCTGCTAACTCCAGATCCATATATCAGCTTGTGCTTCTGGCTTCATGTGGGCACTGAGGAATTGAATTTGAGCTTGTAGGTTTTGCGAGCAAGTACCTTTAACTGCTGAGCCATCTCCCCATGACCATAAGTACGATTTAAAAAGACTGAATTGCCTGTTTTGTTTGGTGGCTTGAGTTTTAATTTGATAAACAGAGAATCCTTCACCAATTCTAACTATAGACATTGGAAACAAAGTTATTGGGTGGCTGGATATGGTAATGGATGCCTTTAATCTTAGCACTTGACAGGCTCAGGCACAAAGAATCCTGAGTTCAAGGCCAGTGTGGACTACATAGTGAGATCTTCTCTCAAAACAGAAAAACAAAACGGGGCTGGGGAGATGGTTCAGTGCATAAAATGTGTACATCAGTACAAGTATGACTACTTGAATTTGGATCCCCATTTATAATCTGGATGCTGTAATCCCAGCACACTTACAGTGAGAAGGGAGATGGAGACAGGAGAGTCTCTTAGTTGCTCACAACCCAGCTAGCCTGCTAAAACACAGCAGTGAACAAGAGACCCTACCTCAAACAAGGTAGAAGGGGAGGTCTCACACCCAAAACTGTCCTCTGATTGTCACACACATGCTGTGGCATGCACAGGCCTGCACTCACATGAACTTGCATACATACTCACATGCACACATTTAAGAGACAAATACTGGGGCTGGGGAGTGTAGCTCAGTGGTAGAGTGCTAGCACTAGGATATACAAGGCCCTAAAAATATGCCTGCCAACTAGAGTTTGGATCCCCAGCACCCAGGCAAAGCTTGACGCAGCATTTGTTTGTAACTCCAAGGTGTCTATGGCAATGGGAAGTGAAGTCAGGAGATTCCTAAAGCTTGGGGCATTCCCAAGCATGAGACTTATTTGGTGGAAGGAGTCCAATACTTCCCACCTTCCAAACACAATAACTGTAATTAATAAATAAGTGAGATGACTTTTAGAACTATATCCAATAACTAGAATTTGTTTAAAAAACCGTGATCTGCCAGGCGTGGTGGCGCATGCCTTTAATCCCATCACTCAGGAGGCAGAGGTAGGAGGATCACTGTGACTTCAAGGCCACCCTGAGACTACATAGTGAATTCCAGGTCAGCCTGAGCTAGAGTGAGACCCTACCTGGAACAACAACAACAATAAAAACTGTGATCCAACTCAAACAGCCCAAAGACCACCATTTTGCAATCTTTGCAGGCTTTGTAAATTTATTCAAGGCAGAATGTCTTTCTCCCTTGAGGTATTTCTGTTAATTCACTTGGCATAGTTATCAGGATTTCTTTCTCTTCCTTCCTCTTTCTTCTCTTGAGAGACTGTTTTTACTATGTAGCTCTGATTGGGCTTGGATTTACCAAGTGCTGGGATTTTACTTACTAGCTTTATCATTATTACACCTAGGCTTCTTTTTTTTTTTTTTTTTTTTTGTTGTTGTTGTTGTTGTTTGTTGAGGTGTGGGTCTCACTATAGCCCAGGCAGACCTGGAATTTACTATGAGGTATCAGGGTGGCCTCGAACTACCTCTGCCTCCCAAGTGAGTGCTGGGATTAAGGCTGGCGCTACCTCGTTTAGTGGTTTCTTAGGTTTAGTTATTTGTTTGTTTACTTTTGTCTTTTTCCAGGTAGGGTCTAGCTGTAGTTTAGGCTGACCTGGATTTCACTATGTAGTCTCAGGGTGGCCTCCAACTCATGGTGGTGATCCTCCTACCTCTGCCTTCGAGTGCTGGGATTAAAGGCATATGCCACCATGCCCAGCTCTTAGTCTCAGATTCTTATCACATGTTCCTCTGAATGGTTGCTGTTAAAATGACATAAAGGCTTAAAGGAAGGTAGCTAGTCCTACTTACCAATGTTCCCTGTGGACATTTTCTCACTAAATTTCAGGATAGACAGGCCAGTTGCTCATGCCTTAATCCTAGCACTCAGGAAGTTAGGTGGTAGGGATCACCAGGTGTTGGAGGCCAGTATGGTCTACATAACCAGACCCCATAAAAAAAAAAAAAAAAAACTAAACCAGGGGCCAGAAAGACGGGTCAGTGGTTAAGGTGCTTGCCTGCAAAGCCTGGCAACCTGAGTTCGGTTCCCCAGTACCCACATAAGTCAGATGCACAAAGCGTCACATGCATCTGGAGTTAATTTGCGGTGGCCAAATGCCCGGGTGAGCCCATTCTCTGGGACTGTGTAGTGAATTCCAGGTCAGCCAGGGTGATTCTCCTATCTCTGCCTCCCAAGTGCTGTTATTAAATGGCATACGTTGGCCTCGCCTTTTCTTAAAACAATTTATTTATTTACGAGGGAATGGGTGCGCCAGGGCCTCTCTCCATTGCAAACGAACTCCAGATGCATGTGCCACCTTGTGCATCTGGTTTTAAGTAGGTACTGGGGAATCGAACCTGGACCCTTTGGCTTTGATGGTAAACAATTTAACCGCTAAACCAGCTCTCCCGTCCAGAGCTATCTTTTTTGAAACCCCTCTGATGCTCTCACATTCTGCCTGGCTAGTGTGATTCAAACGGTTCACTTAACCACTTTGGGCGGCAACTGAAATCCTGGAATCATCGCCTTTCGACGTGAGACAAGTCGCTTAGTTTTAAGAATGTGCTTTGGTCGGCCCAGAAGGTACCGCCTCCTTTCATAGATGAACCTATCACCGCTCCGGACGCGATGAGCGACAGCTGCCTAGAAGCCAATGAATTCCGTTCCCTGGAATAAGCCCGCCCAACTCTTGTGTCGTCATTAGGTCTCTTAAAAGGCTAGAACTATGCCCAGCGCTTCCGTGTACTTAGCCGGTGGCGGGTATTAGCGTTGAAACGTGACCGCGGCCCGACCTTAAAGGGGAGGGAGCCTAGGAACCTTTTCTCCCCCCTCCCCCTGGATACTTTTAACACTAGACGGACCTGCGCCTGCCCCTTTAAGGGCGGGGCGTCTGACGACGGAATCTGAGTTTCAGATAACTCCGAGTTTCCGTCGCAGGCTGCAAGAAAAGGCTGCCTGACTGGGTCCGGGCGCTCGGCGGACGGCGGCGGTGGCCTCCCTCCATCCCCCGCTCGTCCTCCCCGGGCCCGGAGGGACCCCCTACTCCAGTCATGCTGAGCAGAGTATGGAAGCAGCTGACTACGAGGTGCTATCCGTGCGAGAGCAACTCTTCCACAACCGCGTCCGCGAGTGCATCGTGAGTGCGGACGGGGCCGGGAGGGGCGGGAAGTTCGGGCCGGAGGGGCTCCGAGCGCCACTGTCCCGGCCGGGTGCCCGGGATCGACTCGGCTTGGGCTGGGGCCGGGGCCGGGGCGGTGCTGGAGAAGCCCTGCGTCCCCGCGCCGTAAACAAAGCCGGTGGGTTTCCGTTCCTCTCTCGCGCCCCTCCCCCGGCCCCCTCCGCCTCTCCCGGGCGCTCCTGGAGGTGGGTGGAGAGTGAGTCGGCTTGGTAGCCGGTCGTGGACGGAGTAGCCGATGTTGGCGGAAAGGGGCGATCCGGTCACCCAGAGCTGGAAAGACTAGGGCAGTATGGTGTGGAGAGCGGCGGCAGGAGAGTTGGTGAATTCTGTCCTCCCAGTGGGGAAGAAAGTGCTGCGGGCGCGGATTCTGCGCTGTGGAGGATGGGGAATCACGAAAGTTTTCTCGCCTATTTTCTTTTCCTCCTGATATACATATATATAGATATATTTTTTTGTGGTAGGGTCCCATTCTAGCTCAGGCTGGAATTCACTATGTAGTCTCAGGGTGGCCTCGAACTCACGGCGGTCCACCTACCTGTGCCTTCCAAGTGCTGGAATTACAGACGTGCTCCACCACACCCGGCTCCATGGTTTGGTTTTTTGCAGGCCAAACACGATGTGCCACATGGCTGCCTCCTTAACCTGCTCCCTAATATTTGTTAGAAACCTGCAAGGTTGGGGGGGCTTCTCAGCCATTCGGGGATTTCCCATGCAAGTGGTCCTTCAGTGCTAGTACCTAGAGCAATAGCTGAGCGTGCTGCACCACAGTGGCCTCATCACTTCTAGGATAGAGAAACTCCAGTAGAAATTATTTTTCTCTGGCTGGGCTCTAGGCTACCCAGGGTACACTTAGATTTGGAGAGGCGGTAACAGGACATAAGTAGGTCTGCCTTTTTCATTGAGGACTGGACAGTAGGAAGTGTGTTGTTGCATGTGTGGAACTCCAGTAGAGATCTGCTTTGGGAAGCATCTCTTGTGTGTTTTTTGGTGGATAGGCTCACATGGTGGTGGCGGCATTGGGCTATTGTGGAGGCAGCCCAGGCCTCGAGACAATGTAGAACCAGAGATTCACATTGTCAAACAACATGGAGAGTTGAGCTCTTAGAAGCAGTCTCCTATGTATCTTTCCCATCTTTTAGCTCTGGTCAAGGGCAGTCTGAAGGTTTCTGGTGCCTCCTTCACCTAGAACAACCTAGCCTACACTGGAAGTGTGTGGAACTCTGGCCTGACCTTTTGAGTCCTCACACCTTCTTGGCTGTTATGTAAGCCCAGGACAGAACACTAGGCTGTAAAAATCCTGCAGCTACAATCTGAGTGGCTCCTTCTATTCTTATTTCCTAATGTCAAAAGCTACATACAACTTTGTCCTTGTTTATTGCTGCTTGCAATATGGTGTCAACTTCTCTTGGAGAATAGAAGACCCACGAGACTGAACTTGTCTTAGCACATCTCAAGTAGAGTGAGATCTTTTTTTTTTTTAAATGTATTTATTTGAGAGATAGAGTCAGAGAGAGAGAACGGGTGTGCCAGGGCCTCCAGCCACTGCAAATGAATTCCAGATGCATGCACCCCCTTGTGCATCTGGCTTATGTGGGTCCTGGAGAGTCGAACCAGGATCCTTTGGCTTTGCAGGCAAACGCCTTAACCGCTAAACCATCTCTCCAGCCCCAAATGAGATCTTTTATTAGGACTGTAACTTCAATTATAGAGTCAAATTGACCAGTGGACCCTTCTCTGGGCAATAGCAGCTGACTTGGGGTAGTGTAGAAATGTAATGCATGTACAGATTTATTTCTCCAAATTCTGTTGTAACCTTTATTTGGACATCTGTCCACTCAGGGGGTATGGGATAGGCTTTAAGAGAACTGATAGTGGAGTTTGAAGTCACTTGAGATAGGGTCCCAGAATTGACTGCCTTTAAAATGGCTGGTACCAGCTCTAGATCTTTTCTTATTTAGGTGATAAGCCTGACTATAGTCTATCTACTCTTATATTAAATGAAGTGTATTTATTTGACAGAGAGGCAGATAGAGAGAGGGAGAGTATGGGCATGCTGCAAACAAACTCCAGACACATGTGCCACCCTGTGCATCTGTTTTATGTGGGTCCTGGGGAATCAAACCTGAGTCCTTTGGCTTTGGCTAACGCCTTAACCGCTAAGCCATCTCTCTCCAACCTGTGTTGGAGTTTTTTTTCTCTGCTGTTTACCAACCAGAGTTGAGCTGGAGCTCCTCGCTCCCAGCAAAGTCCTGATTCAGGGCTGGGTTGGTGCTATTTCCCCTATTACATGGACAACCCTTGTCTGGTTCTTTTAGCCCTGGGAGGCCTTGACTAGAAGAAGCAAGCATCAATGAAAAAGATGGAACCCCAGCAAGTATTGTTTTGAAGTCCTTGGGGCTGTGGAAAGTGCTAGAGCTTCTCATCCCTGTTTGTTTTTTGCCACAGATCTCAATACTTCTATTTGCCACACTCTACATCCTCTGCCATATCTTCCTGACCAGATTCAAGAGGCCTGCTGAGTTCACCACAGGTACCTCCCTTCTTCCAGAGTTCCTGTTGCCATGGGGCAGCCTTAGGGGAGCAAGTAATAGTGTCTGCAGGGAAAGGAAGGTTGGCTTGGCTGGGCTGTTCTACAGAGCTTCTTCAAGCTCCTTTCCTGCACAGGCCTGGCTTTGGTGCTGTGGTAGCTGGGATGTATAGATGGAAATGTCTGCAACTTGCTGGGCAAGTCATGGAGCTTTTCTGTTCTTTTTTGTAAATTTAAATTTTTTGTTTGGTTGGTTTTTCAAGGTAGGGTCTTACTCTAGCCCAGGCTGACCTAGAATTAAGTTTTAATTTTATTTATTTATGAGAGAGAAAGAAAGAGCCAGATAGAGAATGGGTTCACTAGGGACTGACCACTACAAACTCCAGGCTCATGCATCACCTTCTGCATCTGACTTTACGTGGGTACTGGGGAATTGAACCCAGATACCTAGGCTTTGCAGGCAAGTGTCCTAACTGCTGAGCCATTTCTCCAGCCCTCTTTTCTTATTTTTTTTTTTTCTCATTTTTAAGACAGGATCTCAATATATATCCCAGGCTGGCATCCATCTCAAGGCAATCCTGCTTCAGCCTCCCTAGTTCTCTAGCCCAGGGTGACCTGGAATTCACAATGTAGTCTTAGGGTGGTCTCCTGGTGATCCTTCTAGCTCTTCCTCCTGAGTTCTGGGATTAAAGGTGTGTACCACCACTCCAGGCTCACTCTGTTTATAATACTTTTTCCAGTCATAGTGTTTCCAATATCTTTGTCTAGTCATCTTCCTTCAGTGATGGACACTCATATGTGATTGCTTCAGCCTTCCTAGTGCTGGGATTAAGAGCCTGCACCACCAGGTTTATTTATTTTTTGTTTTTGGAGTCTCTTGAGTGTAGACTTGCTTCAAACTCATTAGGTAGCTCTGAATAACATAGAACTCCTGATCATCTAGTCTCCACCTCCCAAGGACTGAGATTACATGTGTGTACCACTAAACCTGGCTCATGTAGCTTTTCCAATCCTCAGTTTCATCCTATAAAATAGACATAAAACAAACAAACAAACAGAAACCAGGTTTGGTGGCACATGCCTATGATTCTTGAACTTGGGAGGCTGGGGCTAGAATGAGAGATCTTGCCTCAAAAAAAAAAAAAAAAAAAAAAAAGGCATGGTGGCACACACCTTTAATCCCAGTGCTCTCTGGAAGCAGACATAGGCCTGAATTCCAGGCCACCTGACACTACATAGTGAATTCCAGGTCAGCCTGGGCTAAAGTGAGACCCTATCTCGAAAAGGCAAAAACAAACAAGCAAAAAACAAGTAACAGGAGCCCAGCATTGTAGTGCACACCTTTAATCCCAACACTCTGGAGGCAGACATAGGCCTGTGAGTTCTAGGCAGCCATAAAACTACATAGTGAATACAGATCAGCCTGAGCTAGCCCCTCCCCCCCCCCCGAAAAAACAAAAACAAAAACAAATAAACAGCCAGGAATGGTGGCACATGCCTTTAATCCCAGCACTTGGGAGGCTGAGATAGGATTGCTTTGAGTTTGAGGCCAGCCTGAAACTACATAGTGACTTCCAGGTCAGCCTGGTCTAGAGCAAGACCCTACCTCAACCCCCACCCCCACCCCCCCCAAAAAAAAAGTGAGATGGGTATAATGTCTACCTAGTACATTGTCATTGTATAGTCTGCCTCTGGAGAGTTAAGTGTTCTCACAGATTTGTTCCCTACAGGCCTCTGATTGGGACAGAAAGACTTTGCTTCAGAGCCTAGTCTCCCACCTTTTCACACCATCCTGTCCTGAATGGCTCTGTGAGCCCCTAGCCAACCCAACAGTCACAGTAGTGTTCCCCTAGGGACTGTCTCTGAATCTTCACCCTTCCTCATTGCTCTCCCTTCACCCAGCCACTAGTGTAAGGAGTCTCACAGACGAGTTACTTATTTATCGGGTTCTGTAGATGAGGCTGTGATGAGAGAGATGATGTTACAAAGGGAGAGAATTGGGGGTCTGTCTGGAGGTATTCTCTCCACCTAGGACTAGTAATCTTTCAACTGTCAACATGGCTAGAGAATAGGTTGTGGAGCTCAATAGTATGAAGTCTCCCAGATACTCCTTTTTAGCTCTTAACTCCATTTGGAAAGGGAGTCAAGGACACATGGTAACATAGTTCTCAGAGTTGCATGTTGATGTCCTGTCTCTTCCTCTTCTTGTCTCTGTCTCTCTTTTGTAGTGGATGATGAAGATGCCACTGTCAACAAGATTGCGTGAGTATCACTACCCTCGGCACCTGCCTCCATTGGCTTTTAGGATCTGGACTGTAGGATACCCCTAGTTGGGGGAAAGGGCTGTCATTCCATGGAGAAAGAGTTCTACTTCTCTATTTCTGGCTTCTTCCAGCTTTATTTCATCCTAAGAATGCTTAGAAAAGCTGCTGTTCCTGTCTCCCTGGTTAGGTCAGGGACTTCTGGGAGTCTCATGGCCAGGAACTGTCTGCTGGGGCCTGAGTCACCTGAGTTACCCGGAAGTATCTCTGGCTTGGCTTCATCTTCCAGCAGGCAGTGGGGGGTGGGGATTGAATAGGTGTGTGGTGGGTAGGAGACTGAGCAGGGTGTGACAAAGATAGAAACCCCTGAGGGTAGAGAATGTGGATGCCCTTATACTGTTCTTATTCATTAACTCATACAGGGAAAAATAGAGCTGCCTCTTCTGGATCCACAGAGTGGAAGGCTGTGCTTCCTTGGTGAACTTGTTTATAGCTGAAGTGGCCCCAGACACAGGCCTTGGCTATGAAGCTGGGTTTCAGCTTCCCTTTGTCTTGTGTATCCAGAATGAAAGAGGCAAGCTCAGAGATCCCTAATAAGCAGAAAAGAGAAGCCCTACCCCTTGGCATCATGCATGGCATGGCCTATAGGCATGTGTGGGAGGACCACATTCCTGGGATAGTCTGGACAAGTGACATGGCAGGTGACATGAATGCCTGAGGTTTGTCCATGTGACAAGATTTTCCTGGATGTAAAGGGTGGCAGTGGTGGAGCCTAGCTGCACAGTCCCTTCCCAGTCCTATCCAGGCTGCCTTGCTTCTACAATCCACAGGTGCCCTTAGGGACGGATGGGGCTTCTTGATCATCATCAGTGAGAGTGCTGAGCTAACCTGTCCTCTTTCCTTCCTAGACTGGAGCTGTGCACCTTTACCCTGGCGGTTGCCCTGGGTGCTGTCCTCCTCTTGCCCTTCTCCATTATCAGCAATGAGGTTCTGCTCTCACTGCCACAGAACTACTACATCCAGTGGCTCAATGGCTCCCTTATCCACGGTGCGTGGCTTGGGGCTACAGTTTAGGGTGGGAGTCAACCCAGACAGCCTTGGGCTAGTCAATGCTGTGTCATCCCTTCCCTCTTCCCTCTGGCCAGTCCCCAGCTTCCTGCCCCTCTTATTGATACTGTCTGTTTTTATTTTTGGTGCTAGGTCTCTGGAACCTCGTTTTTCTCTTCTCCAATCTGTCCCTCATCTTCCTCATGCCATTTGCATATTTCTTCACGGAATCTGAGGGCTTTGCTGGCTCCAGAAAGGTAAGTAGGGGACCTATTAGTTAACCAAGGAAGGAAGCAGAGCTTCATTCTATGAGGTTGACAGGAGAAATTTTAATGAAGATGATTTGCAGAGGTTTAATCCTAATTAAGGGACTCAGCCAGGCATGAAGGCTCACACCTTTAATCCAAGCACTCAAGAAGTGGTAGGATCCCTGTGAGTCTGACGATAGCCTGGAACTACAGAGTGAGTTCTAGGTCAGCTTAGCTAGAGTGAGAGTGAGACTGTACCTTAAAAAAGAGAGCCAGGTGTGGTAGCCCACACTTTATGCTTTAATCCTAGCACTCAAGGCAGAGGGAGGTGAATCATCATGAGTTTGAGGCCACCCTGAGACTACATAGTGAGTTCCAGGTCAGCGTGAGCTAGAGTGAGACCCTACCTCAAAAAATAAAAAAAAAAAATAGAGAGAGCTGGAGAGGTGGCTCAGTGGTTAAGGCACTTGCCTGCAAAGCCTAAAGACCCAGATTCAATTCTCCAGGTCCCACATAAGCCAGATGCACACGGTGGCACATGCATTGCAGTGCCTGAAGGCCCTGGTGTGCCAATCCCCCCCCCCCACACACACACCTCTCTCTCTCTCTTTGCCTCCCTCTCTCAAATAAATAAAAATAAAAAGAATTAAGGGACCCAACAAGGAGTCTGAGGTTGCAGTAAAAAGTCATTATAACCCAAGGCTTGTAGGGGCAAAGGGAAGGAAGTTTCCAGAGCCACTGATAGTTGAGGCTGAGAATGTAAGGCCACCCAGCAAAAGTGTTGTCTTAGTGTTACAGTCACTGCACAAAACCATGGTGCAAAAGGTGAGTGGAAACAGGAAAAATATCAGACTTGATTCGCTAATTGCCTTCCACTTCCCCTCCTTTTGCGCAGGCTGAACTGGAAACTAGAGGGGGCGAGTGCTTGTGGGATGCAGACCTCAGGGCTCATCTTCTCAGGATAGACAAGGATGTGGGGAGGGAACGTGCGATTGAACATCCAGGGTAGGGGTGACACTGGACTGGGGAGTGGAAGGGCAGAGCATTTTAGCAGAATATGAGAAAAATCCTCTCCTTTCTCCCAAATCCAGACCTCCCAGGTTCCCTAAGCCTAGATGGCATCCCTAATTTCTCCTTCCTTCCCCACATTGCCTTGATATTGACCCCCTTGTGCACTTTCCCTATTTGCTCCTCCTGCAGGGTGTCCTAGGTCGGGTCTACGAGACGGTCGTGATGTTGATTCTCCTCACTCTGCTTGTGCTGGGCATCGTGTGGGTGGCATCAGCCATTGTAGATAACAACAAGGCCAGCAGGGAGTCACTTTATGGTGAGAGACTGTGACAAAATACTTGACTTTTTTCTTCTGTCAAGACTGGCTTGCTCATTCTTTCTTTTATTCGTTTTTAAATATTTATTTATTTATTTTTTGAGACAGGGTCTCACACTAGCCCAGGCTGACCTGGAATTCACCATGTAGTCTCACCATGTAGTCCTCCTACCACTGCCTTCCAAGTGCTGGGATAAAAGGCTTGTGACACCACACCTGGCTAAATGTTTATTTGAGATAGAGACAGAGGCAGATAGGGCTGGAGAGGTGGCTTAGCTAAGGACCCAGGTTCAGTTCCCAGTACCCACCTGAGCTGGATGCACAAAGTGGTACATGCATCTGGCGTTCCTTTGCAGTGGCTAGAGGCCTTGGAATGCCCGTTCTCTCTTTCCCTCTCTCTCTAATAAATAAAAATAAAATATTAAGCTGGGCGTGGTGGTGCACACCTTTAATCTCAGCACTCAGGAAGCCCAGGTAGGAGGGTCCTCATGAGTTCGAGGCCACCCTGAGACTACATGGTGAATTCCAGGTCAGTCTGAGCTACAGTGAGATCCTAACTCAAAAAAAAGAAAGAAAGAAAGAAAGAAAGAAAGAAAGAAAGAAAAAGGAATAATAATAAAATAAAATCTGCCCAAGTACTTTTGGAATTATTGGCATATACCATCACACCTAATCTAATATTTTAGAATGAGGAGGCTTTGTGTTACTTTGCTTGAGAAAGAAAAGGATCTGCCTCTGCCTGATCCTGGAACTTGGGCCAAATAGCAGTCATGCCCTTTAGAGCTTAGGATCTCTAGTTTACTTTAGTTCCCACCACCCAGCTCCTGACACTGGTCATTTTTCCCAATTTACATTACTTGCCTAATAGCTGTAGGCTATTTAGTTATTTATTTTGGATTTTGCGTTAGGGTCTCACACTAACCCAGGCTGACCTGGAATTCACTTAGTCTGAGGGTGGCTTTGGACTCACAATGATCCTCCTGCCTCTCTACCTCCCAAGTGCTGGGATTAAAAGCATGCACCAGGGCTGGAGGGATGGCTTAGTGGTTAAGGCATTTGCCTGCAAGGCCAAAGGACTCAGGTTTGATTCCCCAGGACCCATGTTAGCCAGATGCACAAGGGGGCACACGCGTCTGGACTGAGTTTGTGGTGACTGGAGGCCCTGTTGTGCCCATTCTCTCTCTGTCTCCCTGATTCTCTGTCAAATAAAGCATGCACCACCTGCCTGGCCAGCTGTAGGCTTTTTGTGTTATATCAAATACTCTGAGCCCTGTCACCTGGCAGTAAGCAGGAAAAACAAGCTAACATGTCTTTTCTTACCCGTAGACTTCTGGGAGTACTACCTCCCCTATCTTTACTCCTGTATCTCCTTCCTTGGTGTCCTGCTGCTCCTGGGTGAGTGTGTTGGGTCTGGGAAGAAGTGATAATGTCCTGGGCCCAGAACAACTAGGATGGAAGAAGGAACGGGGACAGGGTGGGGGGAGGGGTAGAATGAAGAGTCTGATAGCTGACTGACTTGTTCTTGTCCCTTCAGTGTGTACTCCGCTAGGTCTTGCCCGCATGTTCTCGGTCACTGGGAAACTACTGGTCAAACCCCGGGTATGTAGTACTCCTTGTATGCAGGATGACTTCCTGCATAGCTGAGGCCAAACCATGAAAAACAGTCCTATAGTTGTGCACTACACAATTTGCCAAGAGCTATAGTCTTTTTTTGGTTTCCCTCCTGACATCTGGAGCTGGTCATTAGACATTCAAGACAGAATGCAAGGCAGTTGAGAGGGATTGGACAAAGCAACTGGCTGCAAAATGGTGAATGAGGACCTGGAGAGAGGGTTCAATAGTTAAGGCACTTGCCTACAAAGCCAAAGGACCCAGGTTCGATTCCCTAGTACTCACATAAGCCAGATGCACCAGGTGGTGTATGCGTCTGAAACTCATTTGCAGTGGCTGAATGCCCTGGTACATCCATTCGCTCTCTCTGTCTGCCTTTTTTTTTTTTTTTGGTTTTTCGAGTTAGGGTTTCACTCTAGTCCAAGCTGACATGGAATTCCCTATGTAGTCTCAGGGTGGCCTCGAACTCATGGCAATCCTCCTACCTCTGCCTCCTGAGTGCTGGGATTAAAGGCGTGTGCCACCATGCCCGGCTCCTGTCTCCTTATCTCTCAAATATTTTTGTAAATTTTTTTTTTTTTTTTTTGGTTTTTCGAGGTAGGGTCTCACTCTAGCCCAGGCTGACCTGGAATTCGCTATGGAGTCTCAGGGTGGCCTCGAACTCACGGCGATCCTCCTACCTCTGCCTCCCGAGTGCTGGGATTAAAGGCGTGCGCCACCACGCCCGGCTAATTTTTTTTTCTTTTAAATTTTATTTTTATTCATTTATGACAGAGAGAGAGAGAGGACGGGGGCTGAGAATGGGTATAGCCATTTTTGTAATTTTTATTTATTTATTTATTTGACAGCCACTGCAAGTGAGGTCCAGACGCATATGCCCCCCTTATGCATCTGGCTAACATGGGTCCTAGGGAATTGAACCTGGGTCCTTTGGTTTTGCAGGCAAACACCTTAACCACTAAGCCAGCCCATATGTGTGTGTGTGTATGTATATATATATATATATATATATATATATATATATATATTTTTTTTTTTTTTTTTGGAGGTGGGGTTTCACTCTAGTCCAGGCTGACCTGGAATTCACTATGTAGTCGGCCTCAAACTCACGGTGATCCTCCTACCTCTGCCTCCCAAGTGCTGGGATTAATGGTATGCGCCTGACTCAAATATTTTTTTTAAGTGGTGAAAGAGAATGTACAAACTGTAGAGTCCTAGAATGAATAAAGTTCTGGAGCCCTTGGGATCAAGAGGCCTCTGACAGTGTCTTACTTTCTCCTGCCTTTAGCTACTAGAAGATCTTGAAGAACAGCTGAACTGCTCAGCCTTTGAAGAAGCAGCTCTGACTCGCAGGCTCTGTAGTAAGTTGAAGTTCTTTCCTGCTGGTCTCATGGGCCTGACCTTAGCAGGGGCTGGAGCACTGAGAGGCAGCTTTTTATTTTCTGCCCCTAGATCCCACCTCCTGCTGGCTGCCTTTAGATATGGAGCTGCTACACAGACAGGTTCTGGCTCTGCAGACACAAAGGGTCCTTCTGGGTATGTGGGATGGTAGGGCTTGGGATTCCTGAGTTTTCACAAGGAGAGTAGCCCCTTATTTCAGGTACTTACTAACAGTCTTCCATCCCTACCCAGAGAAGCGGTGGAAGGCTTCAGCCTGGCAGCGGAACCTGGGCTACCCTTTGGCCATGCTGTGCTTGCTGGTGCTCACGGTGGGTTTACCAGCATTGGTGGGGATGGGGAGTGGGGTGCTTGAGTACTTTGGGCCTTCTTCGGAGGACAGAGACATGAGATGACATGGTTTTCATCCAGAACAATAGTTGCCTCTCACTGACTGAGGGTTTTCTGTTCTGTCCTGTGATAAGCACCTTGATTCACATTTTGTGAATGAAGAAATAGAAGTAACATGTCCAAACAGAAATAACACAGAACCATTGATTAGTTACTCACATTTGGAATGAGCATAAGGGTTGAAATCCAGTGTCTTTATCTCCCTGTGCTAGATTCAGGAGTTAAGGACTAGGGCTTACAGTCAGAGAAGGAGCACCTTAGGCCATTTCCCTTCTTTGTTGTGGTGCTGAGGACTGACCCTACACACTCAGCCAGGAGCAGCAAGCAGGACCTCAAGGAGGGAAAGAGAAGGGAGGTGGCACTCCCAGAAGTCTAGGGGAAGAAAAGACATGTCAGCTTGTGTCCTTCAGCTTTCTGGGAGTTGAGAGGGTGTTTGATACACAAAATGTCTAGTTATTAGGCAAGTAATGCAAATGGGGCTTTACACATCTGAGGTAAGTGCTCTACACTGAGCTTCGCCCTTAGTCCCATAGGCACACCTTTTTCCATTCAGCTTTCTTTTCTTTTTGGAAGCAGTGCATTTAGTTATAGCCTTAAAGGTGCTTCTTTTTTTTTTTTTTTAAACTAAACCTTGAGAAGGCCCTCCATAACTAAGTTGCATCAGAGTCAATGTTGTTAACATTGAACTCCGGACACAGCTGTGGTCTGGGACAGGGATGGGATTCTTACCACCTTGCTGCACACAGGGCCTGTCTGTGCTCCTTGTGGCCATCCATATCCTGGAGCTGCTCATCGACGAGACTGCCATGCCACGGGGCATACAGGTACTGGCTGTCTTCCCACTGTGTCTTTGGGGGAGGGCTTAATTAAGAAATGCTGAGAGCTGGGGAGGCAGAGGCAGGAGGATTGTTGTGAGTTTGAGGCCACTCTGAGACTACATAGACTGCACACTCTAGCCCAGGTCATCCTGGGTTAGAGTGAGATCCTACCTTAAGAAAGGAAGAAGTAGCCGGGCATGGTGGCATACGCCTTTAATCCCAGCACTTGGGAGGCAGAGGTAGGAGGATCGCTGTGAGTTCGAGGCCACCCTGAGACTACATAGTGAATTCCAGGTCAGCCTGGACTAGAGCAAAGCCCTACCTGGGGTTGGGGAGGAAGGAAGAAGAAATAAAAAGGCTGGAAAGAGGGCAGAAGCTGAGAACAAAGGGAAGGCTGAGTGTGGTCATACTAGAGGGCAGTGTACTTCAGTGTTACCTCTCCATATCCTCAGGATGCATCTCTGGGCCAGGTCTCATTCTCCAAGCTGGGCTCTTTCGGTGCTATCATCCAGGTTGTACTAATTTTGTATCCTTCTTTAAGTTTGCTGTGGCCTTGCTTACCAAGCTCATCTCCGGGGACTGTGAAAGAGCTCCTCTGGGATTGTCTCTCTGAGACTGTAGGGGAGATTGATCGGGAAGGTGGGTCAGTCTTCACCAATCCTGGGTTCAGAAAGGAGAAGACCTTGGAAGAAAAGCTTGTAAAGAGATCTGTTCCCTTTGAAATGAGCCATTACTTAAGCTGGGCATGGTAGCTCATGCCCATAATCCCAGCCACTGGGGAGGCTGAGGTAGGAGGATCACCTGAGTTCCGGGCCAGTATGGGCTAGAATGAGCCCTTGCCTAAAAAATAACATGGTCAGGCCTTTAATCCCAGCACTTGGGAGGCAGAGGTAGGAGGATTGCTGTGAGTTGAAGGCCAGCCTGAGACTAATTCCAGGTCAGCATGAGCTAGAGGAAGACCCTAGCTCAAAAAAACAAAAACAGAGCAGGGCATGGTGGCGCATACCTTTAATCCCATCAATGGGAGGCAAAGGTAGGAGGATCACTGTGAACTTGAGTCCACCTGAGACAATATAGTGAATTCCAGGTCAGCCTGGGCTAGAGTGAGAACCTACCTTGAAAAACAAAACAAAAAAAAAAAAAAAGAAAGTAAGAAAGAAAAGAAAAGAGACAAAGGATTAATTAGGTCTTGAAAACTGGCCAGTTCTTCCTTAACCCAGTGGCAGTTACTTGATGGTGTCCTCGGTTGTGGGCTTCTACAGCTCTCCCCTGTTCTGGAGCCTGAGGCCCAGGTGGCATGACACAGCCATGACACAGGTATGTGGGAGGGAGGTGAAGTCTCCAGGGGCCATGGGTGGGTACTAGGTGCTGCTGGTTCTGCTACCCTTGCCTTTCCCTCTCCACTTAGATAATTGGGAACTGTGTCTGCCTCCTGGTCCTAAGCTCAGCACTTCCTGTCTTCTCTCGAACTCTGGGTAAGTAGCAAAAGGAGGTAAGGGAATTGACATGCTGTTTTATTTAAGTGGGGCATGGTTACACACATTCTAGCATTTGGGGCTCTGTGGCAGGAGGATAAGTCATGGCCAGCCATGGGAAGTTCCAGGCAAGCCTCAGGTTCATAAGCAGACTGTATCTCAAAATAAAAGGCTAGAGAGATTGCTCAGTGGATAAATCACTTGCCACACAAGTGTGAGGACCTGAATTCACATCCCCAGCACCCATGTAAATGCCAGGTGGGCATGGTGGCCCACCTGTAATCCCAGCATTCACGAGGTAGATAGAGATAGGATTCCTCAGCCAAGCTAGCTAGTTAGACTAGCCAAGTTAGCAAACTCTGAGTTCAAATGAGAATCTGTCTCAGTGAAAAAGGTAGAGTGATTGAGGAAGATACTGAATGTCAGTTTGTAGCCTCCACATGCATGTGCACCCAAATATGTGCCCACATACATACATTGTCATGTATATGCATGCCCACATACCACACACATACTCTTGCTTTTGAGAGAGCGGAAGAGGGGGAAGAGGCAGATAAAGAGAATGGGTGCAGCTGGTTTACATGGGTACTGGGGAATTGAATCTGGGTCCTTAGGCTTTGCAGGCAAGTTTTTTAACCACTAAGCCATTTCTCCAGCCCATGTTTTCTCTTTTAAAGTTGAGGACACTAACACAGAATTTATAGGACTTGCCCTAGATGATCCAGCTAGTAGTTAGAGGTGCTATTGGAATGTGAGCCAAAATGACTTGATCACAGTTTGATTTCTTAGTGTTTTGTGGCTATTAGTTACTGCTTAGCGCTAATGAAAACTTTGTGATCAGCTTCTAGATTCCTGGCCAGAAATAGGTTATAGGCACGAGAGCTTCAAGGAACATCTAAAGCTAGAGGGAATCCCATTGGAGGAAATGATGCCAGCATCTGGAAGGGAATCAGAGCAAACATATCTTAGCATTCTTTAATAGCCTGAACTGGCCTTGGACCAAGCTTGAGAAAGTAACAGTGCTTATAAGGCTAGCAGTTGCAGTGTTGAGATGTGGCCACTAGGAGGCATCAGAAAGTTGGGCTCCTTTAATGGGAGGGGTTGGGGATCCCCCTTCTCATCATGGCCTTTGTACTTCAGGGCTGACTCGCTTTGACCTGCTGGGTGACTTTGGACGCTTCAACTGGTTAGGCAATTTCTACATCGTCTTTCTCTACAATGCAGCCTTTGCTGGCCTCACCACACTCTGTCTGGTGAAGACCTTCACTGCAGCTGTGAGGGCAGAGCTGATCCGAGCCTTTGGTGAGAGGGCATTGGGAGGCCTAGGCTGGTGGGGTGCCTCTAAGGTAGCAAAGTCAGGAGCAGGGGGTCATCCCAGCAGAAGAGGGTACACAGCCTACTTTGTGTGGAGCCTCTCATCCATATATTTTGTGCCATGGTTGTCTTATCCTGTGTCCCACTTCTGACTGCCTACCTCCCCTCTCCTCCAGGACTGGACAGATTGCCACTGCCTGTCTCCGGTTTTCCCCGGGCATCTAGGAAGAACCAGCACCAGTGACCTCCAGCTGGGGGGGTGGGAGGGAGAAAACTGGACACTGCCATCTGCCACCTAGCCCGGGAGGCAAGCCCAAGTTGGACCTCAAGTTCTGGAATCTGAGTGTTGGTGGCAGAGGGGAGCTGAGCCTTCTGCACTGTGGGCATAATCTGAGCCATAGTTTGGGACCAGGCTTCCTGCTTTTTCAGACTTCACTGGCCTCAGCACACAGTGGAGCTCGATGAAGATTCGGTTCCTGGTCCCAAATCCGTTTACACATCAGTCTGCCTCACTGCTCTTCCAGGCCTTGCCTGAAGCCATTGTTTACATGAGTTGATGTGCAATAGGGTGGGTGGGAGTGGGAGGGGCTGGGCCAGGCACAGCTTCCAGAGGCGGGTTGTCTACCTTGTCTCTGGTCCAGCAGAGTTTAAGCACTGTGCTGTCCTGGAGGGGCTTTGAACCACTGGAGAGATCAAGGGCGCAGGGAAGAAGAAGCCGCATCCATCAGCAATAAACTTGATCCCAGAGTCTGTGTGTGGGATGTGTATGGTGTGTGCTGGTGTCTGTGCTTGTGGTGGGGGTCAGGGATTGCTCACCTGTGGTGAACATCAGCTCTTCTACATGCTCTTCCTAGCAGGAGTCTCTTTACTAATGCCAGAGCTTGTGGGGCTCCAGTTGTTGGGTCTCTGTTCTCTTATGGGACTGGGGTTACAGGCACATGTGATTTGAGTTCTGGTGGTCTAATACACTTCTGCAAGAAGCATAGTTAACCACTGAGCAGTCTTTCCAGCCCTGTTTTTTTGTTTTGTTTTTTAATTTTTGTTTATTTATTTATTTGAGAGAAGAAAGAGCTACAGATAATGGGTGTGCTAGGGCCTCCAGCTACTGCAAACGAACTACAAATGCAGGTGGCACCTGTGCATCAATCTGGCTTATGTGCATCCTGGGGAATTGAACTTGCGTCTTTAGGCTTTACAGGCAAGCACCTTAACCATGTAAGCCGTCTCTCCAGCCCGCTTTATTTACTTTTTTTTTTTTTTTTTTTGAGAGAGAGAGAGAATGGGCACACTATAGTCTTCAGCTGGCAAACAAATTCCACATGCATGTGCCCCCTTGTGCAATGTTCATGTATGTCACTGTGCATCAGGCTTACATGGATAGGACCTGGAGATTCGAACACGAGTTCTTAGGCTTTGTAGGCAAGTGCTTTATCCACTAACCCATCTCTCCAGCCATCCCCTTATTTTAATTATTGACAACTTGCATAATTATAGAAAACCATGATAATTCTCAAATGTACTTACTTCCATATTTGTATGTGTTTGAGGGGGAGCATCTCAGGGCCTTTTGATGCTGCAAGCATTAGACACGTAGGGCCACTTTTTGCAGCTAGCTTATATGTATGACTTGAGAACTGAACTCTGGCAGACAGAGTTTTGTTTTTGTTTTTCTGAGGTAGGGTCTCTAGCCAAAGCTGGAGTTTCCTTGCGGTGGCCTTGGCCAGCCTGTTCTCAATCTCTACTTGTAAAAAAAATATAAAGTTGGTGGATCCATTGACTCCTTAGTAGTGGGGCCTTGCTTCTGTATCTTGGGAAGTGAGGAGCGATGGACACAGGAGTATGAGACCCTCTATAGCCACTTACATGTTTAGCCATGTCATTTAACAGCTGTAAAGTAAAATACCAGGCTGACCTGGAACTCACTGGATCCTCCTACCTGTGGAATTAGAAGCATGGGCCACCTGCAGCTGAATAACAGGGATTTTTCTTTTTTCTTTCTTTTTTTTTTTTTTTTTTTTGGTTTGTCGAGGTAGGGCTTATCTCTAGCCCATGCTGACCTAGAATTCACTATGTAGTCTCGAACTCACAGCAGTCCTACCTCTGCCTCCGCAGTGCTGGGATTAAAGGCTTGAGTCACCATGCCCAGATGACAAGGATTTTTTTTTAAAAATATTTTTTTATTTGAGAGAGAAATTGGCAGGTAGAGAGAGAATGGGTGTGCTAGGGCCTTCAGCTGCTGCAAAGAACTCCAGATGTGTGCTCCCGTGGGTCCTGGGGAATGAAAGCTGGGTCCTTTTGGCTTTGCAGGCAAACACCTTAACCACTAAGCCATCTCTGCAGCCCCGACAATGGTTTTTGATTACTACCTCAAAAATGAACCTAATTTGGTTTCTACAAGGGCTATCAGTTATTGCAATATTGAGGGAAGGAAGGAATTCCTACCTAGGGTTGTGCAGTTTGTACATTGAAGAACTTCAGTGGCCTCCATGTACATGTATAGTTACTATGACCTCTTTCAGTCCTGGGGATCAAACATGGAGGCAGCTGCTCTACCAATGAGCTACAGGCCCATCCACTTGACTATTGTAAGTGGAAGGTGAGCTTTTGTTTTTGTTGGGTTTTCCCTCCCCTAATGTATGCAAAGTTGTTATGTGTACTAGCTGTGGAACTGGGTGAGGGGAGGGTGAGTATGGAATACAAAAATGTAGATTCCACAAATACTTGCCAGCACCCTACTGTAAGCTAGACAGCCTTGTAGATAGATACATGATAAACACGTTTGTGCTGAAGAACTGCTTTGTCTGGAAAGCTGTCAGATAATTCTAATACTGTACTGCCATAGCAGTTAATTGTGCTTCACAAGAGCACACAGGTCAAACTGTTGGGACTTTAGGGAAGGCTTCTTAGAGGAAGTTTTTGTTTTTATTGTTTTGTTTTGTTTTTGAGGTAGGGTCTCACTCTAGCTCAGGGCTGACCTACCTGGAATTCACTATGTAGTCTCAGGGTGGCCTCGAACTCACAGCGATCCTCCTACCTCTGCCTCCCAAGTGTTGGGATTAAAGGCATGTGCCACTATGCTCGGCTTGATTGTTTAGTTTTTTGAGACTGTTAAAGGCTAGCCTCAGACTTGATATGTAGTCAGGATGACCTTGAGCTGCTGATCTTCCTGCATGCACCACCTAGCACAGAGGAAGTGATTTATGAGTGAGGATTGAAGGAAGTGCCTCCAAGATGAGACCTCTGAGGATTTAAGAAGAGTCCCAAGTACAGAGGGAGGATAGACTCCTAGATGGAAGGTGAAGTCACCATTAGGCTACTCTTCAGCAATTTCCAAATGACAAGTTACTCATATGAAAAGCGTGCAGGGAAGTGCATGCTAGGGGTGCACACCTTTCATCCCAGAGCTCAGGAGGCAGAGGTAGGAGGATCACCATGAATTCGAGGCCACCCTGAGACTCCATAGTGAATTCCAGGTCAGCCTGGGCTAGAGTGAGACCCTTTCTCGAAAAGGAAAAAAAAAAAAAAAACATGCAAGATGTGGTGGCCCATATCTGTAATCTCAGCGTTTGAGAGATGAAGGTAGGAGGATCAGGAGTTCAAGGCCATCCTCTGTTGTATACCGAGTTTGAAACCAACCTGGGCCATGTGAGACCCTGTCTCACCCTCAAAAAAAAAAAATAATAAAAAATGCAACTGGTACATGTGTGGTGAAGCCACCAAAGTTAGAAGCCCTAAACTGGATTGTAAATGCAGTTTACAATCTGTGTCTTATTCTAGCGACTTTCCCAGAGTAAGACTATAAAGTTGCTAAAGAAAATGGTCCCAGCCAGGCGTGGTGGCGCACGTCTTTCATCCCAGCACTCGGGAGGCAGAGGTAGGAGGAGGATCCCCATGAGTTCGTGGCCACCCTGAGACTACATAGTGAATTCCAGGTCAGCCTGAGCTAGAGTGAAACCCTACCTCGAAAAACAAAACAAAAAAAGAAAAGAAAATAGTCCCATAGGATCCGCACCCCAAATCCTGATTACTGTGAGTATCAAGAAAAACTAGGGAAGTTCAAGGAGGACCACAGAGAGGAGAGGCTCTAGTTAGTTGTATGCCCAAAAAGGTTTGGCTGGCCTTGAGGAGAAATTGGAACTCATACTTCCTGGATGATAGCAGAGGGCATGGCCTGCCAGGATAGGCTTTGGGAGGGCAAAGACCTAATACTGGCATCAGAGTAAGATGGTTTGGGTCCAAATTTAGGCTCGGAGGTCGAAGGATGCTTAGCCAAGCAGCCAAGGACTGTAAATCTACAAGGATTTCCTAAGCAGGTGTCTGCATGGTTTCCAGGATGGGACACACTTCAGTGGAGAAATGGAACAGTGGTGACCAGCTAGGGGGCGGGACAGTCCTGGGAGAAGGGCGGGGGGCGGGGTCAGGGCCCACTTAAGGCGGAGTCCGGGCGTTCTGGCAGCACCGGAGCCCGGGCAGCTGAGACCCGCTGGGCTGGCACTCACCTTCTACCACCCCCCACCCCTTGCTATGGTGGTCTGTCATTGTAGCTTCCAAGTCCCCCGGGGCACGTAGGCAGAGTTAGCCGCAGCCAGGTGCGCAGAGCCAGTAGAGTTCCAAAGGACAGTTCTGCCCATCGCATTCTGGCGCCTGTGGAGATGCCCAACTGACAGGAGAGATAGGACAAGAACGCACCCTTCTGGGGTCCAAGCCTGCTGCACCTATGGCTCTGCCGGCCAGTCTTTTGCCCTTGTGCTGCTTGGCACTTCTGGCACTGTCTGCCCAGAGCTGCGGGCCGGGCCGGGGACCTGTTGGAAGGCGCCGCTACGTGCGTAAGCAGCTTGTGCCGCTGCTCTACAAGCAGTTTGTGCCCAGCGTGCCCGAGCGGACGCTTGGTGCCAGTGGGCCAGCGGAGGGCAGGGTGGTAAGGGGCTCCGAGCGCTTTCGGGACCTGGTGCCCAACTACAATCCTGACATCATCTTCAAGGATGAGGAAAACAGTGGGGCCGACCGCTTAATGACGGAGGTAAGGAGAGCTCCCACCTGTGCTTAGGGTACCTCCAAGCCCTCAGTTTTCCCACTGCAACCCTGGACGGAAGAGGAACCAGCTTCATCCTCGGCGACCTCAGTCTAATAATAATAATAATAATAATGAACTCCCAGTCCGCTTCAAGAAAGCTGGCTGGGCAGTGGTTAGGGAGGAATCCCGAAGGAGAAGCTAGGATGGGGGGAGGAGGAGGGGCTGGCTAGTGAGAGTGAAGCTGGGAGAGGCTGGAGGGAGGGCGGGGAAAGGAGGATGGCGGCAGGCGAGACGGGAAATGGCTGAGGCGTGGACCGGGGGTCAGCCACCCAGCCAGGCAGGAAGGGCTGGGGTGAGCTGGGGGCCAGGAGCTGGCTGGGTAGCGGACAGAAGCCTCTAGCCTTTAGCCTCGCTCTGGACCTGATGTGGAAAAGATCTGCGGGCCAATAAGAGGCTGAAGGGAGTTGAAAAGGGGGGTGAGCAAGGGTCCAGGTCACCAGGTCATCCACCTGAGAATGAGCTGGGCAGGAATTCTCTTTGGTATGGGAGAATGGCCTCGAACCAGGACAGGGATCTATAGGATCTAAACAACAGTCTTTGGGTAGAAAGCAGTCCTCCCTTAGCAAGAAGAGATGGACCCACCTGAGAATCAAAGGGCTCCTGTGTCTTCTAAGCTCAGCTCAGCTCAGCTCAGAGACTTTCCTTCAAATTACTTCAACTACCATGTAGGGAGCAACTACTGCGGACTAGACCCAAACCTACCTCGGGTGTGGTTGTCCAAGCTTTGGAAGAGAAGGACCACCTCTGGCCCGTGTTCCAACGTGTCCTGTCAGAACTGAAAGGAAATTTGAAGTCCCATTTCTCCATCCTATCCCTCACTTTACATCTGAGAGCTGGTCCCCAGGAGGAAAAGGCCATTTAACCAACATCTCATGGCTAATTAGTGGCATTGCTGTGACTAGAAGTCCGGGCTCCAGATTCTAAGTCCTATATACTTTCCATTACACTACCTAATTGTGTATGGAGTGGGGAGGTAGGGGAGAGGGAGGGTACGGATTTCCTCTGATTAACTGCCATGGTTTTCCAGGTTACTTTGTCAGGAAAACCTGTCCATGGGAGAAAGAATTCTTTTCTGTTACTAGGATGAAACCTTCCTCCTATCCAAAAGTTGGAAAAGGGGCATTCTTTCACCCCCCCCCCTTGGTCTTGGAACATTGTGACTGTTCCCTCTGGCCACCACCTGCAGTGGGGGGGGGGTGCAGAACAAGAGAGGCTCAGGAGGGCCTCTGACAGGCCTGGGAACCCCCTCAGTCTTGCTTATCTCCCACACCCTGCTGCAAAAGGACTCCATTGAGTTGGTTCTGTACTGGGTTGCTGCCCCCGCAGGTCAGGGCCTCCGTAGGGGACAAAACGACAAGAAGTTGGAAAGAGTTCCCACTTTTCCTGTTAAGGCTCCCCCCCCCCCCCGCCGCCCCAACCATGCAGAGGTGAAGCCTAGAAAAGGAGGACGGGGGAGAGTGTCCTCCTAGCAGCCAGGAGGAACCCAAGTGCAAGGGTGGGAGGGGGGGGGTAGAAGAAAAAGCGGTATTCTGCGCTGTTCCTCTGGTGTCCCTGCTGTGGTGAGTGCCAAGGTCTCCCGCGCCCAGACTGAAGAAGCCAAGATAACCGTGGCCTCCCTCCCCCGGTGCAGGCCTAAGGCCGCCGTTCCTCTTCCTCTTGTCCACTCCTACCCTGCAGGGGGCCCCCCTGATCCGCACTGGGGAGCTCTCGCCCAAGTCTCAGGTGCTGTGCTCCCACGCCCCTCTGAGCTGATTCTGGAACAGAGATAGATGTAGATGGGACTGAGAGGGTCTCAGCTGGGACTGGACCGTGGCTGTCCCACGCTGGGGGAGGGGACCTGGCGGGCCGGAGCAGAGATGGGGGGGCGCGGCTTTCTGCCCTTTCCTCTCTCCGAGCCGGGGCGGCTGAAAAGCGCCTTTGTGGCTGGAGCTGCTGAGTCCGCTTCTCCCGACGCGTTCCGGGCCTCGGCCCCGGGATTCTCGCTCAGTTAAGTCATCCCGCAGAAAGACCATTGTACTTCGCTCGGCCCCCGCCACCCAGTCCTTTTTTCCAGCAGCCTTGATCCCACTCGGCTCCTTTTAGGCACCTCTGTAGGGGGCACCCAGACGACGAAGGGGTTAATGCTAGGGGCTGAAAGGAGGAGGAGGAAGGAAGGAAGGAAGGAAGCGATGCCCTGTGCCAGGGAAGGCAACGAAACAAAAGATGAATCAGGCAGAGGGAGGGCAGCCGGGGCCCGGGGTCATGCTCAAACAGGGGCTCCTCTTGGGGAACGAGGCCCTCCCTAATCAAACTTCCACCCTCCCTCTTGGGCGCTCTTTCAGGTTGGGCCAAGGCCCTAGAACAAGTAGGGGTGAGGGGCACGCATTGAAAATGGGGATATAACTAGGTATGGGCACTCCTCAACCTCACAAGTGGCCGTACAGTTCTCTAAGGATACCCTGGTCGGGGAGTTCAGATTGAAGATTATGTACTATTCGAATCCTCACTTCCCGGGGACACTCAAGCGGGGAAGGAATGTTGTGGGTTCAGAGAATAAAATAAATTGACACCCCTATTAAGATCCCTTTTGGTCGCCCCCCCCCCCTTTCCAGTGACGGTGGTGGTGGAAGGAAACTGACTGCTTTATTCTTCACCAGCGTTGCAAAGAGCGGGTGAATGCGCTGGCCATTGCCGTGATGAACATGTGGCCCGGAGTGCGCCTGCGGGTGACCGAGGGCTGGGATGAGGACGGCCACCACGCTCAGGACTCACTCCACTACGAAGGCCGGGCCTTGGACATCACCACGTCTGACCGTGACCGCAACAAGTACGGCTTGCTGGCGCGCCTGGCAGTGGAAGCTGGCTTCGACTGGGTCTACTACGAGTCCCGCAACCATGTCCACGTGTCTGTCAAAGCTGGTACAATAGGGCGCAGGTGGTGGTCCGTCCCAGGGGGATTCTTTGGGGCTGAGGGAGCTGAGTCTACAAAAGCCCTGTTGCTACTACCTTAGGGGAGAGACCAAGCGGGCATTAAGTGTTGTAATCTACTCTTCCATTACTGCTTGGGGATGATGGTCAGATCCTGCCCAGGACTGGTGATGCCTGTGCTGGGCTTGACCCACATCTTGGAGAATCTGTACCAATGTTCTGGAGACGCTGGCTTAAATCCAGTCCTGTTTTCCCTGCAGATAACTCCCTGGCGGTCCGAGCTGGCGGCTGCTTTCCGGGAAATGCTACGGTACGCCTGCGGAGCGGCGAGCGGAAGGGGCTGAGGGAGCTGCACCGTGGAGACTGGGTGCTGGCTGCGGATGCTGCAGGCCGGGTGGTACCCACACCCGTGCTGCTCTTCCTGGACCGGGACTTGCAGCGCCGGGCGTCGTTCGTAGCGGTGGAGACCGAGCGGCCTCCGCGCAAACTGTTACTCACGCCCTGGCACCTGGTATTCGCCGCCCGGGGCCCGGCGCCGGCTCCCGGGGACTTTGCACCGGTGTTCGCGCGGCGGCTCCGCGCGGGGGACTCGGTATTGGCGCCCGGCGGGGACGCGCTCCGGCCAGCGCGCGTGGCCCGCGTGGCGCGAGAGGAGGCGGTGGGCGTGTTCGCCCCGCTCACGGCGCACGGGACGCTGCTGGTCAATGACGTCTTGGCCTCCTGCTATGCGGTTTTGGAGAGTCACCAGTGGGCTCACCGCGCCTTTGCCCCTCTGCGCTTGCTGCACGCGCTGGGGGCGCTGCTCCCCGGGGGTGCAGTCCAGCCCACCGGCATGCACTGGTACTCTCGTCTCCTCTACCGCTTGGCAGAAGAGCTGCTGGGCTGAGCGGCCAAGCATCAAAACCTCCTCCGGGCGGGCGGGCGGGCGGGCGGGCGTTCGGTGAGACGTGTGCGTGCTAGCTGAGATGGGGGGATGTGGACTGCAGGTGATGTTGATTTGGGAGTGTGGGAGGGAGAGGAAAAGGTAGCTTTGCAGGAACTGGTTTAGGAGCAACTTTAACCAAGAGGAAGTGATCCCCGTCCTTTCTAGCTGGGTTTGATGGTGGACACTCCTTAAGGAGGAAGGATTGTTTAGCCTCTCTTCCCCAGTTCCTCGGCTCCACCCTATAATTTTTATTTTATTTTCTATTTATAAATTGTAATATAATGATCTGCTTGCCCAGCCCGCCAAGGTGAGGAGCTGGGGTTTGACGTTAACTCTGTCTGACACAGCCAACCAATCTGATGTCTCACATTTTCCCTCAGGTAGGTTAATAAAGGGAAGACTTCCAGGAACTTATTGGGAACCACCTTCATTGAAAGGGTAATTCACCTCCAGAGAGGAGAAAGGAATGAACCAGAGTCAACACCTTATTTCCAATTCCCCTCCTTCCTCAGCAGGGTCTCTGAGACCCTTTTGCTGAAAAGGGTGTCCCAACCCATCAGCAATAGGAACCAAAAAAATCATGCCCTCTTTTTGGCACATGTGTGCATAGTATGTACATGTGTGGGAAGATGTTTTGTGCTTGGCGCCATACATGTGGAGGCCAGAGGAGAACATTAAGTGTCCTTTGTAGCTCTTCTGCCTCAGTCCTCACAGAACCTGGAGCTGCTGTTTTTCAGTCAGGTTGGCTCCAGGGGTTCTGCTGTCTCTGATTTCCACAAGACTGGGGTTACAGGCATGGGTGGTAGTGCCCAGCTTTTTACAGGGGTGCTGGGATTGAACTCAGGACATCTCAGGCCCTCACTCTTGCCCTTGAATCATCTCTCCAGCCTAAGACCACTGGGGCTGCGGAGATGGATCAAGGGTCTTTCTTGCAAGGATTGCAACCTGGGTTCGATTTCCTAGTACCCCCATGGAGTGGATGTACAAAGTGGCACATACATCTGGAGTTTTGTTTGCAGTGGCAAAAGCCTCTGGCATACCCATTCTCTCTCTCTCTCTCTCTCTCTCTCACACACACACACATATAATAATAAAATTATTATTTAAAAAAGACACTCCTTGAGCCAGACGTGGTGGCACATGCCTTTAATCCCAGCACTCAGGAGACAGAGGTAGGAGGATCGCCATGATTTTGAGGTCATCCTGGAACTACAGACTAAGTTTTGAGTTAGCATGGGCTAAAGTGAGACCCTACCTCGGTGGTGGGGAAAGACACTCCTGGCCTAGAGAGATGGCTCAGTGGTTAAAGGTACTCGTTTGCAATGCCTGATGGCACAAGAGTTCGATTTCCCAGTATCCACATAAAGCCAGATGCACAAAGTGGCACATGCATCTGGAGCTCATTTACAGCAGCAGGAAGCCCTGGCATGCCCATAGGCACTCTATCTCATTCTGTTATAAATAAATAAATATACTTTTTTTTGAGGTAGAGTTTCACTCTAGCCCAGGCGATATGGAATTCACTATGTAGTCTCAGGGTGGCCTCAAACTCACGACCATCCTCCTACCTCTACCCCCTGAGTGCTGGGATTAAAAGCATGCGCCACCACGCCTGGCTAGTAAAAATATTTTTAAAGACATTTCTGACACCATGCCACGGGGCTGGCTGGCAGCTTAACAATACTATCCATCATTTCTGCCTCCTGGGTGCTGGTCACCCCCCCTCCATTTCCAAGAGGCCAGGATTCTGTTTCTGAGATTGCATACAAACATCTGGGTAGGGACAAAGTGCCAAGGGAACCCTTCCTTTACAGGGGTTGAGGTGGGGTTTCAGGCTCCTGCAGGTAGTGATAGTCACAGCATAGGAGTCCTCTATTGTTAGCAGTTCTGACTCAACCCTCAGGCCATGAATCAACCTGGCCCTCATCCACCCTCCTGACAGGATCTGAGTGGGGCTTTTGTATTTTTATTCCCTGGGATGTTGCTGGGTCAACTGATGACTTGCAAGAATCTGTAAACAACATATATTTGAGGCCTAAAGAAAGAATCAGAGGGCTGGAGAGATGGCTTAGCAGTTAAGGTGTTTGCTTTCAAAGCCAAAGGACCCAGGTTTGATTCCCCAGGACCTATGTAAGCCAGATGCATAAGGTGACACATGCATTTGGAGTTTATTTACAGTGGCTAGAGGCCTTGGTGTGCCTATTTTCTCCCTCTCTCTCTCTCTCTCTGTCTCTCTCTTGGTGGTTAAGGTGCTTGCCTGTGAAGCCTAAGGACCCATGTTTGACTCTCCAGATCCCACATAAGCCACACGCACAAAGGGGAGGCCACAGCAAGGTCTCACATGCCTACCTAGTGGTAAAGCAAGCATCTGGAGTTAGATTGCAATGGCTAAGGCCCTGGTGTATCAATTCTCTCTCTCTCTCTCTCTGTCTATCTCTCTGTGTCTTTTGCTCCCTCTAAATTAAAAAACAAACAAACAAACAAACAAAAACAGAATAAGAAGTGACCAGGGAGACAGAATAAGAAGTGACCAGGTAGATTTCACACCTGTAATTCCAGCACTCAAGAGACTGAGGCAGGATAAGAGACTCATGTGTTCAATGTCAGCCTGGCCTGCATAGCAAGCAAGACCTTGTCAAAGAGGGAGAGAGAAAAAGACAGGGAGAGAAACTGGAAGGCTGAAATCATTCTTTTCCTCTTTTCCTCTTTTTTTTTTTTTTTTTCAATATAGGGTGTCATTCTAGCCCAGGCTGACCTGGAACTCAATATGTAGTCTCAGGCTGGCCTCCAACTCACAGTGATCCTCCTACCTCTGCCTCCTGAGTGTTGGGATTAAAGGTGTGTGCCATCACTCCCGTGAAAATCTTTCTTTTCTGAAAGGCTGCAAGAGCAGATTTGGCTTGATTATATGTGGGGGAAATAGTCTTCCACAGGCAAGCTTAAGTATTATTATAACTTGGGCTTTCTTCCTCATTACTAATCTTGGTTGCTGTTTCTTCTGGCTTCCTCCATTAGACTTCCTTCCCTGTCTTCCATTATTACTGGCTCTGCTTCCCTGGCCCCAGTGTTTTGGGAACCTTTGAGTTCCAACACAGTAGATCTGGCATCCAGGCAGGCAGGTGCTCCTGAGTTAAGAATGGGTAGTTAGGGGAAGTTGTACTGCTCTGGAAAATGAGCGGAGGATCTGAGGTGCAGTAAGGGGTAATTAGTACTTCAGGGGCCAGTCCCAGCCTGTAGCAGCTGTGTTACCAGGTAAATTGGTCCTCCTCTGAGCGTTGGAAGCTACAGGGTTCCTGCTATATAGTGCCCTCTTGTGGTAATCAGGAGAATTCTAGGCCTACATGAATGGGAACAGTTTTTCTAGACCACAGGAAAGAAATGTATTGTTCAAAATAGCTCTCTCCCAGAAGGCAGAAATGAAGGATGGAGTTTGTTAAGCAGGGTTTCAGGAGCTCGTAAAGAGCTCACTTGCTGGTCTTTGGCAGAGATCTTCCAAACAGTGCCACTTTTTTGTTGTTGTTGTTTTTTGTTTTTTGTTTTCCAAGGTAGGGTCTCACTCTAGCTTAGGCTGACCTGGAATTCACTATGTAGTCTCAGGGTGGCCTCGAACTCTCAGTGATCCTCCTACCTCTGCCTCCTGAGTGCTGGGATTAAAGGTGTGTGCCACCACGCCTGGCTATTTTATTTATTTTTATATTGTTTATTTATTTATTTGACAGAGAAAGAGTGAGAGAGAGAGAGAATGGGCGTGCCAGGGCCTCCAGCCACTGCAGACAAACTCCAGACCCATGCGCCCCCTTGTGTATCTGGCTAATGTGGGTCCTGGGAAATCGAACCTGGGTCCTTTGGCCTTGCAGGCAAATGCCTTAACCGCTAAGCCATCCCTCCAGCTCATATTTTATTTATTTTTAAAAATTAATTATCTATTTGAGAAAGGGAAAGAGAGAAATAGAGAATGGGCGTACCAGGGCCTCTAGCCACTGCAAACGAACGCCAGATGTATGCCTACCTTGTGCATCTGGCTTTATGTGAGTCCTGCTGAATCGAACCTCGGTCCTAACCTGGGTCCTTTGGCTTTGCAGGCAAACACCTTAACTGCTAAACCATCTCTCTAGCCCTATTCTTTTTTTTTGGGGGGGGGGGGCAAGCACAACAGACTGATCTTTTTTTTTTTTTTTTTAATGAGAGAGAGAGAGAGAAAATTGGCATGTCATTACCTCCAGCCATTATATCGAACTCCAGATGCATGCGCCACCTTGTGCACATGTGAAACCTTGTGCATATGTTACCTTGTGCATAAGTTACCTTGTGTGTTTGGCTTACATGGAATCTGGGGAGTCAAACATGGATCCTTAGGCTTCATAGGCAAGCATCTAAGCCATCTTCCCAGCCCCTTATTCTTTTTCTTTTCTTTTCTTTTTTTTTTTTTTCGAGGTAGGGTCTCACTCTAGCCTAGGCTGACCTGGAATTCACTATGTAATCTCAGGGTGGCCTCGAACTCATGGTGATCCTCCTACCTCTGCCTCCAGAGTGCTGGGATTGAAGGTGTGCACCACCATGCCTGGCTTCCCTATTCTTTTTAAAAATATTTATTATTTATTTGCAAGCAGAAAGAGGGGTGGAGAGAAAGTGAGAGAATAAGAATGAGAGAGAAGGAATGGTTCATAGGGCATCTTGCCACTGTAAACAAACTCCAGATGCATGTGCCATTTTGTGCATCTGCCTTTATGTGGCCATCAGGCTTTCTAAGCCTTTAACCAGTGAGCCATCTCTCCAGGCCCAAAGTTCTCTTATTTTTTTGTGTTAATTTCTCACTGTCCACTTCTTCCTGCTGTCGGTCTACATCTCAGTATTCTAGTAAAAGCCAGTATCAATGAGATCCATTGTAGGGGCTGAGTTGTCTTTTTCATCTGGGTATTCCATCTGTAATTCCAGCATTGAGGAGGCTGAGGCAGTAGGATTGCCTCAATTTCAAACTAGGGTAGATAGTTAGTGAGACCCAGTTTCAAAAGCCAACAAACAACAGAGCAAAAACACTTCCTTTTAAGCCAGGCCTGGTAGTGTACGCCTTCAATTCCAGCACTTGGGAGACAGAAGTAGGAGGATCACTGTGAGTTCAAGGCCACCCTGAGACTACATAGTGAATTCCAGGTCAGCCTGGGCTAGAGTGAAACCCTACCTTGAAAAACTAGGAAAAAAAAAAAAAAAAAAAAACCCTTCCTTGTTTCAGAAGGTGATCTGTGACAGGCGTGAGTTTGATTGATTGACTGCATGATTGAAAGACATTTATATGTAGCCCAGGCTGGCCTCTAACTCACTATGTAGCCTAAACTGACTTTGAGCTTATGATCCTCCTGCCTCAGCTTCCCATGTTCAGATACTGGATTTGTTTTAGAACAAAAGTATAATTTAGGGCTGGAGAGATTGCTTAGTGGTTAAGGTGCTTGCCTACAAAGCCTAAGGACCCAGGTTCAACTTCCCAGGACACATATGCGCCACCACACCCAGTATTTTTTTAAGAGTATAATTGAAAGGCATACACCTTTATTTTATTTATTTATTTTTAGTTTTTTCTTCATTTTTTATTTATTTATTTGAGAGCGACAGACACAGAGAAAGAGGCAGATAGAGAGAGAGGGAATGGGCGCGCCAGGGCTTCCAGCCACTGCAAACGGAACTCCAGATGTGTGCGCCCCCTTGTGCATCTGGCTAATGTGGGTCCTGGGGAATCGAGCCTCGAACCGGGGTCCTTAGGCTTCACAGGCAAGTGCTTAACCGCTAAGCCATCTCTCCAGCCCTGGCATACACCTTTAATCTCAGAATTTGGGAGACAGAGGTAGGAGGATTGCTGAGAGTTCAAAGCCACCCTGACACTAATAGTTAATTTCAGGTCAGCCTGGGCTAGAGTGAAACCCTACCTCGAAAACAAAAAATAGGGCTGGGCATGGTGACACATGCCTTTAATCCCAGCACAGAGTAAATTCCAGGTCAGCTTCAGCCAGTGTGAGACCCTACCAAAAAATAAAATAAAATAAAGTAGTCTGAAAAGACAGCATAGTGGTACACACATTTTGATTTGGCATGGAGGGGGGGTACTTGGGTAGGGTCTCATTGTAGCCCCGGCTGATCTGGAACAAACTCTGTAGTCCCAGGCTGGCTCACAGGGATCCTCCTACTTCTTCCTCTCTAGGTCTGGGATTAAAGATGTGAGCAGGCCTAGAAAGACAACTCAGCTGTTAAGGCACTTGCCTGCAAAGCCTAAGGACCTGGGTTCAATTCCCCAGCACCAACAGAAAGAAAGATGCACAAAGTGGTGCATTAATCTGGAATTTGTTTGCAATAGTTAGAGACTCTGGTATGCCCATTCTCTAGCTCTACTTGCAAATAAAATAAATAAATTTTTAAAAAGTATTATTTATTTATTTGAGAGAGAGAGAGAAAGAAGCAGAGAGGTGGGGGGAGAGAATAGATGTGCCAAGGCCTCCAGCCACTGCAAAGGAACTCCAGATGCATGCGTCCCCTTGTGCATCTGGCTTATGTAGGTCTTGGAGAATCATACCGGGATCCTTTGGCTTTGTAGGCAAATGCCTTAACTACTAAGCCATCTCTCCAGCCCCCCTTTTTTAAAAAGGTGTGAGCCACCATGCGCCACTTGGCACACCCTTTTCCCCAGCACTCAGGAGGCAGAGGTAGAAGGATAGTAGCCAGTGTTGAGCCACAGAGTGAGTTACAGGTCAACCTGGGCTAGAGTGAGACCCTACCTTGAAAAACAAAATAGAGCCAGGTTAGGTAGTACACACTTTAGTCCCAGCACTCTGGAAGCCCAGGTACAAGGATTGCTGTGAGTTTGAGGCTAACCTAAGACTACATAGAGAATTTCAGGTCAGCCTGGACTAGAAAACCCTATCTCGTGGGGGTAAAAAAGAAAAGAAAAACAAAACAAAACATTAAAAACAAATAAAACACAACAAAAATAGTTTGGGTAGGTAGGGGCTGGGTAGATGGCTCAGCAGTTAAAGACACTTTCTTGAAAAGCCTTCAGCCCCTGGTTCAATTCCCTAGTTCCCATGTAAAGCAAGGCATGAAGACCGAAACACATAAGCCTGGCATGGTGGCACACACCTTTAATCCCAGCACTCGGGAGGCAGAGATAGGTGGATTGTTGCGAGTTCGAGGCCACCCTGAGACTACACAGTGAATTCCAGGTCAGCCTGGGCTAGGAAGTGAGACCCTACCTTGGAAAAAAAAAAGTGACACATGTGTCTGGCATTTGTTTCATGAGTTTGAGGCCACCCTGAGCCTGCAGAGTGAACTCTAGGTCAGCCTGGGCTAGAGCAAGACCCTACCTCAAAAAAATAAAAAATATTTTTTTAAAAGAAAAGATGCCAGGCATGGTTGCACATGCCTTTCATCCCAGCACTTGGGAAGCAGAGGTAGGAGGATCCCCATGTGTTCGAGTCCACCCTGAGACTCCATAGTGAATTCCAGATCAGCCTGAGCTAGAGTTAGACCCTACTTCAAAAGAACAAACAAACAAAAAAAGACAGGGGAATTTCCCTAGAACTCTCATATTAGGAGAAAGATTACTGGGGGTGAAGTGGCCTAAGTGAGTAAGGGAAGGGTGGGGGGAGGGTTAATCAAAATTTAAGATGTTATAAATAAGCCATATGGAAACCTATGTTTTTAGATAATGGCACACCCAGAAGTCATAAATTATTACTAGAAAATTTTCAGTACCAGGGATGGGATATCTTCCAGTGAGTTATTGGCCAGGGAGGTTCCTGATGCCCCCAAAACATTACAGGCCATTGCCAAAGACTCTTGGCTTCTCACCAGGAATAGATGGTAAGACGCTATTGCTGAAGACTCCACATGCTTGGGCTGCAAGGTCACTGAGTAATCAAGCTGGAGCTGAGCTGAAAACCTCCTCCCTGTAGACCAGCTGACAGAAAGCTGGAAAACGCAGCCTTATAGGAGAGAGAGAAGTCATCAGCAGTGATAAACAACAGTGGACACTGCAAGCCTTACGTTTAGCCAGCCAGGCCAGATGAGCCAATGGATGCAATAGTGGCATGTCTGTTATGGAGGAAACCAACCACTCTCTAAATGGAGTGGAGGTGCACTTCACTGGAGGGAATGCATGCCTGGTACTGAAAACCTAGTCAAAAGCTTATGTCGGGCGATGTCATGAGCCCTAAAAGTATAATGCCTGCTGTTTGTTGTCTTGTTAAATGCATACGTTATGCTCACCAAACTGCCTTGTAAGCACTTTTATTAACATTCATACCCATATATTAATGCTACTCTCAATTTGGCTAGAGAAGCTTCTCTCTCTCTCTCTCTCTCTCTCTCTCTCTCTCTTTCTCTCTTTTGAGGTAGGGTCTCACTCTGGCCCAGGATGACCTGTATGTAGTCTCAGGGTGGCCTCAAACTCATGGTGATCCTGCCTCTGCCTCCTGAGTGCTAGGATTAAAGGCATGTGCTTACCATGCCCAGCTTCTCTTTTCATTTTATTTATTTGCAAGCAGAGAGAGAGAGAGAAAAGACAAGATGGGTATGCCAGGACCTCTAGCCACTACAAACCAACTCCAGACACTTGTGCACCCTTGTGCATCTGGCTTACATAGGTACTAGGAATGGAATGTGGATCCTTTGGCTTTGCAGGTCCTAACCATTAAGCCATCTTTCCAGCCCAGAAGCTTCTCTTTTCAGATGGCGCTGACAACTGGGATGAATCAAAAAACACCATAGTGCTTAGAGGTGACAGAGGAGTGTTCAGCACTGAAAGATCTCTATTATACCCTCCTAGGCTCAGAGTCCTTACTGAATAGGTGGTGGAAAGGATGTAAGAGCCAAAGGAAGGGTAGGGCTGCTTATAATGCAATCTTCCAGACACAATTTAAAAAATTTTATTTTTCTTTATTTATTTAAGAGAGAGAGAGAGAGAAATAGGCAAGGAGAGAGAGGAGAGAGAAAGAATGGTTGCACGAGGGCCTCTAGCCACTGCAAACACACTCCAGATACATGCCCTCCCTTGTGCATCTGTCTTACGTGGGGCCTGTGGAATTGAACCTGGGTCCTTTGGCTTTGTAGGCAAGAGCCTTAACCACTAAGCCATTTCTCCAGCCCCCTCCAGACACAATTTGGCCTCAATATCCATGAGCTCAAAGTGCCTAGTACTATCTACACAAGACCCTTATAATAGAAGGAAAAGATGATGACATCAAAATAAAAGACTAATTAAAGGAGAAAGGAATATGATAGAGAGCGGATTTGTAAAGGGGACAGTGGGGGAGTAGAGGGAATTATCATGGTTTATTGTCTATAATTATGGAAGTTGTCAGTAAAAAAAAAGTTTAAAAAAAAAAAAAAGCAACCTTGAAGCCAGGCGTGGTAGCTCAAGGAGGCAGAGGTAGGAGGATCACCGTGATTTCAAGGCCACCCTGAGACTCCATAGTGAATTCCAGGTCAGCCTGGACTAGAGTGAGACCCTACCTCAAAAACAAAACAAAAAACAACAACAACAAAAAACTTCCCGTTAAGATGGCAGCAGCGTAGGAACCATGCCAAAGCAGCCTAAGGGAGAAAAAGCCAAAAATAAAATAAAATAAAATAACCCAGAAAAAATACTCCTCTACTAAAAAGTGAGGTGTATAAGAAATTACCGATGGCAGCAGAAAAGTAGGAGAGATCCAGAGCATCTAGAGCCCACATAGGCAGGCAGAAGTGGCTCCAGCAGTGGCAGCACCAGGTCCGCAGGGCCACAGCTGCAAGGCTTGGCTTCAGCTGCAGAAAAGCCAGGTGAGGGGTTTTCCACTCACATGGGATCTCCTTGCAAACTCAAGAAATGTGAAAGAAAACCACAGCAAACAATGGAGGAGCAGATCACGAGGTAGAGGATCACGTGGACCAGCGGGAGAACTAGAACCACCATCCACAGCCTCCCCTCCCCCACTGCGGGCGCAAGTGCCAGCAAGCACCAGAGACCAGGGGAAGGGAACTCATAGCACCCAGCACCAGCGACCAGAGCAGCAATCCCATGACCCAGCCAGCCTACTTGAACCCACAGTGCACCAAAGAGGGACCCAAGCAGGAGCACAGCACAACTGAGACCAAAATCATCCCAAAAGGTAACTGGGATTACACCAGGTCAGTACCCACCAAATAAGCCTGGTATATAGGCCTGAACCGAAAGTGCTAATTGCACCTTCCATATCAGGATAAATTATATGTTAAATCTGATGGATGGTCAGATTTTCCATTCTTTTTTTTTTTTTTTTTTTTTTTAGTTTTTCGAGGTAGGGTCTCACTCTAGCCCAGGCTGACCTGGAATTCACTATGGAGTCTCAGGGTGGCCTCGAACTCATGGCAATCCTCCTACCTCTGCCTCCCAAGTGCTGGGATTAATGGCGTGCACCACCACGCCCGGCTGATTTTCCGTTTTTAAATAAGCTATATTTTGGGCTTGTTATTTGTTGCTTCTTGATTTATAGTGGCTTTGTTTCCTCTTCTGTTGTACATTAGGGAAGGGTCTCACTTGATCACAAGCTGACTTGGAACCCTCAACAGATCAGAAATCTTAACCTCCTTGTTGACAATATTAAGGGTGTGGGGGCACCACACACCCTAAGGGACAGTGATTTTGTTAGAGGATCTGGTTGGCATAATACCTATTCTTTTTTTTTTTTTTTTTTTTTGGTTTTTCCAGGTAGGGTCTCACTCTAGCCCAGGCTGACCTGGAATTCACTATGGAGTCTCAGGGTGGCCTCGAACTCACAGCGATCCTCCTACCTCTGCCTCCCGAGTGCTGGGATTAAAGGTGTGCGCCACCACACCCGGCTTTATAAAACCTATTCTTGCATAAATGCTCTGTGCTGTTTTTCGTTGAATGTATACATTGTTTTTTTTTAAATTTTAGAATCTGCCTGTATTTTGTTCCACTCAGCCTACTTGAATACTCTCATAGCAGGCAAACCCAACACCTAGGGTCACTTTTGTAGATACTCTGAGATTCTTATGAGCCACACCTAGCACCTTAAGCTCCTACCCTGAAGATATATAACATCAGATTGATTGATACATCTAATAATACTACAGCTAACTAGAAAATCCAAGCATTAAATTAATCCAAGATGCAAAAATATATACATTATAACACAAGAACACCAAAAATCAAGACAATATAAATCCACCAAAAAGTATTAATGCATCAGAAATGACCTCCAATGAGAATGAGTTAGAGGAAATGCCTGATAAAGATTTCAAAAGAATGATTATAAATGTTCTCAAAGAAGTCAAAGAGGAAATCAAAGGAATGAAAGAGGAAATCAAAGGAATGAAAGAGGAAATCAAAGGAATCAAAGAAGACACAAGAAATCAATTTAATGAAGTAAAGAGGTCAATACAAGACATAAATAAAAAAATAGAAATAATAAAGAAAAACCAGTCAGAATTACTAGCAATGAAGAACACAGTCAATGAAATAAAAAAACTCTGTAGAAAATCTCACCAGTAGAATGGATGAAGGAGAGGACAGAATAACTAAACTAAAAGATCAGGTGGCAGATTTAATACAGTCCAACAAAGAGAAAGACAAATTAACAGGAAAGTATGAATGGGAATTTCAAGATATTCAGGGACACTATGAAAAGATCAAACATAAGAATTCAGGGTATAGTAGAAGGAGAAGAATTTCACTCCAAAGGCATAGTAGGTGTATTCAACAAAATCATAGAAGAAAACTTCCCCTAAATTGGGAAAGAGATGCCAATGCAGATACAGGAATCCTTTAGAACACCAACCAGACAAAACCTGGAAAGAACGCCTCCTCGTCATATTATAATTAAACTACCAAACATACAAACCAAAGAAAAAATATTGAAAGCTGTTAGACAGAAAAATCAAGTTACCTACAAAGGCAAGCCCATCAGGATCACAGCAGATTACTCAACACAAACTTTAAAAGCCAGAAGGGCTTGGAGTGATGTATTCCAAGTTCTGAAAGATAACAACTGTCAACCAAGGTTACTTTATCCTGCAAAGCTATCCATTCAAATAGACAGAGAAATAAGTACATTCCACAACAAAAGCAGGCTAAAAGAATATTTGAAGACAAAACCAGCTTGAAAGAATCCTTCATGCTGAAGAGAAAGAAAAGCACACACATAAGGAACCTGGAAAAAACAAGCAATACTCAAATACTAGTTAATACAAGAGAGCAAAGGTAAAACCGGAAGAACTACAAAAAATGGCAAAAATAAATACAGACCTTTCAATAATATCTCTTAATATCAGTGGCCTAAATGCCCCAACCAAAAGACATAGGTTTGCAGACTTGATTGAAAAGAAGGATCCTTCAATTTGTTGCCTCCAAGAAACTCACCTTTCTACAAAGAATGGACACTATCTTAGGGTGAAAGGTTGGAAAACGGTGTTTTAAGCAAATGGGCCTAGAAAACAAGCAGGGGTTGCTATCCTAATATCTGACAAGGTAGACTTCAGTCCAACATTACTTAGGAAAGATAAGGAAGGTCACTTTATATTGATTAAAGGCACAATCCAACAGGAGGACATTACAATCCTAAACATATATGCACTTAACATGGGGACTCCCAACTTCATCAAATAAATGCTATTAGAACTAAGGTCACAGATAATACCAAACACAGTTGTAGTGGGTGACTTTAACACCCCACTCTCATCAATTGACAGGTCATCCCAGCAAAAAATAGAGAGGTATCTGGATTAAATGAGGTCATAGAAGAAATGCATTCTCTAACATAGACCATATATATTTTTTTCTCAATTTTTATTAACATTTTCCATGATTATAAAAAATATCCCATGGTAATACCCTCCATCCCCCCACTTTCCCCTTTGAAATTCCATTCTCCATCATATCCCCTCCCCATCTCAATCAGTCTCTCTTTCATTTTGATGTCATGATCTTTTCCTCCTCTTATGATGGTCTTGTGTAGTTAGTGTCAGGCACTATGAGGTCATGGATATCCAGGCCATTTTATGTCTGGAGGGAGCACGTTGTAAGGAGTCCTACCCTTCCTTTGGCTCTTACATTCTTTCCGCCACCTCTTCCGCATTAGACCCTGAGCCTTGGAAGGTGTGATTGAGATGTTACTCAGTACTCCAGTCACTTCTTTCCAGCACTATGATACCTTCTGAGTCGTCCCAAGGTCACTGCCATCTGAAAAGAGAAGATTCTCTACCCAAAGTGAGAGTAGCGTTAATATAAGGGTATAAATATTAAGAGAAGTGCTTGCTGGGCAGTTTGATAAGCATAGTATATACCTTTTTCCAGACATCAGCAGATGTTACACCCCTAGGGCTCATGACTACCCCTGTTTTAAGTTTTCAGTATCAGGGATGTATTCCCCCCCATGGAGCGGGCTTCCAGTCCAATTGGTGGGCAATTGGTTTCCACCATGACAGACGTGTCACTATTGTACCCGTTGGCTCATTTGGCCTGGCTGGCCAATTATAAGGCCTGCAGTGTACATAGACCATATATTAAGACACAAAGCAAATCTTAACAAATACAGGAAAATTGAAATAATTCCTTGCATTCTATCTGACCACAACAGAATCAAACTACAAATCAATAGCAAGAAAAGGTATAGAGTATACACAAAATCATGGAAACTAAACAATACACCAGTAAATGATGAATGGGTCAATGATGAAATCAAGAAGGAAATAAAAAAATTTATAGAGTCAAATGACAATGAAAACACAACATACCAAAACCTTTGGGACGCAATGAAAGCAGTCCTAAGAGGTAAGTTTATATCTTTAAGTGCCTATATTAAGAAATTAGAAACCGGGAGATGGCCTGGGGGTTAGAAAGCTGGGCGTGGTGGCACATGCCTTTAATCCCAGCACCGGGAGGCAGAGGTAGGAGGATCGCCATGAGTTGGCCACCCTGAGATGACAGAGTTAATTCCAGGTCAGCCTGGACCAGAGTGAGACCCTATCTCGAAAAAGCAAAAAATAAAAATAAAATAAAATTAAAATAAAAAATAAAATAAATAAATAAATAAATAAAAAATAAAAGAAATTAGAAAGGTCTCAAGTAAACGACCTAATGCTTCACCTTAAAGCCTTGGAAAAAGAAGAACAAGGCAAACTGAAAAGCAGTAGACAGGAAGAAATAATAACGATTAGGGCAGAAATTAATGAAATATAGACCAAAAAAAAAAAAAAAAAAAAATCCAAAGAATCAATGAAACAAAGAGTTGGTTCTTTGAAAGGATAAACAAGATTGATAAACCCTTAGCAAATCTGACCAAAGGAAAGAGAAGAGACACAAATTAATAAAATTAGAGATGAAAAAGGCAACATCACAGCAGATACCAGAGAAATTCAAAAAAATCATAGGGACATACTATAAAAACATACACTCCACTAAGTATGAAATCTGAAAGAAATGGATGATTTCCTTGATTTATATGACCAACCTAAATTAAATCAAGATGAGATTAATGACTAAAATAGACCTATAAAAAGTATGGAGATCCAAGCAGTTATAAAAAATCTCCCAACTAAAAAAAGTCCAGGCCCAGATGGATTCACTGGTGAATTTTACCAGATCTTCAAGGAAGAACATTGCTTCTTAAGCTTTTCCATAAAATAGAAAAAGAAGGAATCCTACCAAACTCCTTCTATGAAGCCAGCATCACCCTGATACCAAAACCAGGCAAAGATAGAACAAAAAGAGAAAATTACAAACAAAGCTCCCTCATGAACATAGATGCAAAAATTCTCAACAAACTATTGGCAAACAGAATACAAGAATATATCAGAAAGATCATTCACCCTGACCAAGTAGGCTTTATCCCAGAGATGCGGGGATGGTTCAATATATGTAAATTGATAAATGTAATACATTATACAAATGGACTGAAGGACAAAAATCACATGATCATCTCATTAGATGCAGAAAAAACATTTGACAAAATCCAACATCCAGCCGGGCGTGGTGGCGCACTCCTTTAATCCCAGCACTCGGGAGGCAGAGGTAGGATTGCCATGAGTTCGAGGCCACCCTGAGACTACATAGTGAATTCCAGGTCAGCCTGGGCCAGAGTGAGACCCTATCTCGAAAAAACAAAAACAAAACAAAACAAAAAAATCCAACATCCCTTCATGATAAAAGTTCTACAGAGACTAGGAATAGAAGGAACATATCTCAATATAATAAAGGCTATTTATGACAAGCCTACAGCCAACATATTACTAAATGGGGAAAAACTGGAAGCTTTTCCACTAAAATCAGGAACAATACAAGGGTGTCCACTGTCCCCACTTTTATTTAATATACTACTGGAAGTCTTAGCCATAGCAATAAGGCAAGACATGCACATAAAAGGGATACAAATTGGAAAGGAAGAGATCAAGTTATAATTATTTGCAGATGACATGATTCTGTACATAAAGGATCCTAAAGACTCTACCAGTAAACTGTTAGAACTGATAAACACCTGTAGCCATGTAGCAGGATACAAAACAAATACACAGAAATCAGTAGCCTTCCTATATGCTAACAATAAACACACAGAGGATGAAATCAGAGAATCACTCCCATTCACAATTGCATTAAAAAAAATGATAAAGTACCTTGGAATAAATGAACCAAGGAAGGGAAGGATCTCTACAATGAAAACTTTAAAATACTCAAGTGAGAAATTGCAGAAGACACTAGGAAATGGAAAAATATTCCTTGTTCCTGGATTGGAAGAATCAATATAGTGAAAATGGCAATCTTACCAAAAGTAATCTACACATTTAATGCAATCCCCATCAAAATTCCAACAGCATTCTTCATGGAAATAGAAAAAACAATCCAAAAATTCATTTGGAATCACAAAAAATCTCGAATATCTAAAACAATACTGAGCAACAAAAGTAAGGCTAGTGGAATCATCATACCTGATTTTAACCTATACTACAAAGCCATAGTAACAAAAACAGCATAGTATTGGCACAAAAGCAGACATGTAGATCAATGGAACAAAATAGAGGACCCAGATGTAAGTCCAGGTAGCTACAGCTGATATTCGATAAAAATGCCAAAAATACTCATTGAAGAAAAGACATCCTCTTCAGCAAATGGTGCTGGGAAACCTGGATATGTATCTGTAGAAGGATGAAAATAGATTCTTCTCTCTCTCCATGCACAAGAATTAAGTCCAAATGGATTAAAGACCTTAATAAACATCAGACCTGAAACTCTGAAACTGCTAGAGGAAAAAGTAGGGGAAACCCTTCACCATATTGGTCTTGGCAAAGACTTTCTGAATATAACCCCAATTGTTCAGGCAATAAAACCACAGATTAACCGCTGGGACCTCATGAAATTACAAAGATTTTGTATGGCAAAGGACACTGTGAATAAAGCAAAGAGACAATCTACAGAATGGGAAAAAAATCTTCGCCAGCTATACATCTGATAGAGGATTAATATCTAGGATACACAAGTAACTCAAAAAATTAAATAATAAGAAATCAAACAAGCCAATTAACAAATGGGCTATGGAACTAAATAGAGTTCTTGTTCTCAAAAGAAGAAATATGGATGGCATATAAGCATCTAAAATAATGTTCTATATCCCTAGTCATCTGGGAAATGCAGATTAAAACTATGTGGAGATTCCATCTCACTGCTGTCAGATTGGCTACCATCATGAAAACAAAATGCTGGCGAGGATGTAGGAAAAGAGGAACCCTTCTACACTGTTGGTGGGAATGCAATCTGGCACAGCCATTGTGGAAATCAGTGTGGAGGTTCCTAAGACAGCTAAAAATAGATCTAGCATATGACCCAGCTATAGCACTCCTAGGCATATATCCTAAGGACTCATCTCATTACCTTAGAGATACTTGCTCAACCATGTTTATCGCTGCTCAATTCACAATAGCTGGGAAATGGAACTAGCCTAGATTCCCTCAAATGATGAGTGGATAATTGAAGATATGGCACATTTATTTATACAATGGAGTTCTACTCAGCGGTAAAGAAAAATGAAGTTATGAAATTTGCAGGAAAATGGATGGATCTGGAAAGGATTATACTAAGTGAGGTAACCCAGGCCCAGAAAGCCAAGCATTGCATGTTCTCTCTCATATGTGGATCCTAGCTACAGCTGATTGGACTTCTGTATGAGTAGGAAGAAAACTCAGTAGCAAAGGCCAGTAAGCTAAAGAAGAGATATAAAGGGAAGAGAAAGGAAGGGAGGGGCATACTTAATAGGATGGTATTGAATATATGTAAGTCGAAGAATAGATTAATGGGGGTGAAAAGGCGCAAAGTGAGGTCAGGGGAAGAGATTGATTAAAGGAAAGGTGGAGGGAGGGCTGATCAAAATCTAAGAGGATATAAATAAATCATTTGGAAACCTACTTTTTTGGACAATGGAACACTCAGGAGCCATAGCTTATTGCTAGAAAATTTTCAGTGCCAGGGATGGGATGCCTTCCAGTGAGTTGTTGGCCAGGGAGGTCCCTGATGCCCTCAAAACATTATACGCCATTGCCGAGGTCCTTGGTTTCCCACCAGGAATAGATGATAAGACCCTATTGCTGAAGACTCCATATACTTGGGCTGCAAGGCCACTGAGAAATCCTGCTGGAATTGAGCTGATAACCTCCTCCATGTAGAACAGCTGGAAGAAGTCATTCTGCATGCAGTTCAATGGGAGAAAGAGAAATCACCAGTGAAGATACTCAACAGTGGACACTGCAAGCCTTATATTTGGCCAGCCAGGCCAAATGAGCCAATGGGTGCAATAGTGGCATGTCTGTCATGGTGGAAACCAACTGCCCTCTAATTGGACTTGCCTGAGAAACCTAAGGACCAAGGTTCAATTCCCCAGGTCTCATGTAAGCCAGATACAAATGATGGCACATTGTCTGGAGATTGTTTGCAGTGGCTGAAGGCCCTGGCACACCTATTTTCACTCTCTATCTCTCTGTCTTAAGTAAATAAATAAGTAGAAAAACCAAACCAAAATAAAACAAAGACAATGCTGGTGTGGAGCCGGGCGTGGTGGCGCCTGCCTCTAATCCCAGCACTCAGGAGGCAGAGGTAGGAGGATCTCAGAGTTCGAGGCCACCCTGAGACTACATAGTGAATTCCAGGTCAGCCTGAGCCAGTGTGAGACCCTATCTCGAAAAACAAAAGACAAAAACAAAACAAGACAATGCTGGTGTGGTGACACATGCCTGTAATTCCATAACTTGGGAGTTGTAGGCAGAAATATCAGAAGTTTATTGTATAGTGAGTTCAAGGCCACCCCATGCTACATGAGTCCTTGCTTCAAAATAACAAAAACAGGCAGGATGAGGTGGAGCACACCTTTAATCCCAGCACTTGGGAGACAGAGGTAGGCGGATCATGGTGAGTTCAAGGCCACCCTGAGACTACATAGTGAATTCCAGGTCAGCCTGAGCCAGAGTGAGACCCTACCTCGAATAAACAAAGAAAAAAGTCTTTAAATTAGGTAGAGGCTAGTGCTAAGACCGAGTATTTAATAGAAATAATCAGAAAAGGTCAAGCGTAATGGTGCATGCCTTTGATTCCAGCACTTTGGAGGCAGAGGTAGTAGGAATGCTGTGAGTTTAAAGCTACTCTGAAACTACAGTGTGAATTCCAGGTCAGTCTGGGCTAGAGTGACACCCTACCTGGAAAATATGAAAAGAAAAAAAGAAAAAATAAATAAAAGAAATTAGAATAAAAACCACCACCATGGGCACGATGGTGCATGCCTGTAATCCCAGCACACAGGAGGTAGAGGCAGGAGCATAAGGGTCCCAGTTTCATTCCAAGTGCTGGGAGTAAAGGTGTGTACCACCATGCCCAGCAAGCTGAGACTTTAAGTCTTGCCTCTACTGCTAGCATTCAAGGAGGCTCAGGCTCAGGTAGGAGGACTGCAGTGAGTTAGAAGGTAGTCTGGTCAGTCTGGGCTAGAGTAAGACTCCCTCAAAAAAAAAACAAAAAAAAAAAAAGGAAAAGAAAAAAAGACAAAGAAAGAAAGAACAACAAAGAAACTATGAATATTCTATTTGGTTACAGCTGATTATGTGGCCAATTAGCATATTCATCCCTCCTCTGTTACATGTGTAGCCCCAGTCCTGTAGGGAAGCAGAGATAGTTGGAGACTCCCTGGAGCTCACACACATGCTCCAGGATCAGTAAGAGGCTCTGGCTCAAATAAAACAGGTGAAAGAGTAATATAATAGAGCTGGACACCTGAAGTCCCACTCTCGCCATTGCAGGCAAGTGCACCCCACTGCAGGGGAGCATATGGTGCACTACGTGGACATACATGTGCATATACTGAGGGAGAATTAGGTAGTCAGTCAGGTGATGGGGACCAAAGAAGGAAACCAAGCCTGTCTGCTTCAGTTGAACAAGAGTTCAGCATCTGATCCAGTCTATCCAGTCAGTTCTCTCTCACCCCACCCAGGTGCGGACCTCTTCCTGAGCCCAGACCAATCAAGTCTCCCAGGCTCATCTTGGCCTGAGAGTAAAACCTACCACAATAAGATTATAAATGTATCCTTACCAGGTAGACAAGGTCTCTTTCTGGCTTTTTAACCTCGTCCAGGTCCCTGGTCTGGTAAGTCCCCCTCATCTCGGCCCTGCTGGGCTGACATGGTGGGGAGGGACCCCTAATCCCTGTGGCCTCTCTATTCCCTCCGGCTTTCTTTTTTTCAGGGGAAGGGGGTTTCCAAGGTAGGTAGTGTCTCGCTCTAGCCCAGGCTGATCTGGAATTCACTATGCAGTGTAGTCTCAGGGTGTCCTCGAACTCATGGTGATCCACCTGCTTCTGCCTTCCTCCTGCTTTCTACATGGTAGGAGCTCCCTGTACTTCACTTCACTTCACTTCACTTCACTTCACTTCACTTCACTTCACTTCACTTCACTTCACTTCACTTCACTTCACTTCTCTTCTCCTCTCTTGTCTTCTCCTCTCTTCTCCTCTCCTCTCTTCTTCTCTCTCTCTCTCTCTGTTTTATTTCACCCTTTATTTGGAATACAGGGCAATATACCAGTTTCAGATATTAACCCAACAGTGACAAAGGGTTGACAGTAGAAATGCCCTGAAACCAGGGAGTAAGTGGTTTCCAGTTAGGGTGCAGGACAGAACAAGTGTAAGGTCCTCTTTGTTAGGTCAGGGCAAAATGGAGTCACTGAGGACAGCAGCGGGGCAACAGAGACACAAGGAAGTGGGTCATCCACATTCCTCAAGGAACCACCCAGCCATCATCCCTTCCTTGCCTAACAATGCTCCAGTCTGGGTGTCCTGCTCCCTTATCTCTCAGGACACCAAGTTACTGTTCTGGTGTCACACCCTGGCTATCTTAGGTCCCCCCTAAAGAAACCTTTTCTTTACTTTCCCCCTCTTCACCTTCCCCCAACTGAAGAGCTCTATATAGCCCCTATCTGTAATCCCAAATTGACTGCTCCACTCTTTTTTTTTTCTCAATTTTTATTAATATTTTCCATGATTATAAAAAATATCCCATGGTAGTACCCTCCCCCCCACTTTCCCCTTTGAAATTCCATTCTCCATCATATCCCCTCCCCATCTCAATCTTTCTACTTACATATATACAATACCAACCTAATAAATGCCCTCCTCCCCTCCTTTTTCTTCCCTTTCTATCTCCTTTTTAACTTACTGGCCTCTGCTACTGAGTTTTTTCCTTCTCACACAGAAACCCAATCATCTGTAGCTAGGATCCACATATGAGAGAGAACATGTGGCGCTTGGCTTTCTGGGCCTGGGTTACCTCACTTAGTATAATGCTTTCCAGATCCATCCACTTTTCTGCAAATTTCCTAACTTCATTTTTCTTTACCGCTGACTAGAACTCCATTGTATAAATGTGCCATATCTTTATTATCCACTCATCAGTTGAGGGACATCTAGGCTGGTTCCATTTCCCAGCTATTATAAATTGCTGCTCCACTCTTGAGAGTCAGTCCTGGCAGCTCGTGTTTTTCCCCAATAAAAGCTTCCATCTTTGCCTCAGAGTGGTCTTTGTGGTTTTGCTCACTCTTGAACCTTACACTCTCCAAAGAGAAGAGAAGAGAAAAAAAAAAAAAAAAAAAAGACTCAGTGAGCCACCACAGGGCCTGGCATCAACTCACTAAGGGCAAGGAGTACAATACTGGCCTACCACCCATGACCTTTATCACAGCAAACCAGAATTGGAGGTGGAAGACAGGAAGTGACTCCAGACTGACTTAATTGACCTGGATGACTCCTGGTGTCCCCCTTATGAGGTGGCCTCATCTTCAGAGTGACTGCTGGAGTAAGGAGCCTTTCATGTGCTCCCAGTTGTTATACGGTACAGAGAGACTGGTAAGTGTTAGTCCTGTCAGACCACCTTGTGCTACACCACAAAGACCACCCATACATTTATACGTGCCCATCATGCTTTATGTGGTACTGGGGACTCGAAGCTGGGTCCTGAGGCTTTGCAGGGAAGTGTTGTAATAGTTGAGCAGTCAGCTCTCTTCCAGCCCTCTTTTTTTTTTTTTTTTTTTTTTTTTTTTTCTGTTTTGTTTTTCAATGTAGGAACTCTCCCTAGCCCAGGGTGACCTGGAATTCACTATGTAGTCTCAGGGTGGCCTTGAACTCATGGTGATCCTCCTACCTCTGCCTCCAAGTGCTGAAATTAAAAGTGTGTGCCTCCACGTTTGGTTTGGGCAGAACTTTCTGGATAGTTTTTATTCCTGGGAAGATTATTTCTCATCTGAAGAGCTGAGTTCCCTTGCACTAGTTTCAGTGGTGAATAGAAAATGCTCCCAGTCCCATACAAAGTGTACTTATGGGAGCAGAAGGTGGGACAGCGCAGAGAAATGAGGAGAGGAGAGGACAGGAATGGAACAGAATTCAGGCTCCTGTCTCCAGCTTTGGCGTTGCTTCTTTGGAAACCTAAGCCCAAACTGTCTCTTAACCTCTCTCCTTGGGGCCCCATAACCTAAGTACACTATTGTTTGGTTTTTCATACACATGGTGCCCAAACAGAAGTTTCGGAACTGGGGACTTTATCTCTGCTGTTCTTCTTGGCTTTTCAGCGATCCTTTGAGGAGAGCCTTGGCTTAGCTTGGAGCTGATGGTCACAAACTGAGACAGAGCTGCCATCCTAAAACCAGACCTGGGTTGAGCACTGCAGCTGCCCAGGGAACAACTGGTTAAGCCCTCAGCAGCTGCGATTCCACTCAGCATTTAAACTGGGATTAATCTCATCTCCTCCACATACATCCCTTTCTTGTAGCAGTCCTTGATTGTCTACAATATAGAATCTTTAAGATTAGATACCACCTATCTTCTTCTGGGCCCAGCTGGCCCAAATTCCTTCTCGACCACTATAGGAAGAATAATGTGGGTCTTCCTCTCACACATAGCCTCTTTCTCCTTACTCATTCTTTCTCTCTCTCTTTCTCTTTCTTTCTTTCTTTCTTTCTTTCTTCCTTCCTTTCTTTCTTTCTCTTTCTCTCTCTTTCTCTCATTTATTTGACAGAGAAAGGGGGGGGGAGAGAGAGAGAGAGAGAGAGAATATGAATGGGCACGCCAGGGACTCCAGCCACTGCAAATGAACTCCAGATGTGTGTGCCACCTTGTGCATCTGGCTAACATGGGTCCTGGGGAATCGAACCTCCTGGGTTCTTTGGCAGGCAAATGCCTTAACTGCTAAGCCATCCCTCCAGCCCTCACTCCATTCTTGTATAAATTGATGAGAATTGAATAGTCTTTTTTTTTTTTTTTCAAGGTAGGGGCTCACTCTAGCTCAGGCTGATCTGGATCTCATTGTGTAGTGTCAGGGTGACCTTGAACTCATGGCCATCCTTCTACTTCTGCCTCCCCATTCCTGGGATCAAAGGCAAGTGCCACCAGAGATTTGCCTTTGAATTGTCTAATTTTCAGTGACTGTTGAAATTTTCTAGACATGAAGGGACTTGTCTGATAGGGTGAGAAGATGAATTTTCTTTACACTTCAAAGTCTCTAAATCAAGTTCTAGAAATTCCTGGGATGATCATGAGGAGGCTCAAGCATCATTCCAGGGGTAGTCACTTTTTTTTTTTTTTTTTTTTTTTTTTTTTTTTTTTGTCAAGGTAGGGTCTTGCTCTAGCCCAGGATGACCTGGAATTCACTGTGTAGTCTCAGGGTGGTAAACTCTTTTAAAAATATTTAAGGGCTGGAGAGATGGGTTAGCGGTTAAGCGCTTGCCTATGAAGCCTAAGGACCCCGGTTTGAGGCTCAATTCCCCAGGACCCACATTAGCCAGATGCACAAGGGGGTACACGCATCTGGAGTTCGTTTGCAGTGGCTGGAGGCCCTGGCATGCCCATTCTCCTTCTCTCTCTATCTGCCTCTTTCTCTCTCTGTCACTCTCAAATAAATAAATATTTAAGGCATTTTATTTGCATTTATTTATTTATTAGAGACAGAGAGAGGGACAGAGAGCTAGAGAGCTAGAATGGGCGCTCCAGGGCCTCTAGCCACTGCAAATGAACTCCAGGGGCATGCGCCACCATGTGCATCTGTCTTATGTGGGACCTGGAGAATGGAACTTCGGTCCTTAGGCACCTAAAAATAGTTTTTGTCATTTTTTGTTTTGTCTTGTTTTTTAAACCAGGGTCTCAATCTAGCTCAGGCTGACCTGGAATTCACTATGTAGTCTCAGGGTAGCCTTGAACTCTTGATGATCCTCCTACCTCTGCCTCCCGAGTGCTGGGATGCCTTTAGGCATGCGCAACCATGCCTGGCTTTTTGTCTATTTTTAATTTTATTTTTGAGAAAGTCACAGAAGAGGAGAAAGAGCCAGAGAGAAAGAATGAGCTCTCCAGGGTCTTTCAGACCCTGTGAACAAACTATGGACGCGTGTGCCCCCTTGTGCACATGTGCGCTATTGCATGCCTGCGTCACTTGTGGCTGACTATATGTGGGCCTTGAAGATTCGCGCAAGCGTTCTTAGGTTTTGCAGGCAAGCGCCTTAACCGCTAAGCAGTCTCTCCAGTCCCCTAAAAATGTTTTTAAGAGTCTGGCTGGGCGTGGTGGCTCACGCCCTTAATCCCAGCACTTGGGAAGCAGAGTCAGGAGGATCCCCATGAGTTCAAGAATAGCCTGAGACTACAAAATAAGTTCCAGGTTAGCCTGGATAGAGGGAGACCCTACCTAAAAAATAATAATAATAAAGAAAGAAAGAAAGAAAGAAAGAAAGAAAGAAAGAAAGAAAGAAAGAAAGAAAACAAAACAAATCAAATCAAAACAAAAAAAAAAACCAGGCTGCTATTGTGATCCAGATCTGATTGGGACCAGTGTGTCTAAGATCCAGAACCCAGATTCCCTTTAAGAATCCTCTTACCTGGGCTGGAGAGATGGCTTAGTGGTTAAGTGCTTGCCTGTGAAGCCTAAGGACCCCGGTTCAAGGCTCAATTCCCCAGGACCCACGTTAGCCAGGTGCACAAGGGGGTGCATGCATCTGGAGTTCATTTGCAGTGGCTGGAGGCCCTGGCACGTCCATTCTCTCTCTCTCTCTCTCTCCTTCTTCCTCTCTCTGTCTGTTGCTCTCAAATAAATAAAAAAAATTTTTTAAAAAAAAGAATTCTCTTACCTACACCCCATGGGGTGGCGGGGAGGGCACACATGTGCCAACATTGTGATGGGTTCAATATTCAAGTCCCAGCACTTGGATTCTCTGCAGGAATCCTCTTCCCTTTACCCTGTGGGTGCAATCTGTTACTGGGACTAGGACTCATGTTGAGTTCCAACAGTCAGATTTCCTTCAGCATTTGTCCTCCCCTCATGAGGGTAGGGATGTGCAATGGTGATCTCCCATTTGGGCTGGAATCCAAGTGTAAGTTCAAACACAGCTGCAAACAAATTGAGTCTACCTCACTCTATCTACAAGGCAGTCCCAAGTACCTCCAAGACTGAACTCATTCCAAGCCCCACAAAGCAAATCAGAGACAAGTGAACATAAAAGAAACACCAAGCACTGTTGCAAATACTCAACACAGGGCTGGAGAGATGGCTTAGCAGTTAAGGCACTTGCATGCAAAGCCAAAGGACCTCGGTTTGATGCCCCAGTACCCACGTGTAGCAGACAGCTTCAGGTTCCCTGACATGAACTTCCAGACCAGGCATAGTTATGAAGGAAGGGATATTTATTGAAGTTTACAGATCCAGGGGAAGTTCCATAATGGCAGAAGAAGCTGGCCTGCCTTCACAGGCCCAGGCAGAGAGAGAGAGAAGCATAAGCCTAAAGCCAAAAGCCATAGCACACTTCAGGAACTCTAGCTAGGCACACTTTGCATATCTTTAGATTGTAATCTGAAACCCACCACCACACCTTAAGATCCACGCAGTGACATTGCCTCCAGCCAGGTGGCTACAGATGCAAACTACAAACAATAAAGAACTGAATATATTGGGGGCCATCTATTCAAACTACCACACCATGTAAGCCAGCTGCACAAGGTGGCACAAGCATCTGGAGTTTGTTTGCAGTGGCTGGAAGCCCTGGCATGCCCATTCTCTCTCTCTGCCTCTTTCAAATTTATTTCAAATAAATAAATAAATACTCAAAACAAACTGCCAGAAAGAGCTGACCAGTGTTCCATCTCAAGATGTGTAAGCCTCAACATAATATGAAAAACCAAGCCAACATGTCTCCCTTAAGAAATACCAATCAGGCTGGGCATGGTGGTGCACGCCTTTAATCCCAGCACTCAGGAGGCAGAGTGAGACCCTACCTCGAAAAACCAAAAAAAAAAAAAAAAAAAAAAAAAAAAGAAAGAAAGAAAGAAATACCAATCAGGGGAGAGGGAAGGTCTTAAGAGGATAGTATTGTATATATGTAAGTAGAAGAACAGATTACAGGGAGGGGAAAGGCCTAAGTGAGGAAGGGGAAGAGATCGAATAAAAGAAAGGTGGGGGAGGGTCAATCAAACTTCAAGATATTCTGAATAAGAAAATGAAAATCTACTTTCTTAAATAATGGCACATCCAGAAGCCACAGATTGTTACTAGAAAATTTTCAGTGCCTGGGATGGGATACCTTCTAGTGAGTCGTTGGCCAGGGAAGTCCCTGTTGCCTCCAAAACATAACAGGCTATTGCCAAGGCCCTTGGTTCCACTGTGAGACAGAGATGGTAAGACCCTATTGCTGAAGACTTCACATGCCTGAGCGGCAAAGTCACTGAGAAATCAAGTTGGTGCTGAGCAAAAAACCTTCTCCCTGTAGCCCAGCCAATGAAAGCTGGAAAAAGCTGCACTGTATGCAGTCTTATGGGAGACAGAAGTCATCAGTGGTTAAAACAGTGGACACCGGGAACCTCAAGTTTGGCCAGACAGGCCAAATGACTGAACAAGTGCGATAGTGGCATGTCTGCTCTGGGGGAAACCAACTGCTCACTAATTGGACTGAAGTCCCACTCTATGGGAGGGAATACGTGCCTGGTACTGAAAACCTAATCAAAAGCCTATGGCAGGGGAGGTCATGAGCCTTAGGGTTATAAAGCCTGCTCTTGTCTGGATAAATGCATATATTACTCTCACCAAATTGCCCTGAAAGCACTACATTTAATGTTCATACTCATATATTAATGCTAATCTCACTTCTGGTTAGAGAAGCTTCTCTTTTCAGATGGCGATGACCACTGGGATCACCCAAAAGGCAACATAGTGCTGAGAAGAAGGAACAGAGGAGTGAGTGTCCAGCACTGAAACATCTCACACCCTCCAAGGGTCAGGGTCCATTGCAGAAGAGGTGGCAGAAAGAGCCAAAGGAAGGGTACCATTCCTTATATACAACTGTCTGAACAGAATTTGGCCTCGATATCCAAGATCTCGCAGTGCCTAGCAATACCCACACACGACCCTCATAATAGGAGAAAAAGATGATGACATCAAATTAAAAGAGAGATTAAGCCAGCCGTGGTGGCACACACCTTTGATCCCAGCACTCAGGAGGCAGAGATAGGAGGATTGCCGAGAGTTCGAGGCCACCCTGAGACTACATAGTGAATTCCAGGTCATCCTGGGCTAGAGTGAGATCCTACCTTGAAAAACCAAAAAATAAAACAAAAATAAAAAATAAAATAAAAGAGAGACTAATGGAGAGAGGGAGGGGATATGACAGAGAGCAGAGTTATGAACGGGAAAGTGGGGGAGGGAAAGGAAATACCATGGTTTCTTTGTGTAAGTATAGAAGTTGTCAATTAAAAAAAAAAAAAAAATATATATATATATATATATATATATATATATATATATATAAAGAAATACCAATCAGGAGGCTGGAGAAATGGCTTAGCAGTTAAGCACTTGCTTGTGAAGCCTAAGGACCCCGGTTCAAGGCTTGATTCCCCGGTACCCATGTAAGCCAGATGCACAAGGTTGCACATGCATCTGGAATTTGTTTGCAGTGGCTGGAGGCCCTGGTGCATCCATTCTCTCTTTCTCTCTCTCTCTCGAATAAATAAATAACTAAAAATTAAAAAAATATACCAATCAGGGCTGGGGAGGTGGCTTAGTGGTTAAGGCGTTTGCCTGTGAAGCCTGAGAACTCATGTTCAAATCTCCAGGTACCACATAAGTCAAATGCAGTGAAGTAAGTGTGCAATGTCACACTTGTGCACAAGGGGGCGCACACATCTAGAGTTTGTTTGCAGTGGCTGAAGGCTCTGGTGGCCCCATTCAATCTCTGCCTTTTTCTTTGGTTTTTTAAGGTACGGTCTCACTCTAGCTAGCCCAAGCTGACCTGAAATTCACTATGTAGTCTCAGCCTTGAACTCATGGTGATCCTGCTACTTCTGCCTGCTGAGTGCTGGATTAAAGGTGTGCACCATCACACCCAGATTTTTTTTTTCTTTAAAAAAAAAAAAATAAGAGTGGGAGAGATGGCTTAGCAGTGAAGCCCTTGCCTGTGAAGCCTAAGGAACCATGTTAGCCAGATGCACAAGGGGGCGCACACGTCTGGAGTTTGTTTGCAGTGACTGGAGGCCCTGGGGTGCCCATTCTCTCTCTATCTGCCTTTTTCTCTCTCTGTCTGTTGCTCTCAAATAAGCAAATAAAAATAAAACAATTTTTTTTAAAAAAAAATTACATGGAAACCTACTTTTTTGGACAATGGAACACTCAGGAGCTGCAGATTGTTACTAGAAAAATTTTCAGTGCCAGGAATGGTATACCTTCTAGTGAGTTTTTGGCCAGGGAGGTCCCTGATGCCCTCAAAACATTACAGGCCATTGACGAGGCCCTTGGTTTCCCACCAGGAATAGATGATAAGACCCTATTGCTGAAGACTCCACATACTTGGGCTGCAAGGCCACTGAGAAATCCTGCTGGAGCTGAGCTGATAACCTCCTCCATGTATACCAGTTGATAAGAAGCAGCTAAAAAAAGTAGCAGCAGCAGCAGCAGGAGGAGGAGGAGGAGAGAGAGAGAGGGAGGGGAAGTGAAAGAAAGAAAGGGCACGCCAAGGCTTCTAGCTACTGCATGTGCCACCTTGTTCATCTGATATGCATGGGTACTGGAGAATTGAACCTGGGTCCTTAGGTTTTGCAGGTAAGTACCTTAACAGCTAAGCCATCTCTTCAGGCTTTTTTACATTTTTTTTTTACGTTTTAGAGATAGGATCTCTCATTGGCCTGGAGCTCAACAATTTCAGTTGAGCTCACACATAAAATGCCTGGCATGGTGGTGCATGCCATAATCCCAGTGCTTAGGAGGTAGAAACACATAGATCTTGGGACAAATTTTTGCTAGACTAGCAAAATCAGTGAGCATTGGGTTTAGTAAGAGATTCTGGCTCAATAAATAAAGTAGACAGTGATTAAGGCAGATACCTGATGTTAACCTCTGACCACCACGCACACATGCACACATTATTGTGCATCTCACACACATGTACCCACACATGTGAACACATGCACACTCCACACACATACATGCAAAAAATAAGTCATATAAACATAATTAATGTAAAATGAAGAACTATGAGATATACTTAAATAATGCAGTAGAAATTATAATATAAATTATATATTATAAAAGTAAAGTCATACTATGTACAAGTAAAAGATGAAACCTATATATATATTTTGGTTTCTCAAGGTAGGTGTAAGGATCTGAGAATCACTGAAGAAAGACCCCAGACTCAAATAGTATGTAAAAACAAAGAGCGTTTATTCTGCAGAATCAGCCAGCATGCGGGGATCAACCATTCATACAAAATGGTGACCCCGAGAGGAGCATGCAGGCCCCTTTTAAGCACAACTAGGGGAATTTCAGGTGGATTAGGTAATCTTTTAAAATGATTGATTGGCTAGTGATCTACCATATGACCCAGCTATAGCACTCCTAGGCATATATCCTAAGGACTCATCACATTACCTTAGAAATACTTGCTCAACCATGTTTATTGCTGCTCAATTCACAATAGCTGGGAAATGGATCCAACCTAGATGTCCTTCAACTGACGAGTGGATAATGAAGATATGGCACATTTATACAATGGAGCTCTACTCAGCAGTAAAGAAATATGAAGTTATGAAATTTGCAGGAAAATGGATGGATCTGGAAAGGATTATACTAAGTGAGGTAACCCAGGCCCAGAAAGCCAAGTGCTGCATGTTCTCTCTCATATATGGATACTAGCTACAGATGATTGGGCTCCTGTGTGAGAAGGAAAAAACTCAGTATCAGAGGCCAGTAAGCTAGAAAAGAGATATAAAGGGAAGAGAAAGGAAGGGAGGGGGGTACTTAATAGAATGGTATTGTATATATGTAAGTAGAAGAATAGATTAATGGGGGTGAAAAGGCCCAAAGTGAGGTCAGGGGAAGAGATTGAGTAAAGGAAAGGTGGAGGGAGGGCTAATCAAAATCTAAGAGGATATAAATAAATCATATGGAATCCTGCTTTTTTGGACAATGGAACACTCAGGAGCCATAGATTGTTGCTAGAAAAATTTCAGTGCCAGGGATGGGATACCTTCCAGTGAGTTGGCCAGGGAGGTCCCTGATGCCCCCAAAACATTATAGGCCATTGCCGAGGCCCTTAGTTTCCCACCAGGAATAGATGGTAAGACCCTATTGCTGAAGACTCCACATACTTGGGCTGCAAGGCCACTGAGAAATCCTGCTGGAACTGAGCTGATAACCTCCATGTAGACCAGCTGACAGAAAGCTGGAAGAAACCATTTTGCATGCAGTTCAATGGGAGAAAGAGTAACCACCAGTGAAAATACTCAACAGTGGACACTGCAAGCCTTATATTTGGCCAGTCAGGACAAATGAGCTAACGGGTGCAATAGTGGCATGTCTATCATGGTGGAAACCAACTGCCCTCTAATTGGACTGGAGGCCCACTCCATGGGAGGGAATACATCGCTGATACTGAAAACTTAAAACAGGGGTAGTCATGAGCCCTAGGGGTGTAACGTCTGCTACTGTCTGGCTAAATGTATATACTATGCTTATAAAACTGCCCAGTAAGCACTTCTCTTAATGTTCATACCCTTATATTAATGCTACTCTCACTGTTGGTAGAAAATCTTCTCTTTTCAGATGGCAGGGACCTTGGGATGACTCAGAAGGCATCATGGTGCTGGAAAGAAGTGACAGGAGTGCTCAGTACTGCAGTATCTGCAGTGTCTCTAACACACCTTCCAAGGCTCGGGTCTAATGCAGAAGAGGTGGCGGAAAGAATGTAAGAGCCAAAGGAAGAGTAGGACTCCTTACAACATGCTCCCTCCAGACACAAAATGGCCTGGATATCCATGACCTCACAGTGCCTGACACTACCTACACAGACCATCATAAGAGGAGGAAAAGATCATGACATCAAAATGAAAGAGAGACTGACTGAGAAGGGGAGGGGATATGATGGAGAATGGAGTTTCAAAGGGGAAAGTGGGGAGAGGGAGGGTATTACCATGGGATATTGTTTATAATCATGGAAGTTATTAATAAAAATTTGAAAATAAAATAAAATGATTGGCTAGGCAAGTAGCAGTTACAGTTGTACATCTCTGATTGGGGCAGAAGGCGTGTAGGGTTGCGGAAGGGACATGTCTGGGTATGTTTGGACATGTCTCTAGAAACTGACTCAGCCCTCAGAGCCCACCACGTTGGGCATGCTCTTTGTTTGTGGTTTTTCCCAGAAGTCTTGCCTTACTCTCTGGGAAGCTGAAATTTAGGTCCAGCTGTAAACTGGAGCAAATTTGATCCTCTCATTCCCCCCTTGAGGTAGGTTCCATCTCAAATCCTTGAGAGGGGTCTAGGGGTAGATATTGGGGACTTTAATATAAGATGAACAGTAGATACGTGCTTTTTTTTTTTTTTTTTTTTTTTTGAGGTAGGGTCTCACTCTAGCCCAGGCTGACCTGGAATGCACTATGGAGTCTCAGGGTGGCCTCGAACTCACAGCAATCCTCCCACCTCTGCCTCCCGAGTGCTGGGATTAAAGGTGTGCGCCACCACGCCTGGCTTAGTGTTTTTTGACAAACCTTATGAGAGTGTTAAGGATATAGGGCCCACAGATGAGGGCGAGTAGCAATAGCATCAGGGGCCCTGTCACCACTGAAAGGAAGGTAATGAGCCAAGAGGACCAAGTTTCAATAGGGCCTGAGTGGGACGTGGAATTAACAATCGTCCCTGTAGCAGTGTTCATGAGGGTTAGGTCCAGTGAGGGCCAAACCCATAGCAGAGATCAGCTGGTACAGGCAGTTGGCACAGGCAGAGTTTGTAGATTTTTTCCTTGTAGAGATACACCTATGGAGCAATCAAGACTGGGGAACAATAAGTGGGAGAGGAAATATTTATGCATGGGGTGATTAATCCTTTTGTACCAAAGGAGAGCAGGTGTCTTGACACAACTGTTCCTGATTATGGAAATATTGAGCAGGCATTCAGCTCTGGTCAGCTTGGAGCTGGACAGGCAGAGAGACATGACTTGACCTGCATCAAAGAGGATGAGGCCTGTCCTTTGCAGAGCCAGGGACTCAGAGTACACATGGAAAAAAACATTTTTTTGGAACTGGGCAAGAGATAAGAAAATTTTTTTTGTCCTTTTTTTTTTTTTAAAATACCTCCAGGGATCTAGCCCAGGCTGACCTGGAATTCACTCAGTAGTCTCAGGGTGGCCTTGAACTCATGGCAATTCTACCTCTGCTTCCCAAGTGCTGGGATTAAAGGCGTGAGCCACCATGCCTGGCTCTATTATGAATTTTATTTATTTATTTATTTATTTATTTTATTTTTTATTGACCCTCCATCCCCCCACTTTCCCCTTTGAAACTCCACTCTCCATCATATCCCTCCCCCCAATCAGTCTCTCTTTTATTTTGATGTCATGATCTTTTCTTCCTATTATGATGGCGTCGTGTAGGTAGTATCATGGATATCTTGGAGGAGCACATTGTAAGGAGTTCTACCCTTCCTTTATATTGTGATTTTTAAATATATTTTATAAGGGCTGGAGAGATTGCTCAGTGATTAAGGTGCTTACCTGCAAAGCCTAATGACCTGGGTTTGATTCCCCAGTACCCACGCAAATCTAGATGCACAAAGTGGCAGGCACATGAAACTGGAGTTCATTTGCAGTGGCTACAGAGTCCCTGGTGTGCCCATTTTTTTTCTCTCACTTGCAAATAAATATATATATTTATTACATTAGCCTTTGCAGTCAAGCACCTTTCCTAGCTCTGCCTCCCGAGTGCTGGAATTACAGTCGTATGCCACCATGTCCGACTTCTTTCTTTCTTTCTTTTTTTTTTTTTTTTTTTTGGTGTTTCGAGGTAGGGTGTCACTCTAGCCTAGGCTGACCTGGAATTCACTATGGAGTCTCAGGGTGGCCTCGAACTCACGGCGGCCTCGAAATCACGGCGATCCTCTTACCTCTGCCTCCCTAGTGCTGGGATTAAAGGCGTGCGCCACCACGCCCGGCTTTCTTTCTTTCTTTTTTTGAGGACCTGGAATTCACTATGTAGTCTCAGGCTTGCCTAGAACTCACAGCCATCTGTCCTCTGTCCCTCAAGTGCTGTGATTAAAGGCATGCACCTCCATGCCCGGCCGCTCCCCCCGCCCCCCCGCTTTTTTGTTTTGAGGCAGGATCTCACTCTAGTCCACGCTGACCTGAAACTCACTCTTTAGCCTAAACTGGCTTCAAACTCATGAGGATCCTACTTCAGCCTCCTGAATTCTGTGGTCCTGGAAGACTGAAAACATGATGCCAAAATGTCTGAGGCTGAAGGTTGTGCGAAGCGTGAGGGACTGGAATGGAACTTAAACCTTTTCCTCTAGACCAAGACCCCAGATCTTGCTGGAGAAAGCCCAGAATTTTTTTCAACAGAAATTCCAGCTCATCCACAAAGTTTATCTCCCATAAACGGTTCTCCGGAGCCATTCGTCCTAGGCTGTAAATGCGTAAACCTCTCTACCACCCGGGGTTCCTTTTTGTTTATGAATGAGCCGGCTCACGTGTACGCATGCGCAACTCCTTGTGTTCCCGCTGCGCGTGACTCTCACCCTTGCTCCTGCCGGCGACCCCGCCCTCATCGTGCTAATGGACCAATGGCGAGCAGCGTGAGGGGCGGAGCTTGCGCGACCAGGCCGTGCAGTCCCGGCGCGGGGCTCCCTCGCTTTAGTCGTGCTGTGTTGTCATCACGTGGTCAGGCCTAGGCGCAGCGCTTGTTTTGGTTTTTTTTTCAGCTTGCCCACGGGGACTTCGGGGTGAGCGGCTTTCGGGCACAGATTGCCGCCCCGGCCTACCATCCCGCCTCTCCTTCAGGTTCTCTCGACCAGGAGTTCGGAGAGCCCCTAGGGGCGGGCTCCTGCCCTGCCTCTCTCTGGTCCGCTGCAGGAAGGTGGTCACCCTGGGAAGCCGCTCCCCCTCCCCCTGCCCACGAGTCTCCGCCCAGCTGAGGACGCACTGTGGCTTCCTGGCCAGGAGAGGCGCGCTGCTGCGGGAACGCGACCCTCCGAGGAACGCCGGTCTCGTGACCAGGCGGGTATACTGCGAGGCTCGGAGGCCAGAAAGGATGCTGGTGTGTGCACGGATGCAGGAAGCGGAGCGCACGAGGGTTGATATGTACTTGGTTGCAGTAATACCACCATAGCTGCCTATCAATATGCAGTAATATCCATCTTCATTACTCTAGGATTTAGGTGGAATACGGATTTGAAGGCGGGGTCGAGCGCTTCGTGGGGCTAATAATCGCAGGTGGCTTGGGACAGGCGGATTTGATTTTGGGGAGTGCTGCATCTTACCGAGGATGAGGTGGTTGAGATAGGCAAAGGCTCCTGCGACATTATCGAATGCACCCGGTAACCAAAGTGCTGCAGAGAGGAGAAAAGGGGGTGAGAGTAAGCTAAGGGAAAGCATTGCTTGGGGTCACTCATACTGGGGAGCTGATTTTGGATTGCCCTCCCCCCGCGCTTTTTTTTTTTTTTTTTTTTTTTTTTTTGGTTTTTCGAGATAAGAGTTTCGCTCTAGCCCAGGCTGACCTGGAATTCACTATGTGGTCTGAGGGTGGCCTCGAACTCACAGTGATCCTCTTTCCTTCTGCCTCCCGAGTGCTGGCATTAAAGGCGTGGGCCGCCATGCCCGGCTTGGATGTCTTTTTTAAATATTTTATGGGCTGGAGAGATGGCTTAGCGGTTAAGCGCTTGCCTATGAAGCCTAAGGACCCTGGTTTGAGGCTCGATTCCCCGGACCCGCGTTAGCCAGATGCACAAGGGGTCACACGCGTCTGGAGTTCGTTTGCAGTGGCTGGAGGCCCTGGTGCGTCCATTCTCTCTCTCCTCTCTCTCTCTCTCTCTCTCTCTCTCTCTCTGCCTCTTTCTCTCTCTGTCACACTCAAATAAGAATAAACAACAACAACAAAAGTTTTAAAAAATAAAGAAATAAAATAAAATGTTTTATTTATTTGCAAGCAGAAAGAGAGAATGAGAATGGGCAGCCAGGACCTCTAGCCACTGCGAAGAAACTCCAGATGCATGCACTACTTCGTACATCTGGCTTTAGATGGGTACTGGGGAATCGAACTGGGGTCGTTAGGCTTTGCAGGCAAGTGCCTTAGCCACTGAGCCATCTCTCCAGTCCCCTTTTGTTTGCTTTTGTTTTCTTTGATATTTGATTTATTATCTTCAAGGAGAGAGTGAATGACAATGGGTGTGCCAGGACCTCTGGCCACTGCAAACAAACTCGATGCATGCACCACTTTTTGCTTCTGGCTTTGCATGGGTCCTGTGAAATGTTAATTCTTTTTCCCTGGCATTCCTGTTCTGTGAGTGTCTAGTGTGTGGATTTTGCCAGGTTCTTGTCCAGATGGTGTGTATATAGAGAGTAAAAACCTTAGCATGGGGCTGGAGAGATGGTTTAGTGGTTAAGACCCTTACCTGTGAAGGCTAAGGACCCAGGTTCCATTCTCCAAGTCCCACGTAAGCCAGATGCATATGGTGGTGCATAAATCTGGAGTTCGTTTGCAGTGGCTAGAAGCCCTGTTGTGCCCATTTTCTCTCTCTCTCTCTAATAAATAAATAAATAAAAGTAAATCAGAAAAAAATGAAAAAAAAAAAAAAAAACCTTAGCATAGCCAGGCATGGTGGCACATACCTTTAATCCCAGCACTTAGGAGGCAGAGGTAGGAGGCGAGTTCGAGGCCACCCTGAGTCTACATAGCAATTTACAGGTCAGCCTGAACTACAGTGAGACATTACCAAAATAAATAAATAAATAAATAATTAAATAAATAAATAAATCCTTAGCATGGCAGCATGTGGTAGGAGGAGGTAGGAGGATTGCAGTGAGTTCGAGGCCAGTCTGAGACTACATAATGAAATAATGAATTCCGGAGCTGGGCTTGGTGGCTCATGCCTTTAATCCCAGCACTTGGGAGGCAGAGGTAGGAGGATTGCCGTGAGTTCGAGGCCACCCTGAGACTCCATAGTGAATTCCAGGTCAGCCTGGGCTAGAGTGAGACCCTACCTCGAAAAACCAAAAAAAAAAAAAAAAAAAAAAAAAAAAAAAAAAGAATTCCAGGTCAGCCTGGGCTGGAGGGATACCCTACCTCAAAAAAAAAAAAAAAAAAAAAAAAAAAAAACAGCAGCATTTTAATTGTGAGCAGGGCTTATTGGACTTGCTTTGTAAATATTTGTTGAATAGAATTAATGAGAGCAGGGGCTAGAGAGATGGTTTAGTGGTTAAAGGCACTTGCTTGCTAAGCTTGACAGCCCTAGTTTGAGTCTTCAGTACCCATGTAAAGTCAGATGCACAAAGTGGTGTACATGTCTGGAGTTCATTTGCAGTGGTAGGAGGTCCTGGTGCATCTATTTTCTTCCTTCCTCCCTTCCTCCCCTCCTTCCCTCCTTTCCTCCCTCCATCTCTCCCTCCCTTCCTCTCTCTGTGCCACTCTTCTCTCAAATAAATAAAAATATTTTTAAAAAGAAGTAATGGGGCTGGAGAAATGGCTTAGTGGTTAAGGCGTTTGCCTGCAAAGCCAAGGCTCTCCAGGACCCACGTAAGCCAGATGCACAAGGGGGTGTATGCATCTCGAGTTCGTTTGCAGTGGCTGGAGGCCCTGGCATGCCCATTCTCTCTCTCTCTCCTTCTTTCTGTCAAATAAATAAGTAAATAATATACATTTTTTTTAAAAGAAGTAATGGGAGCCAGGGATATTCTGGGGAGGGTCACTTGAATGCTGTTTCACCAACTTTTTTTTTTCTTTTCTTTTTCAAGGTAGTGTCTAGTTCTATCTCTGGGTGGTCTAGAACTCATGGTGATCCTCCTACCTGTGTCTCCTGAGTGCTGGGATTAAAGGCATGTGCAACCACGCCCAGCTCCACCAACTTTTATTATCTGAGTGGTGTAGATCTATATACTGATGTTTCTGTTTCTTGTCAAGATGAGCATTCTGCCCTGTTCATTCATCATTGGGATCCTGTTTCTTTTCTTTTTCTTTCTTTCTTTCATTTTTTTGAGGCAGGGTCTCACTCTAGCCTAGGCTGACCTGGAATTCACACAGTAGTCCCAGGCTGGTCTGGAACTCATGGAGATCCTCCTACTTCTGCCTCCCGAGGCATGTGCCACTATGTCTGGCTGGGGTCCATTATTATATGCTTGTTTATTCTGTCACCTTTCTGCATAGGTAAGGGACAAACATGAATGGGGACTTGGCAGGACCTGAGAATTGTTCCTCCATCTTTGTTTCAAGCTTCTAAGTCCTTGAAAGTCTATACCAAGAGCTACATGAAGGCCATGGGAAAGCAGTAAGTAGCGCTGGTGGTTAGAGAAAGTGTGGTGAGCTGGGCGTGGTGGCACACACCTTTAATCCCAGCATTTGGGAGGCAGAGGTAGGTGGATCACTGTGTGTTTGAGGCCCCCTGAGACTACATAGTAAATTCCAGGTCACCCTGGGTTAGAGAGGGAGGCCCTATCTTGAAAAATAAAATAAAATAAAAAGAGAAAGTGTGGTAAGCATGAAGGGATGGGAGAGAACAGAAGGGCAAATTCAACTTAAAGAGAAATCAAGGACCAAGGATGTAAAGTATCCCTGGTTAACTGGGAAATTGTTCAGTTTTGATGTAAAGGAAGTTGGGGGGGGGTTCTATGGAAAATGGGAGGGGGCCTTCTTTACGTGTGTGCATGTTTCTGTGTGTGCAGGTGTGCATGAGTGTGCAGTCAGAGGACAACCTTCAATATCATTCTTCAGGATTGCTGTCCACCTTTTTTTTTTTAAATTATTTATTTGAGAGTGACAGACAGAGACAGAGAGAAAGAGAGAGAGAGAAAGAGAGAGAGAATATGAATGGGCGTGCCAGGGCCTCCAGCCACTGCAAACAAAGTCTGGCTAACATGGGTCCTTGGGAATCGAGCCTCGAACCAGGGTCCTTAGGCTTCACAGGCAAGCACTTAACTGCTAAGCCATCTCTCCAGCCATCACCCTTTTTTTGAAGCAGGGTATATCATTGGCCTGAAGCTGATCATTTAGGTTAGATTGTATGGCCAGTGAGGCCCAGGTACCCTCCTGTTTCCACCTCTCCAGTGCTGAGATTACAAGCATGCCGCCCCACCTGTCATTTTTAGAATTTTATTTCTTTAAGAGAGAGATTGCGAGAGAGGGAGAGAATGGGCACGCCAGGGTCTCTAGCCACTGAAAACTAACTCCTGATGTTTGTGCCACCTTGTGCATCTGGCTGTACTTGGGTCCTGGGGAATCTAAACCTGGGTCTTTTGGCTTTGCAGGCAAGCACCTTAACTGCTAAGCTATGTCTCCAGCCCTTAAGTTTATTTTATTTTATTTTTGAGGTAGGGTTTCACTCTAGTGCAGGCTGACCTGGAATTCACTATGTAGTTTCAGAGTGCCCTTGAACTCATGGTGATCCTCCTACTTCAGCCTCCCGAGTGCTGGGATTGAAGGCGTGGGCCACCATGCCTGGCTTTTTGTATTTTATTTTATTTTGGGTTTTTGAGGTAGGGTCTCACTCTAGTCCAGGCTGACCTGGAATTCACTATGTAGTCTCAGGGTGGCCTCGAACTCACCTACCTCTGCCTCCCGAGTGTTGGGATTAAAGGTGTACACCACCATGCCTGCCTTGTATTTTATTTTAATTTATTTATTTGAGAGAGACAGAGAGTTAGATGGGGTGGGGAGGGGTATTATGGGTGTACCAGGGCCTCTAGTTGCTGCAGGTGAACTCCAGGTGCATGTGCCACCTTTGTGCATGTGATACAAGTGGGTCCTGGGGAATCAAACCTGAGTCCTTTGGCTTTGCAGGTAAACACCTTAACTGCTAAGCCATCTCTCCAGCCCCCATCATTTTTACGTGGATTCTGGGAATCAAACTCAAGTCCTCATACTTGTAAGGCAGGTGCTTTAACAACTGAGGGATCTCCCCAGCCCTTGGGAGGATATTTTATACAGTAACTGTTCTCTCCTCACAGGAAGCTGGTGGTGCTAGTGGGGGTACAAGGCAGATCTCTTATTATACAGGCATATATTAAATCTCTGCTGCTCAGGGTGAAGGAAAGTAAGCTGGATTAGAAATCAGTCCTGGCTGTGCTACTTGACTCAAGTCATTTCATATCTCAATTTTTTGAGGTAGGTAGCCCAGGCTGACCTTGAACTCATGATCCTCCTGTCTTCATCTCCCTAGTAGTGCTAAATGGGATTACAGGCCTAGTCATTTCACCTCTGTTTGTTGCTACCTAGAGGGTTATAAGAAAATCATCCTGCTATCATGAAAGCCACAATTGCATATTTAAAGCTTCAGTCCTAGATGCACCCACTATACCTTTTTTTTTTTTGTGTGTGGTTTTTTGAGGTAGGGTCTCACTCTAGCTCAGGCTGACCTGATATTCACTATGTAGTCTCAGGGTGGCCTCGAATTCATGGTGATTCTCCTACCTCTACCTCCCCAGTGCTGGGATTAAAGGCGTGCACCACCATGCCTGGTTCCTTTTGTTCTTTTTAAATATTTTTATTTCTTTATTTGAGAGAGAGAGAGACAGACAGACAGACAGATAGAGAAGACACACCAGGGCCTTGTGCCACTGCAAAGGAACTCCAGACACATATGTTATCTTGTGCTTCTGGTTTACGTGGGTACTGGGGAATCAAATCTAGGTCCTTAGGCTTCCCAGGCAAGCGCCTTAACTGCTAAACCATCACTCCAACCCAATTGCACCTTTCTTTGCCTGTATTTCCCCCTTCCTCACCCTCATCAAACTTTGGGGGCTATGAAGTGTCAGAGGAAATCAGATCCTAGTAATTTTGCAGAACATTTGGGAGGGACATTGCCATCCTCCATATTTATTTGTTTATTTTGAGCATGGTCTCACTCTAGCCCAGGTTGACCTAGAACTCACTCTGTATCCTAGGTTGGCCTAAACTCATGTTGATTCTCCTACCTCAGCCTCCTGGATGCCTGGATCAAAGGTGTGTGCCACCACATCTGACGCCCATTTTTATGTTCCGAATTTACTTTCAGAGAGGTACAGGTAATTGAAGAGAAGAAGGTAGCAGAAGAAGAGGAGAAATATTCATGGAGTCACCTGCTCAAGAGAATCAGGTGCTGGGTCCAAGGATTAGACCCAGGTGGCAGGGGTAGCAGTGTGTTCCTTACACACTGCTTGGTGGTAGAGATGGTGGGAGAGCGATATGTTTACCTCATTTGGGTAGTACTGGTACTGAACTAATTGACTTTAATCCTTGAACACCTATTCCTCATAGCTGACTCAAAGCACCTTTACTGAAGTCGTTGAGGAAATTGCCTGCATGGAGAATTCCTGTGAGCAAGAGCTGCGATGCTGTCTCATGTGAGCCCTTGCTGTCAACTGCCTTGTGTCTGTCTCAGACACTTGCCAGCCTCCAGTGGGAGGCAGACCCTCGGGACTTACTGGGTGTGGTTGCCAGCTGTGTCCCTTGGCCCTCTGAGTACCCAATGTGGTACCCTCATATTTGTACATTTTCCCCAGGCCCTAGTGTCCTGGGTGTCAGTGTTTACACAGGGACAAAGATGCTTTGTGGGCCAGAGGCCTGTAGCTCCTTGTTTTTCTAAATGAATGCTGTTACAATCTGCAGGGTGGGTATATGAGTGCTGGGTATTGTTTATGCAGGACCCACCCTCCTGAATAGGTTTTGAATGTTAGTTGGGTAAGTGGACCTGGCTCTCAGGGTGACAATATGTATAATGCAAATAAACTGAGAAATCTTTTGTTGGTGACTTTTCTGTATCTGGGGAGAGCTAAGGGCCAATATCTTATTTTTTTAAGGAGTGATGACTTTGACTTTTTTTTTTTTTTTTTGGTTTTCCAAGGTAGGGTCTCACTCTAGCCCAGGCTGACCTGGAATTCACTATGGAGTCTCAGGGTGGCCTCGAACTCACGGCGATCCTCCTACCTCTGCCTCCCAAGTGCTGGGATTAAAGGCGTGCGCCACCACGCCCGGCGACTTTGACTTTTAGTGAACTTCTTTCATCCTTACTTCATTCCTATTCCTTACTCTTTTTTTGGGGGGGGGGGCTAGTCATAACATCTTTGATTTTTTTCTTTTATTTTAAAAACTTTGACAACTTTCATAATTATAGAGAATAAATCATGATAATTCCCTACCCTCCCCCACTTTTCCCTCCACTCTCCATCATATCCCCACTCCCTCCCAGTTAGTCTCTCTGTTATTTTGACATCATCATCTTTTCCTTCTATTATAAGGGTCTTGTGAACGTACTGCTAGGCATTGCAACATCATGGATATCAAGGCCAATTTATTTATTTATTCATTTTTTTGGTTTTTTGAGGTAGGGTCTCACTCTAGCCCAGGCTGACCTGGAATTCACTATGGAGTCTCAGGGTGGCCTCGAACTCATGGCGATCCTCCTGCCTCTGCCTCCCGAGTGCTGGGATTAAAGGCATGCGCCACCATGCCCAGCTCTCCCACCTTTTTCTTGGATACAGTGGCTAATCCAGGCTGACCTAGAATTTACTCAGCTTCCAGAGTGCTGGGATTAAAGGCATGTGCCACCAAAGCACTTTTGTTACCTTTCTATTCTGCTGGTTCTTCCTATACTGTAAGAAGTCTACTTGGCTGCCCCACCCATAAGCCTGTAGGTTCTGAAGATCCCTTGACTACAGAAACACCACCCTCTAGTGGCCTGCTGCTACATGCTGACCTAACTGTTGAGCCTTGGCATTTCCTAAGTCTCAGCAAGGAGGAAGGAAGCCCCTCACTCTTAACGATATCAGGAGCAAAGAAAGTTGAGAAAAGTAAGAAATAATGTCCTTTGTGGTTATCAGTCTTGTCACCCTTCAGGTATCTTTTTGTTCCTTTCACAATTTTGGGCTCTAACTTTTTAGGTTTCAGAAGATACTGTTCTTGTGCTCAATCACATATTTACTGCCTTAGTAGGGTAGACATTTCAGATAGAAAGGTTTGGGTCTCTCTGCCTTTACCTTTCTTGACTATCCCCAGCCTGAGAGCTTTACCAGCCCAATTCATCCTCCAAGGATTTGTAAGAGTTACCCACATGGTATTATACTGTCATGGAGGTCAAAGAGCTGGTCTACAGTTGGGGGAGGCTAAGGTACTCAATCAATATACTTGGAGAGGAAAGACAAAATCTAAGTGTGATTTTTAAAGCATTCTTTTTTTTAAATTTGTTTATTTATAATTTATTTGAGAGCAACAGACAGAGTGAGAGAGAGAGAGAGAGAGAGAGAGAGAGAGAGAGAGGGTACACCAGTGCTTCCAGCCACTGCAAACGAACTCCAGGTGCATGCACCACCTTGTGCATCTGGCTTACGTGGATTGGATACTGGGGAGTTCAGCCTTGAACTGGGGTCCTTAGGCTTCACAGGCAAGTGCTTAACCACTAAGCCATAACTGCTAAGCCATCTCTCCAGCCCTATTGTTATTTATTTATTTGAGAGAGAATGGGCATGCCAGTGCCTCCAGCTACTGCAAACAAACTCCAGACACATGTGCCACCTTGTGCATCTGGCTTACATGGGTCCTGGGGAATCCAACATGGGTCCTTTGGCTTTGCAAGCTGAGCGCCTTAACCACTAAGCCATCTCTCCAGCCCCTAAGTATATATTTTTTTTAATTTTAATTTTTTGTTTTTCAAGGTAGGGTTTCACTGTAGCCCAGGCTAGCTTGGAATTCACTCTGTAGTCTCAGGGTGGCCTCGAGATCATGGCACTCCATCTACCTTTGCCTCCCAAGTGCTGGAATTAAAGGCATGTGCTACCACACTGGGCCCTACATGTAATTTTTTGTTGTTATTTTCTTGTTTTATGAGGTAGGGTCGTTCTCTAGCCCAGGCTGACTTGGAATTCACTATGTAGTCTCAGGGTGGCCTTGAACTCTTGGCAATCCTTCTACCTTTGCCTCCCAAGTGCTGGGATTAAAGGTATGTGCCACCACGCCTGGCTTCTAAGTGTCATTTTTAGCTGTGATCTTGTCAGTGCTGGTGTTAGCTTGTATTTGCGAAGCTGAATATGAAATGTCCTGCCACTTGCTTCTGCTTCTCTGATCCAGAATCTGAAAACAAATACAAGGTGCTATAGTCTCAGGATGGCCTGGAACTCATGGAAATCCTTCTACCTCTGCCTCCCCAGTGCTGGGATTAAAGGCATGCACCACCATGCCTGGCTTGTGCCACTTTTTGCATCTGACTTTATGTGGATTCTGGGGAATTGAACCTGGTCAGTAAGCTTTGCAAGCAAGTGCCTTTAACCACTAAGCCATCACTCCAGCTCAGTCTAGGAGGTTCTTTAAGGTTATCTCCATCCTCTATTACAATCAGGTTCGTTCATATATTTGTCCACTCATAACAGCATTCTATCTCTGCTATTTCCATGAGGTCTAGGATACACAGACATCTGAGGGTTTCTAGATGTTTATCAGTACACAATCTCAAGGCCAGGATACAGTAAAGAATAACTGTTACAGCTGATAATAGCTTCTCTGACTAGCTTTGGAAGTCACTTTTCTCTGAGCCTCAGTTTCTTATTTGTGAAGTAATGTTTCAGCTTTGGAAGTTGGGTGTGGTGGTGTACACCTGTAATCCCAGCATTTGGCAGGCTAGCATGGGTTATATATCAAGTACTCACACATTCAAGGCAAATGCTTTACCATCAAGCTACATCTCCAGTCCTCTGAATTTTTGAGACAGGGTCTTACTAAATTGTCCGAGCAGGCCTTGATCTTGCATTAGCCCTACCAGTAGCTGGATTATAGACCTGCCCTACCAAACCTGGTGGTCTTTCTTTCGGAGATCAGGGTCTCACGCAGCTCAAACTGGCCTCAAACTCAGTGTGTAGCCAAGAGCAACCTTGAACTCCTGATCCTCCAATCTCTACCTCCCAAGTGCTGGGTAGATAGGCATTTGTGTATCAAAAAAGCGTTGCAGGAGGATTGAGGTGAGAATGCAATATGGTAATTATAAACCCTTAAGAAATGGTGGCTAAGGAAGAAAAAAAGAGTTGCCTGGCGGTTGCCTGGCATGGGGGCACATGCTTTTAATCCCAGCACTTGGGAGGCAGAGGTAGGAGGATCATTGTGAGTTTGCGGCCACCCTGAGAATATAGAGTGAATTCCAGGTCAGCCTGAGCTAGAGCGAGACCCTACCTGGAAAAACCGAAGGGGGGGAAAAAGGTGGTTAACAACAACAACAAAAGAGAGAGTGGCTATAAATCAGTAGTATTTTTGTAGGTCTTTCTGGTGAGGTTGTGCCTTTCCCTGCCTCTAGATGTAGACAGGGAGCTAACTTCCTACTCCTCCCCCCACCCCCCAGTAGGGTCTCACTCTAACCCAGCTGACCTGTAATTCACTATTTTAGGCTGGTCTGGAACTCACAGTGATCCTCCTACCTTTGCCTCCCAAGTGCTGGGACTAAAGGTGTGGGCCACCACATCAGGCTTATTTTTATTTTTATTTTATTTTTTGATTTTTGAGGTAGAGGTTTCACTTCTAGCTCAGGCTGACCTGGAATTCACTATGTAGTCTCAGGGTGGCCTCGAACTCACAGTGATCCTCCTACCTCAGCCTCCCGAGTGCTGGGATTAAAGATGTGCGCCACCACACCCGGCCAGCTTTTCATTAAAAAAATTTTTTTTTCTTTATTTATTTGAGAGAGAGAAATAGGCAGGGGGAGAGAGAGAGAGAGGAAGAGAATGGGTGCATCAGGGCCTCCAGCCACTGCAAACAAACTCCAGAGGCATGTGCCCCCTTGTGCATCTGGCTTACATGGGTCCTGGGGAATTGAACCTGGGTCCTTTGACTTTGCAGGCAAGCACCTTAACTACTAAGTCATTTCCCCAGCCCAGCTTTTCACTTTTTAAAAAAAAATATTTTTATTTATTTGTAAGCAGAGAGAAGAGAGAGAGAGAGAGAGAGAGAGGGAGGGAGAGGGAGAGAATGGGTGCATGGGGCCCTCTAACCTTTGCAAATGAACTCCAGATGCATGTGCCATTTTGCCATTTTGTGCATCTGGCTTTATGTAGATACTGGGGAACTGAATCTGGGTCATTAAGCTTTGTAGGCAAGTGCTTTAACTACTAAGCCATCTCTCCACTTGTGCTTGGTTTATGTGGGTCCTTAAGCTTCACAGGCAAGTACCTTAACTGTTAAACCATCTCTCCAACTGCGCGCCTTTAATCCCAGCATTTAGGAGGCAGAGGTAGGAGGATCACTATGAGTTGAAGGCCACCTGAGACACATAGTGAATTCCAGGTCAGCTTGGACTACAGTGAGACTCTATCTCGAAAAACAAAACAAAATAAAACATCAACAACAAAACATCTCTCCAGCCCTACCTTCCATTTTTCTCTTTCTTTTCTTTTAAATATTTTTTTATTGACAACTTCCATAATTGTATACAATAACCCGTCCTCCCTCCCCTTTTCCCCTTTGAAACTGCACTCTTCATCATACCCCTTCCCCTTCTCAATCAGTCTTTTATTTTCATGTCATTATCTTTTCCTCCTATTATGATGGTCTTGTGTAGGTAGTGTCAGACACTTTGAGGTCATGGATATTCAGGCCATTTTGTATCTGGAGGAGCACTTTAAAAAATTTTTTTTTGTTCATTTTTATTTATTTATTTGAGAGTGACAGAGAGAGGAAGAGGCAGATAGAGAGAATGGGCGCGCCAGGGCTTCCAGCCACTGCAAATGAACTCCAGACGCACGCGCCCCCTTGTGCATCTGGCTAACGTGGGTCCTGGAGAATCAAGCCTTGAGCAGGGGTCCTTAGGCTTCACAGGCAAGCACTTAACTGCTAAGCCATCTCTGGAGGAGCACTTTGTAAGGAGCCTTGCCCTTCCTTTGGCTCTTACATTCTTTCCACCACCTCTTCTGCAATAGATCGGCCTTCCATTTTTCAACTTAAAAAATGTATTTTAAAATTTTTTTTGAGGCAAGCCCAACAGACTGCCTTTTTGTTTTTTTATGCGAGAATGAGAGATAGAGAGTGAGAGAGAATTGGTATGCCACGGCCTCCAGCCACTGCAATCAAACTCCAGACTTGTTTGCCCCCTTGTGTGCATGTACGATCTTGCACACTTGCATCACTGAGTTGGGCGTGGGACCTGGAGAGCCCTTAGGCTTTGCAGGAAGTGCCTTAACCGCTAAGCCATCTCTCCAGCCCAAAATATAATTATTCATTTTGAGGGGCCTCTAGTCACTGCAAATGAACTCCAGACACATGCGCCATTTTGTGCTTCTGGCTTTATGTGGGTACTAGGGAATCAAACCTAGGTCCTTAGGTTTTGCAGGCAAGCTCTAAGCCATTTCTCCACCATAATTTTTTTTCAACTTTTTAACTTGTTCTATAGCTGGGACAGCTGTGGGGGGTCATTGCTGGAGTTTCTTTTTGTTGAAATAGTCTTGACTGGTCAGAGTAGAGAGCACAATGTCAGTGTGTGGATAATAGAGCATGTCTAGTCCTGATCTCTCCTATGACCATGGCCAGATCTGCACTGTCCAATATGGAAGCTATAAGCCACATATGGCTATATATTTTAGTTATAATTAAAGGCACACACCTTTAATACTAGCGCTCCGGAGGTAGAGGTAGGAGGATCACGCGGAGTTCGAGGCCAGCCTGAGATTACATAGAGAATTCCAGGTCAGCCTGGGCTACAGTGAGACCCTACCTGGAAAGACCAAAAAAAAAAAAAAAAAAAAAAAAAAAAAGGGAGGGGGCTGGAGAGATGGCTTAGTGGTTAAGTGCTTGCCTGTGAAGCCTAAGGACCCTGGTTCGAGGCTCGATTCCCCAGGACCCACCTTAGCCAGATGCACAAGGGGGTGCACGCATCTGGAGTTCGTTTGCAGTGGCTGGAAGCCCTGGTGCACCCATTCTCTCTCTTTCTCTGTTGCTCTCAAGTAAATAAATAAAAAAATTAAAAAATTAAAAAATATTAAAAAAAGTTACTGTGTTGCACCACCTACATTTCTAAGTGCTCAATTACCTCCATGTGGCTAATAGTTACCGTAGGTAGAGTAGGTACAGCACATTTCCATCAGAAGTATGCTGTAAATCTTTTCCTACAACACTAGCCCCAGATCTAATTTGCCTGCTTCTTTCCACTCCGCCCTTTAAAAATTATTTTTTAATCCTGGGGAAAACATGGCCATTGGTTGGAATCATGGCTCAACTTCTCTAGCTGTGATTCTTTGGACAATTTCGTGTTTCAGTCTTTTCATCTGCAACATGGAGATAATTGTATAATGCTGGTGAAGAATAACTAACAGGATATAAAGTATCAAACACAGTTAATTTGTCTCAGCCCGCCTACCCCATGTAAACAGTTCATGTAAAAAAGGCATTCTTATCGATCCTGAGAGGAACAGTGTAACAGACAGGTCCTGGAGATTTCAAAAGACTAGAGGTGGGGTGGAGGTGCTCTGAAAAGGAAGGGAAGCTCTATATTGATGTTTTGGAGGGGGAGGTGGTGTGTGTGGTGGTTGTGAGGGCACCGACAGCCCTGCACGAGGAGGTCTAGAAGCTAGAAATGAAGGCTGAGGACTTGTCTAGTTTTCTTCGGGCCCCCAAACGTGGCAAGAAATCACCCTTTGCAGCGCCAGGCACGGTGCCTCACTTTCTCCATTTGCGGACTCCAGTTCCCAGGATGCAGAGCAGCGGCCAATCTCCAGGCTCTTCTTCCATCCCCCTCCCAGCAAAGATTGTCCCTAGCCAAGGCAAGGGGATAGCTGGAGTTTCAAGGACCAATGATTGTAAGGGAACGAAATTAGAAAGTGGCCAGAATCCTAGTTTCACCATCCAGGAGGTAAAAGCGGGCAGCTCCAGAGCCTGGGCGAAGAAGAGGGGGGCTTCATTCCCACGTGTCTGCACGCCGGCCAGCTCGGCGCAGTCAGGGTTAACCTGCGGCGGAGGGATCCCACAGCGTGTGCGTAGAACTGCAGAGTCACAGCCTTTCCTCCAAGAGGGCTGTGCCCCTCCGCCGCCCCGCTCCAACACAAAATAGGACCACATCTTCTCCTTTCTCCCCTTCTCTAGTGGGGTTCCCTGGGCACGAGAACCCCCCCGGGGTCTCGCTCCGAACGCTTCACGAATCTTCACGGCTGCTGCCCAGATCTCGGGCCAGGAAATAGCCCTTCGCAGGAACCACCCTACCGGCGGAGCAGGAGGCGGAGGGTGGGGGGGAGGCGGAGCGGCGCCGCGCTGCACTACTTTCCTCTCCGGTTGCAAATGGCTGCCTCGTTCCCCACTTTCCGCTCAGTTTCCTGACCCCCCGGCGCCGGGAGCCGGGTTTGGGCCATGCACCTCTAGACTCCCAGCGATCACAGCGTGCCGGGGGGTCTAGGGGGTGCCGCGGACCACAGCCGACCAGGCCGGAGGCGGGGCAGCTCCCGAGGCCAAGAAGGGAAGGGAGGCGAGCGCCGGGCCCGGAGCGGCCGGAGGGGAGCGGGCAGAGGGCTCGCACCGCCCGCCCCTTCCTCTTCCTCGCCCACCTACCCTCCTCCCTTCCCGGGGTTGGGGGGGGGGGGACGCGAAGCCGCCGAGGGGCAACGCTCGGGGTCCGGGAGCACGGCGCTGGGTGTGTGTCAGGTTCAGCCCCGCCGGCTCCGCGTCGCCGTAGTTCGCGCGGCCCCGGGGCGCCGGCCGGGCGGGGACAGGGGCTCGGCGCCGCTCTGAGGGGCTCACGTTCCGCCCGGGCCCGGCGCGGCGGCGGCGGCGGCGGCGCGGCATTCCTTCCGGGCTGCTGGGGAGGCGCCTCGACGTTCCATCTGGAGATCCTCGACGTTCCGCCCGAGCCCGGCGCGGGCGGCCGGGGCGCTGGCCGGGCCCGAGGACTGAGAGGCCGCCCGGCGACGCGGATGCCGAGCCTGCTCGCCCGAGATCAAAGCCACCGGTGCTCTCTTTGTGTCCGCTCGGGATTCACCGCCCTGGGGCTGTCCGTGGAAATCTAAACTGCTGGAACCCGAGGCAGAGAAACCCCTTTTTTGGCTTCTTGCTTTTTTTTTTTTTTTTTTTTTTGGGTGTGGGGGGGAAGGGTGACCACTCCGACCTGGATTTACCGTTCTTGGCCCCCTTAAGCCCCCCCGTGTGGGGGGCGGCTGTGATCGCTCTGGCGGTTGGAGGTCGGGGAGCGGCCCGGGCTCTGGCCATGTTCTCGGATGAGGATTTCTGGATCGCCCTGTGAAGAGGTGAGTGAAGTCCGTCCGGCCTGGGCCCAGAAAGGGTTGGACTAGGGGCACAGCCAGATGGACTATCTTGGCCAGTACTGGCGTTTAGGTTGGAGAACGGGGTGCCAGACCTGGGGAGGGTTCTTTGGCAGGGTCTGTCAAGGAAGCCCGAGCCAGCCGCCAAGGCAGAACTGAGGCCTGGTTTCTTGGGGGTGTGCCTCCTTTAAAGACGGGGTTCAGGGAACTATAGGAGTTTGGGAATGTGTCCAGATAGCCTCCCAGCCTGTTTATTTTTATGTTGGGGGAGTTCGATCAAACTAGGACCCAGGCCCCGATGCCAGCACCAATCTCAGGCTGCTGTCTTTCCCCCAGTGTTCCTTGGGACAGAATAACTTGGGTTGGGGGGAGGGCATGTTGCCACTGCCAGGTTGGACTTACTGCCAGGTTGGACTTTAAGGTTGTTCTTACCCGGCTGGGCACCCAAAGCAATCTCCGGAAAACTCCTAGAGCCCTATATCCTTTACCAGGCCTTGCTTTGGGTGAAGGGGAAGGTTGGTGGAAATGACTGGTGTGCTGAAGAGGGTGTCTGGGGCAAGAAGGGGTCAGGGGTCCCCTCTGTTCAACTTTAATTACCTCTACCTGGCAAAATGACCCTAACAAGGCCTAATGGTGTCTTAGCTCGCTTTGCCTCCCCTTCTCTCGGGATGGACATAATCTCCAGGGGATTATAGAGGAGGCCGTTGAGATTTGTTCCCTTCCAATGTGGGCTGCAAAAAAAAAAAAAAAAAAAAAAAAAAGGCTTTTGTCTCTGCTTTTTTGGTGCCTGGTGTGGAGTCCTAACTGTCCATGAGTTCCTGGTCAATCCTGGATGCCCCTGCCAGATTTCTACAATGGTTTTTTGGCCAGGGTCTGTATAAACTTGTCCTCAGATGTTATCCCAGCCTTGCAGAATGGGGTGGCTTGTACCTCTTTGGGGGAGAAATGACTTGATTTGAGCTTTTTTCTGCTGGAAGCCAGTGTTTCCAGCCCTGGCAGGAGGTGTTGTTGAAGAAGGGGTGTGTATGTGCGTGCAAGAAGGGTGCAGCATGAGCCTCCCGCCTCTGGGCCCTGGGCTGAGACAGCCTCTCTCACACCTGTCATGCTGCCCAGCAGGGATTTGGCTAGTGAATTTTGCTCCCTCATTCCACCCCCTCCAAAATACATTTGCTAGAAGATCTCGAGTAGTCTCAGAAAGGGAAAAGTAGAGATTTTGCCCTTGAAAGATTTCTGGGAGGTGAGAGGTGGCCACAGGTGTGTGGAGTAAGGTGAGCTGTCATCTATTTTTGCTCTTGCCCTCTATGGAGGGTCCATCCTGATGTCTGTTCCCAAATACCTTCCCCAGGATGGGATTGCACCTTGTTGGCTGTGGCTGCCCCTAGGATGACCCAGGGACAATGTGTGCCATTTGGATGATTCTTGGAGGGCTGACCCAAAATGGGGGTGGAGAGAGGTGTGGTTTGATTCTCTAGCTCGGAACCAGGAAGTCCTGAGACCTACTGAAGAGTCGTTAGCTCAAGGACCTGTTTCAGCTTTTCCTCTCCAAGCTTCCATTTCCCCCTTGCAGGGAAAATGGAGTGAAAGCTATTGGTATAGGATGAAGACAGGGAGGAGAGTGGGTTGAAACAAATTCCTGCCTTCTTTTTTTGTTGTGTTAAGACTTTCAGGCATAAGACTGAGGGGTGTCAGCACAGTTTTACTTTCTAGATCAGAGGAGCCTGGCCAAATACTAACCTAGTTTAGATCTAGGGAAAGACCTCTGGGGTATATATGTATGTCCGTGTTCACTGGTTATGAATGATAGAACAGGGGGAGCCTTATTTTGCGTAGATATCTTCAGGGACTTGATTGACTCAGTGTTGGTCTACAGATGCTGGATTGCAGGATTGAGGAGTCAGGGGCTAAGGTTTCAGGCTTCTTAGAGATGTCCCTAGATTCTTTTCCAGTTCAGAAGGACAGTTTGCTCTTTACTTCCTAGAAATCTTTCATAGTTTGTGGTGGCCTCATGAATATGGCTCTGACTTGGAGGATGTTGCCACTATGTTCCTCAAGGCTGGATGAAGAAGGTAGTTTCTGTACCTTCTTGAGCTGTGCCAGCTTTACCAGCCGGAGAGGGCTGTGTCCGGGGGAGGGCAGAGGAATTTGTCCCTCTGGCCTTGTGTGAGGCAGTCCTCCTACCCACTGTATTATCACTGTTGCTTTTTATTTGTTGCTGTTTGTTACTTCTTTGGCCTCAATTTTGAGAGCAAAGTTGGTGGAGGATCTTTGTGATAGTAAGATAAAGTAAGATGCAAACATTTAGAAAACTTAAAGGCCTTCTTGGACTTTCTGGGTGTGGCCAATCCTTGAGAGAGTGAATAAATTGAATAGGAAGAGGGGCCTGTCTGTCTTGGGCCCTGAACTTTAACCCCCCAACTTCCCACGGTGGCTTTTAAGGGCCTCTTGGAGCTCCAGGGCAGCTTTTCTGTGAGCTGGCCAGATGACCTATCCCGTTTACCTTTCAGCTGGTAGTTGTGTGGCAAGTTTTGGGAAGAGATGGTTTGGGAATGCAGGTGGCAGGTATCAGCTGATACCTTATGCTTTTTAGCAGATTCTGAGTGTTTTGGGAAAAATAAAGTAATATACTTTCTTGTGACATGGTTCAAGAGGGGCACCTGGAAATGAAGTGTGAGCTTAAGGAAGGAAACCTGCTATTGTGGTGGCTGGGGAATTGAGTTTGTGACCTTAGGCACTTTGAGGACTCCCGTTGTTTCATCCCAAGTGGTTGACTGAGGTGTTTGTCTTTCAGTTTTAGAGGACAAGATTATCACTCAAGGTAATGTGGTCATTCTGGTTAAACTAAAAGAGTAGAAAAGGAGGAACATGAATTTCTCAAACTCATTTGTTTGGGGATTCTCCCCACCACACCATCACCATCTGTAGGAACACTGTACTTTGTCTGATGAAGAGAAGGAGCTACTTTTCTCAATAACAGCCACAGGCACCTATTCCTTTCTCCTTTCTTCTGAAGGATTTCTTTCCTGTTCATCATCTCTGCAACTCCCGTGTGTGTGTGTGTGTGTGTGTGTGAGAGAGAGAGAGAGAGAGAGGGGGGGGGGAAACAAGGTCTTATCTATATAGCTCTCTCTATAACTATATAGACCAGGTTGCCTTCAAACTTGCATCAGTCTTCCTGCTTCTGCCTCCTAAGTCCTGTGATTACAGGTGTGTGCCACTACATCTAGCATCTTTGTAATTCTTACTTTTTTCTCAGTATTATGCTCAGTTCCCTTGGAGGTAGAGGAAAATACACACAGAGGTGTGGATCTTAACTCTTTTAGTATGTTTCATTTGCCTTTGATACAGGCTGACATATTTTAGGAGGAGGACAGGGGATGGTTACAGCATCCCCCCCCCCCGCCCCGTTTGGAAACCCTGCTTGACAGAAGAGGAAGGAAACTATTCTATTCTGCTATGTCCTGTCTGGTTTTGCCCTCCTCCAAGTGGTGGTATACTTCCTGAGACTACAACTCCCAGCATGCTTAGCCTCAGGCCTGGCTACACATGCTCAGTAACTCTTAAGGCCCACTTGTGTTAACTACTAGGGGCATCTAAGGAGGAAGGGCAGTTGGCATTGCTAAGGGCAACGACCTGAGGCCTTCATGTTGGGTGATACTCAGGGTTCATTTAGGACAGGGGTCAGGGTCTAAGCCTTATTTCAGTGGCATTTGGGGTTTTTTACATTGTACTTGGAATGTCTTAGTTGAAATTAGTGAAGGTAGAGGAAATCCATTCATGGTTACACTTTAGTTCAAATACTGTGTTCTTGTAAGACCCTAGCATTCTGTCTCTAGGAGAGAGATTTTGGCTTGACTAAGACTTCCTGGGTCATGATTACCTCTGGGTTGCCATTGACAGGCCAGTAGGATTGTAACTGACCTGAAGATAAAGGCCCAGGAATCATTGGATCCACTAGCCCCCAGGGGTTACCATGAGGCAAAGGGCAGTGCTAGATGTAGATTGGAGTGTTTCTAGTTGGATGCTATTGTCCTAGGAACTGTTGAGGAGAGTAGAAGAAGGAAGTGGAATCTCTGTCCTGAGAATCCAGAATGGGAGAAGGTATTACGTATTTTGATAAAGATGTGGACATTAGGATAAAGGTTAGGGAGAATGTCTGTCTGTGTCATTAGTATAGGGGTGTATAGGTACGGCTTGACTCTGATGTCTGAAGGATCTGGATACCATTAGCTGAATTCTTGGCATTAGGAAAAAGGGCTCATTGGGAAAGCTTACTGGACATAACAGATATCTCTTGGCACCAACAGGTCTCCCCGAGAGGGCCCTGCCCAGTCGGAGAGAGGGATGGACATCCAGAAGCCGCCTGGTGAAGATAAAGATTCAGAACCGGCAGGTGAGCAGAGCAAATTCTGGGTTTGCTGACAGCTTTTGGTTCTTCATGGACAGCCTTATATTTTTGATTCTAGCACAAGGAAGAGGTGAGTCTATGTAATAAATAGATAATTGAAGGACTTTATTCTTCGAGCTGAAGTTGAAATGTCATCTCAGAGCCACTGAAGGTTTTAGATAATTTCATGAGTCTGAGTGGTCTTGGTATTCTATTTATTTTAAAAAAAAGTTTATTTGGGGCTGGAGGGATGGCTTTTGTGGTTAAGGCACTTGCCTGCAAAGCCAAAGGACCCAGGTTTGATCCTCCAGGACCCATGTAAGCCAGATGCACAAGGTGGTGCATGTGTCTGGAGTTTGTTTGCAGTGGATGAAGGCCCTGGCATGCCCATTCTCTCTATCTCTCCCCCCCCCCAATAAATAAATAAATAAAATATTTATATGTAAGAGAGAGGAAACACGAGCATGAATGAGAGCACATGTGAATGCTATGGCCTCTTGTAAATGAGTTTATTTCTTTTTTTGTTTTGTTTTGTTTTTCGAGGTAGGGTCTTACTCTAGCCCAGGCTGGCCAGGAATTCACTATGGAGTCTCAGGGTGGCCTCGAGCTCACGGCAATCCTCCTACCTCTATCTCCTGAGTGCTGGGATTAAAGGCATGCACCACCACGCCTGGCTTGTAAATGAGTTTCTGATGCATGTGCCATTCTGTGCTTGACGTATTGAGGAATTGAACCCAGGCTGACAGGCTTTGCAAGCAAACACCTTAAATTACTGAACCATCTCTCCAGTCCCTGGACTTAGTATTAAATTAAATTAAATTAATTATTATTATTATTGGTATTTTCGAGGTAGGGTCTCACTCTAGCCCATGCTGACCTGGAATTCACTATGTAGTTTCAGAGTGACCTTGAACTCAATGTGAAATTCCTACTTCTGCCTCCCAAGTGGTGGGATTAAAGGCATGTGCCACTATGCCCGGCAAATTGGACTTAGTGTTTTATTTTTGTTTGTTTGAGAGTGACAGAGAGAGAAAGAGGCAGAGAGAGAGAGAGAATGGGTGCGCCAGGTCCTCCAGCCACTGCAAATGAATTCCAGATGCATGTGCCACCGTGTGCATCTGGCTTACATGGGTCCTGGGGACTCGAGCCTTGAACTGGTGTCCTTAGGCTTCACAGGCAAGCACTTTACCGCTGAGTCATCTCTCCAGCACCTGGACTTAGTATTTTAAATCAGGCTGATGTGTGCTGCTCTGTCCGTTTATTCAGCTGATGGACCTGCAGTCTCTGAGAAGCCAGGTACCACTGAGCCAGACCTTCCCAACCCACATGTTGGGGAGGTCTCTAGCCCCAGTTCTGGGAGTCATAGGCGGCCGGAGCCTCCACAGGACTGCAGGTAAATTTTTGGAGGAAATGGGAACTTAGGGGCATATTTAGCTTTGATATAAGGGGAGTCCATGGCTTCCAGGAAGAAGGTTTAGGAAAATGAGTGATTGGGAAGCATGAGTGTTCCAGGTGTTGGGATTGGCATGGTGATGTTTGTGTGTTCACAGTGGGGGTCCAGTGCGGCGGTGTGCTCTCTGTAACTGCGGGGAGCCCAGTCTGCATGGGCAGCGGGAGCTTCGGCGCTTTGAGTTGCCCTTTGACTGGCCTCGGTCTTCAGTGGTACCCTCTGGGGGAAACCGAGGGCCCAGTGAGGCAGTGCTGCGCAGTGAGGACCTATCACAGATTGGTTTCCCTGAGGGCCTTACACCTGCCCACCTAGGAGAACCTGGAGGTAGGTGAGGGGAAATGGGTTAGGAAATGGGGTGGGGACCAGGCAGTCCTGAGCCAGTGACTATGTTGTTAACACCTTCCTGTTTATCTCTTCCTATCCATAAAGGATCCTGCTGGGCACATCATTGGTGTGCTGTGTGGTCCGCAGGTGTACGGGGGCAGGAGGGCCCAGAGCTATGTGGTGTGGACAAGGCCATCTTCTCAGGGATCTCACAGGTAGGGCTGATTGCATAAATGAAGGCAGGGCTGGTGGCCTTCCAAGAGTCAGGGCAGAATGGGAAGAATGGGTTATACCAGGCAGGGGTAGTGGGTAAACTGTCTCTCTGGAAAAAACTGGCTGACTCTGAGGCTTTGTCTCTGTCATGGCAGCACTGTTCCCACTGCACCAGGCTTGGTGCCTCCATCCCTTGTTGCTCACCTGGATGTTCACGGCTTTACCACTTTCCCTGTGCAACTGCCAGCGGTTCCTTCTTGTCCATGAAAACACTGCAGCTACTATGCCCGGAGCACAGTGAGGGGGCTGCACATCTGGGTGAGGATATAGGACAAATTAGGGGTTAAGGGGCCTTGGATTTTGGTACTCTGCAGAAGATTCTAAAATCATGTTCTGTCACTGTGCTCCACTAAGATAGGTGTGAACTTTGTGAGCGCAGAGGTTTGCCCACTTCATTTACTGTGGTATCTGAATAGAATAATAGTAATGCATGAATTAGACAGATGCTCAGTAACTATTGGTTATTTGTTCTGTGTCCATGGACCTGTTACCTATACACCACTGTGCTGAGTTGTATGAAGAATTCATAGCTGACTTGTGCTGTTTTTTCCTTCTCACTGCAGAGGAGGCCCGCTGTACAGTATGTGAGGGGCCAGGGGAGTTGTGTGACCTGTTCTTCTGTACCAGCTGTGGGCATCACTACCATGGAGCCTGTCTGGACACTGCTCTGACTGCCCGCAAGCGTGCTGGCTGGCAGTGCCCTGACTGCAAAGTGTGCCAAGCTTGCAGGTAAGAATAGGAAGGCAAGAAGAAAGCTTTAGGCAAAGTACATGTTTGGATAGGAAATAAGGACAGGAAGGACCCTTTAATGTGCGCTGTGCCTGCCTATTCAGGAAACCTGGGAATGACTCTAAGATGTTGGTCTGTGAGACTTGTGACAAAGGATACCATACCTTCTGTTTAAAACCACCCATAGAAGAATTGCCTGCTCACTCTTGGAAGTGTAAGGTGAGTATCTTCTGCCTCCTTTAGCATCCTGAGTTCCCTTGTACTGGCCAATCCTTTATGTTCCTCCAGTCTGTGCTGTGGGTTTGACTAGTGACTGTTTTGCCTGTTTTCCTTTTCCTAGGCATGCCGGATATGCCGGGCCTGTGGGGCAGGATCAGCAGAGTTGAATCCCAACTCTGAGTGGTTTGAGAACTACTCTGTCTGTTACCGCTGTCATAAAGCCCAGGGAAGTCAGCCTGTCAGTTCTATTGTTGAGCAGCGTCTACCTGTCTGTAGCAGGTAAGTGGTGTGGACTAGTTGAGATTGGGGACTGAGATTTGCAAGGATCATATTAAAGCAAGTGGACAGTGCCATCCACAGTTTTCATGCCTTGCCCCAGTATGTTCTTAGGAGTTGTTAGCTGGTGAGAGTCACAGTGCCTGCTCCCCTGTACCCTCTGCAGATTTTCACCCCCAGAGCCTGGTGATATCCCCACTGATGAGCCTGATGCTCTATACGTTGCATGCCAAGGGAAGCCAAAGGGTGGGCACGTGACCTCTATGCAACCCAAGGAACTTGGGCCCCTGCAATGTGAAGCCAAACCACTAGGTGAGTAGGGTTTAAGAGGAAATTAATCTTTTATTATATGTGAAGAGACAGTGTTTGTTTTGCCTCAGACCCTGCACTTTTTGTGGAGTAGGCCTGAGCTAGGTAGAAGTGTAGTGTGTTGTGTCTGCAGGGAGAGCAGGGGCCCAACTTGAACCCCAGCTGGAGGCTCCCTTAAATGAGGAGATGCCACTGCTGCCCCCACCTGAGGAGTCGCCCCTGTCTCCACCGCCTGAGGAATCACCCACGTCCCCACCACCCGAGGCCTCACGCTTGTCCCCGCCACCTGAAGAGTCACCTGCATCCCTGCCACCTGAGGCATCACGCCTGTCCCCACTGGCTGAGGAGTCCCCCCTTTCTCCACCACCTGAGGAGTCTCCTCTGTCTCCTCCACCTGAGTCGTCACCTTTTTCTCTACTGGAAGAATTGCCACCATCTCCTGCACTAGAGACGCCTCTGTCCCCACCCAAAGGATCATCTCTGTCTCCACCATTTGAGGAGTCTCCTCTGTCCCCCCCACCTGAGGAATTGCCCACTTCCCCGCCACCTGAAGCATCTCGCCTGTCTCCACCACCTGAAGAGTCACCCATGTCCCCTCCACCTGAGGAGTCACCCATGTCCCCCCCACCTGAGGCATCACGTCTGTTCCCACCATTTGAAGAGTCTCCCTTGTCTCCTCCACCTGAGGAGTCTCCCCTGTCTCCACCTCCCGAGGCATCACGCCTGTCTCCACCCCCTGAGGACTCACCCATGTCCCCACCCCCTTGAGGACTCGCCTATGTCCCCTCCACCTGAAGTATCACGCCTGTCCCCTCCACCAGAGGTGTCACATTTATCCCCTTTGCCTGAGGTGTCACGTCTGTCTCCACCACCTGAGGAGTCTCCCCTATCCCCACCACCTGAGGAGGCTCCCACATCACCTCCACCTGAGGCCTCACGCCTCTCTCCACCACCTGAGGACTCTCCCATATCCCCGCCACTGGAAGACTCACCTGCTTCGCCACCACCAGAGGACTCACTCATGTCTTTGCCGCTAGAGGAGTCACCACTGTCGCCACTGCCTGAGGAGCTAAGACTCTGTACCCAGCCTGAGGAGCCGTATCTGTTCCCCCAACCTGAGGAGCCCCAACTCTGTTCTCAGCCTGAGGAACTGCGCCAGTCCCCACAATCTGAGGAGCCATGCCCTGCGCTTACCGAACCGTGTCTGTCCTCTCAGCCTGAGGAGCTGCACTTGTCTCCTGGGCCTGAGGAACCATGCTTATCGCCCCTGCCTGAGGAACCACGCCGGTCTCCCCAGCCAGAGGAGCCTCACCTGTCTCCTGTGCCTGAGAAGCCACCCCAGTCTCCTCAGCTTGAAGAGCCTCCTCAGGAAGCAGGCCAATGTCCTGCACCTAAGGAGTTGCCCTTGCTACCCCAGCCTGGGGACCCACCCTTGTCCCCCTTTCTTGGAGAGTCGGCCCTTTCTGAGCCTGGGGAACCACCTCTGTCTCCTCTGCCCAAGGAGCTGCCCTTGTCCGCACCAGGGGAGCCATCTTTGTCACCTCGGCTGATGCCACCAGGTAAGGGGATGTCAGTACCCCCTAGTTCTGGTACAGTCTTAAGAATTTATGGCACATCTAATCTAAGAGCCCCTTTTCTGTCTCCTCAGATCCTCTTCCTCCTCCGCTCTCGCCCATCATCCCAGCTGCAGCCCCACCAGCCCTGTCTCCTTTGGGGGAGTTAGAGTACCCTTTTGGTGCCAAAGGGGACAGTGACCCTGAGTCGCCATTGGCTGCCCCTATCCTAGAGACACCCATTAGCCCACCACCAGAAGCTAACTGCACTGATCCTGAGCCTGTGCCCCCGATGATCCTTCCCCCATCTCCAGGCTCCCCAATGGGACCCACTTCTCCTATCCTCATGGAGCCCCTTCCTCCACCATGTTCTCCACTCCTTCAGCATTCCCTGCTTCCTTCAAACTCCCCTCCTTCCCAGTGCTCCCCTCCTGCACTACCCCTGTCCATTCCCACCCTATTGAGTCCTATGGGGAAGCCAGTGGATGTCTCAGATGAGGCCGAGTTGCATGAGATGGAGACGGAGAAACACCCGGAACCTGAGTGCCCGGCCTTGGAACCCAGTGCCACCAGTCCCCTCCCCTCCCCCATGGGGGACCTTTCCTGCCCTGCACCCAGCCCTGCCCCAGCCTTGGATGATTTCTCTGGCATGGGAGAAGACATAGCCCCTCTCAATGGGACTGATGTTCCATGTTCACAGCCACAGACTGGACAGACCCCTGGCAGTTTGGGTAGTGAATTTAAAGGTTCCCCTGTGCTCCTGGACCCCGAGGAGCTGGTCCCTGTGACCCCTATGGAGGTCTATGGTCCAGAATGCAAGCAAGCAGGGCAGGGCTCACCCTGTGAAGAGCAGGAGGAGCCCCGCGCACCAGCGGCGCCTACACCACCCACTCTCATCAAATCCGACATCGTTAATGAGATCTCTAATCTGAGCCAGGGCGATGCCAGTGCCAGTTTTCCTGGCTCAGAGCCCCTACTGGGCTCTCCTGACCCTGAGGGGGGCGGCTCCCTGTCCATGGAACTGGGAGTATCTACAGATGTTAGTCCAGCCCGAGATGAGGGCTCCTTGCGGCTTTGTACCGACTCGCTGCCAGAGACTGATGACTCACTGTTGTGTGATGCTGGGACAGCTATCAGTGGAGGCAAAGCTGAGGCGGACAAGGGGCGAAGGCGCAGCTCCCCAGCCCGTTCCCGAATTAAACAGGTGAGGGGCTTTCCAGCCACTGGATGAGCTCAAGCTCATGGTACTCTGGCATTCTGTGCTACCTGTACTTCCCATGGCTTTCTGCAGCCTGGTCTCAGAGATCCTTAGTTAAACGTAACATTTGCAAAGCAGACTATTGATGTACAGAGGGGCAAATGATTTTCCCACTCAGTAATGGAATTGGGATGAGGACTTTGAATCTGTCAAGTCAATCACCTTTGTACTCTCCTCATTACCATGTTAGCCACCCTTTCTTGAGAGAGGAAAGTGGATCTGGTCAGAGCTCCATAGTTTGATATTTGGGAATTTGGCTTATTTTCATTGCACTGATTGGGACTCCTGGGCTTTTTTTTTTTTTTTTTAATATATTCTATTTATTAATTTATTTGAGAGAGAGAGAGAGAGAGCATGGGTGCGCCAGGGCCTCTAGGCACTGAACTCACGGTGATCCTCCTACCTCCGGTGTGCTGGGATTAAAGGTGTGCGGCACCACGCCTGGCAACCATTCATCATCTCTCTTCCCTTCAATCCTGTATATCCAATATATTTGCTCTTGTAATGGTCCTCTTCCCTCACTTAGGGTCGTAGCAGTAGTTTCCCAGGAAGACGCCGGCCTCGTGGAGGAGCACATGGTGGACGTGGAAGAGGACGAGCCCGACTAAAGTCAACCACTTCTTCCATTGAGACTCTGGTAGTAAGGACAGGCTTTGCTTTCCCCAAGCATACTTCACATTGCCCCTTCACAATTAGGCAAACACTCTCTCAATCATCAGTCTTCTGCATGCTCACTTAACCTGTCTGCTAACCTAGGGCCTCCCATCCACTTGATTCCAGGTTTCTCTGAAGTCTCTGCCATTGGGCAGGAGTCTGGTTTGAGAGTTGGGTATTCTGCCTCTTAGTCCTGACTGACATCTAGCCTTCATGTTAGCCAGAAATTTACACCTTCCCCAACACCAACATTTGGGCAGCTTAGTTAGGGCAGACTTTTCTTCCTTACTTTCCACAAAACTCTGTTTATAAGGTGGCTGATACTGATAGTTCTCCCAGCAAGGAGGAGGAGGAGGAAGATGATGACACCATGCAAAATACCGTGGTTCTCTTCTCCAACACAGACAAATTTGTTCTAATGCAGGTACCATACTTGACTGGGGTAGTCTCTCCTTGGCCCGGAGAACTGGTGTGCTGAATTCTGTGTGTGTGGATGGGAAAAGCCAGGGCTCTATTTCTAGAGATACCCAGCCTAATTAGAATGTGGACAGTGAATCAATCCCATATAGGACTGAAAAAGTCAGAAATGGGGCTGGAGAGATGGCTTAGTGGTTAAGGTCCATGCCTGTGAAGCCTAAGAACTCAGGTTCAATTCTCCAGGTCCCATGGAAGCTAGATGCACATGGTGGCACATGCATCTGGAGTTCATTTGCAGTGGCTAGAGGTCCTGGCATGCCCATTCTCATTCTCTGTCCCGTCCCCCCCCCCCCCCCGCCGCCAATAAATAAATAAGCAAAAGTAAAATCTTTAAAAAAAAAAAAAAAAAAGCCAGAAAATCCGGGTGTGGTGGCACACGCCTTTAGTCCCAGCACTCGGGAGGCAGAGGTAAGAGGATCACCATGAGTTTGAGGCCACCCTGAGACTACATAGTAAATTCCAGGTCAGCCTGGGCCAGAATGAGACCCTGCCTCGAAAAACAAAAACAAACAAACAAAACTCAGAAATGGTCCTTGTCCGATTAAAGCTTATAGTTTAGGGAGCCAGTATATGTTCTCACCTGCATAACCTTGAAGCTAATGAAATTTTGTCACATACATGGCTCTTACCTGACAAGTCTTAAAGTCCTGTCCTGTCTATATGTAATTTCTTTTACCCATGCTGTGCTTTATAAATTTAAGTGACCTAATTAGGTCAGTAAGGCACCCTAAGAAAGGACAGTTTCTGTTGATTGGATAGGAAGTACGAGGACCCTACCGTTTCTTGGTAGGTGTCTTAATGCTATGAGATGGGCTTCTGACTTACTCACTGGTCCCAGGTTAGCATTATGTCTTTGGCTGGAAGTGGGTACAATGAAAAGAAGTAGTTGGACATTCAGGTTTCTGTTTTCCAGGATATGTGTGTGGTGTGTGGCAGTTTTGGCCGGGGTGCAGAGGGCCACCTCCTGGCTTGTTCACAGTGCTCTCAGTGCTATCACCCTTACTGTGTCAACAGCAAGGTGAGTTCAGGGCCCAGGAGACCTGGCCTGGGGGAGCAGTGTCAGTTCTTTCTTACCCTGCCTGTTCCTGCCATACTACTTTATAACGTGGCTGTGGCTCCTGGAAATCAATTAGCAGTTGCCAGTGCAGTGGCTGTCAAACTCATCTGGGGGAAAAGTGCTTTGGAATTCATGGCAGACTTTGTAATTTTGTGGTAGACTAAAACTTGCTGGTATAATTCTGTTCATAATATAAATGATAACAACTTTACTAGTAGAAAACGTGGTATAGTCTGGAACTAGAACAGAAAATCAAAAATGTAAGCCAACATCCAGAAAGAGCAGCATTTTTAACCTAAGTATGTAGTCATTTTACGGTTTTCAAAACTTTATGAAATAATCCACTGCCAACATTCATTAACTTGTATTAGCAACTGGTTCCAAATGTTCAAGAAAACTTGGGGGAAGTACAACCTAGTTCTGACAATAGTGAGGGTTTACCTAGTGAAGGCTGTCTGTTTTACTCTCATAGTGAGGCAGTGGCTATTGAGATTGTTTTCTCAGCACAGATCCCTGGGAGCCTGTTTAGAGGCACTTTGGGAAGAGAGTGTTCTGTATAAGCCTCCCTGTGCTCTAATAGCAGTCTGGACTGCTTTGGGGTTCCTTCAGCTATGCCATATGAGTCCTGCCCTCCTCACCCTGAGGAATCCTGTCTTCTGTGCCAGATCACCAAGGTGATGCTGCTAAAGGGCTGGCGTTGTGTGGAGTGTATCGTGTGTGAGGTGTGTGGCCAGGCCTCCGACCCTTCCCGCCTGCTGCTCTGTGATGACTGTGACATTAGCTACCATACATACTGTCTGGACCCCCCACTGCTCACTGTGCCCAAAGGCGGTTGGAAGTGCAAGTGGTAAGGAGAGCTGGGGGGCGGTCTTCTAAGGAGCCTGCTGCCTGACAGGTTAAGGGTGCCAGAGATGTATTGAATACATGACAACCTGTGTTTAGGAAGTCATCTCCTGGGGGAGGAAGGTACTTTGGGACTCATTGGCTAGGTTAGGTGCTGAAGGTCTATCTGTCTGTCCCTACCAGGTGTGTGTCTTGTATGCAGTGTGGCGCTGCCTCCCCTGGCTTCCACTGTGAATGGCAGAATAGTTACACACACTGTGGGCCCTGTGCCAGTCTGGTGACTTGTCCTATCTGCCATGCTCCATATGTGGAGGAGGACCTGCTAATCCAGTGCCGCCACTGTGAACGGTAAGGGCATTCCTGTCTCCTCATCTCCTCCCACTTCTGTTGTCAGCTGGCATTGCCCTTGCTCATCGCCGTCTCCCTTTCCCAGGTGGATGCATGCTGGCTGTGAGAGCCTCTTCACAGAGGATGATGTGGAGCAGGCAGCTGATGAGGGCTTTGATTGTGTTTCCTGCCAGCCCTATGTGGTGAAGCCTGTGGGTGAGTACCAAGGACTGGGAGAGGCAAGGAAGACAAGTGTCTTTTGCTTTGGGACAGTACCCCAAGCTGTCTTGGTTTTTCCTTCTTTCCTTAGCACCTGTTGCACCACCAGAGTTGGTACCTATGAAGGTAAAAGAGCCAGGTAAGGCACAGAAATTTTGAATACTAAAGCCAGCTGAGACCGTAGACATCAGTCTAGCTCCAATCCCTCAACTTTGTCTCATTTTAAGGGAGAAAATTTAGACTCAGAGATTTAGTGACATCCTCAGTGTCATCTACTAAGTTAGTAGCAAAATTATAACTAGACCCAAGGCCTCCAGATTCCTGGACACTCACTGTTCCTTTTTCCAGGCAACTTGGCCTCTTTACTACCAGAATTGCATTCCAGAGAGCACACCTCCTTGTTCTCAATGAAGGGTATGAGGCTATCTCTTCCATCATGATGTGAGCACTACTCTTAGCATCTAGGACACTGTGTGCTGGCATTTAGCAAATAAGACCTCTATCCCTTTTTTGTTTTAATTAATTTTTTTTTTTTTTTTTGCTTTTTCAAGGTAGGGTCTCACTGTAGCCCAGGCTGACCTGGAATTTCCTATGTAGTCTCAGGCTGGCCTTGAACTCATGGCGATCCTCCTACCTCTGCCTCCCAAGTGCTGGGATTAAAGGCATGCGCCACCATGCCCAGCTCTAGTTAACTTTTTTATTGACAACTTCTATAATTGTAAACAATAACCCATGGAAATTCGCTACCCCACTTTCCCCTTTGAAACTCCATTCACCAACATACCCCTTTTGCTTCTCAGTCAGTCTCTCTTTGATTTTGATGTCATCATCTTTTCCTCCTATTATGATGGTCTTGTGTAGGTAGTGTCAGGCACTGTGAAAAGACCTCCCTTGTCAGCTGGAGAATCCATTTGGTGAACCTGTTGTTAATTAATCCTGTGCAAAGGCAGGCTGCTGCAGTAGCAGACCTCTGGTCACTGACAAGAAACTCAGGCCTTAACCAGTGTCTTTTGGTGGCCTATTATCTCTAGCCCTCAAAACTCCTAGTGGGCCCTGTGTGGTGGCCCACACTTTTAATCCCAGCATTAGGGAGGCAGAGGTAGGAGGATCGCCCTGAAGTTCAAGGCCACCCTGAGATTACATATCAAGTTCCAGGTCAGCCTGGGCTAGAGTGAGAACCTACCTCAAAAAACCAGAAACAAAACAAAACAAAACAAAAAAAATCTCCCAGTGGACTTGTTTGTCACTGTTTTTGTCTCAGTTGGGGACATAGGTTGAAAGTTAGAGTTTAGGCTTCCCAGGGACCTCTTTTCAGGGCTCATAGGTTCTTCCTTGTTGTCTAGAGCCCCAGTACTTTCGCTTTGAGGGTGTGTGGCTGACAGAAACGGGAATGGCTGTGCTGCGTAACCTGACCATGTCACCACTGCACAAGCGGCGTCAACGACGAGGACGGCCGGGCCTCCCAGGCGAGGCAGGGTTGGAGGGTTCTGAACCCTCTGATACCCTTGGCCCTGATGACAAGAAGGATGGGGACCTGTACTCTGATGAGCTGCTCAAGGGTGAAGGTTGGGATGGGGAATCTCAGAAAAAGGCAGATAGTGGGTGAGGTACAGGCTGTGGGAGCTGGGATGTTGGGTCACAACCTCATTGCCACTGTTGGTTCCTCTAGCACTGTTGGCCTTGTTCAGGTGGCATTGTGACAAGATACGGGTTTCCCTTTGGCAAGTGTCCACTCTTCTGATCTGCTTCTGTCACTGTCACCAACCATATGCAGGTGGTGTAGAGCACATGGAGTGTGAAATTAAACTCGAGGGTCCTGCCAGTCCTGATGTGGAGCCTGGCAAAGAGGAGACCGAGGAAAGCAAAAAGCGCAAACGCAAACCCTATCGTCCGGGTGAGACCCTGGGATGGGAAGGTGGGTGGTGAGGGGAAGCTCAGTAGCTTCCCTATTGGCTTCTCATCCTTAGTTCTGCTTCCTCATAGGCATTGGTGGTTTCATGGTGCGACAGCGGAAATCTCACACACGTGTGAAAAGGGGGCCTGCTGCACAGGCGGAGGTGTTGAGTGGGGATGGGCAGCCCGACGAGGGTGAGACGGGTGAGGGCACCACTGGGGCCTGGGAGAAGGTGGGGATCATAGTACACATGGGACAGTGCTGGTGAGGCCAAGGTGGAGGGATCATTGCAGGTACCAAGAGGGTGTGGGCCCAGCTGGTTGGGAAAGGGAGTAAGTAGAAAATGTCTCCCAATGGAGTTGGGTGCAGTATGCCCAGCTTCCCCAGAAAGGCCTGAGCCCTTCTCTTCTGTCCATAGTGATGCCTGCTGACCTGCCTGCAGAGGGCTCTGTGGAACAGAGCCTTGTGGAAGGGGACGAGAAAAAGAAGCAACAGCGACGAGGGCGCAAGAAGAGCAAACTAGAGGACATGTTCCCTGCTTACCTGCAGGTGGGTCTTGGGCTCCCACCGCTGAGAGGAGTGTCTGTGCTGACAGAGCATCAACAAGCTACATCTCTTTGGCTCTTCCCACAGGAAGCCTTCTTTGGGAAGGAGTTGCTGGACCTGAGCCGGAAGGCCCTTTTTGCAGTTGGGGTGGGCCGGCCAAGCTTTGGTCTTGGAGCTCCAAAAGCCCGAGGGGATGGAAGTTCAGATAGAAAGGAGCTCCCCACCTTGCAGAAAGGTTAGTTAAATGGATATTAAATGTTTTGAGGGGTTCCAACTTTCCTTTACTCTGGAATTGGCAACGGTGTCTGGGGAAGGAAGTCTTTAGGAGTAAAGGTGAGCCAAGGGCCCTGGCCTGTAGAGCAGGGCACTCTTTCTGGGTGTCATGTATCAGTCATCTCTGATTGGAGTGGGGCTGTTGCTCGTAGGAGATGATGGTCCAGATGTTGCAGATGAAGAGTCCCGTGGCCCTGAGAGCATGACTGATACAGCAGGTAAGGGCTGCTGCCAGAAGTGGGTCCTGTCTTGGTTTTGCCTCTATCAGTTAGTTGGTTTCAACCAAAGCTGGACACTGTTCAGTGTTTCCCTGTAGTTCATGGTTGCTTGTGTGGTACCTCCATGTCCTTAGCTGATGGTTTTCTTCTGAAAATCGCAGGACCTGAAGATGGGGGTGTAAAGGCATCCCCAGTGCCCAGTGACCCTGATAAGCCAGGCACCCCAGGTGAAGGAATGCTTAGCTCTGACTTAGACAGGATTCCTACAGAAGGTGAGGCTTATAAGATCTTTTTTGTGTATAAGGGTTCTCCATGGGAAAAGAAGTTCTTATCTGTGGGGGGAGTGTCCTGAGCATCCTCCCTTACCATGACCATTTGTAGATCTGTCATGTCATATGAACTTTGCAGTCTTCCTCAGCAGTGTCCTCAATCATTTCCCCATAGAACTACCCAAGATGGAGTCCAAAGACCTGCAGCAGCTCTTTAAGGATGTCCTGGGCTCGGAACGAGAGCAACATCTAGGCTGTGGAACCCCTGGCTTAGAAGGCAGCCGTACGCCCCTGCAGAGGCCCTTTCTCCAAGGTAATAAATACAGTGGAGGGGGACAGCTTGAAGACTGTATAGCCACGCTTGCTCTCTGAGTGGGCCAGTTGCTTCCTTTTCTCTGATCTGTTACTCTTGCAGGTGGACTCCCTTTGGGCAGTCTCCCCTCTAGCAGCCCAATGGACTCCTACCCAGGCCTCTGCCAGTCCCCCTTCTTGGATTCTAGGTTGGTATCTGTGGGTAACCTTCATGGGTAGTCCGTATTGTTTTTTTTTTTTTTTTTATACTTGAGTCCCTCCCTTACCTCCTTGTACTCCTTGGTCCATTGTCATGACTACTCCCCTTGCTCTTAGCATTCCCTTGTTATTGGTCCTCCTCAGCTGGGTCAGGGCAGTGGCCTGGGGCTCTGGACAATTTGGGGTGGATCTTGAAATCCCTGCCCTCTGTGACTTTCTGCCCCTGCGCCCCAGGGAGCGCGGGGGCTTCTTTAGCCCAGAACCCGGTGAGCCAGACAGCCCCTGGACAGGCTCGGGGGGCACCACACCCTCCACTCCTACCACCCCTACCACAGAGGGTGAGGGCGACGGGCTTTCCTATAACCAGCGGAGCCTACAGCGTTGGGAGAAGGATGAGGAGTTGGGCCAACTCTCCACCATCTCACCTGTGCTCTACGCCAACATTAACTTTCCTAATCTCAAGCAAGATTACCCAGGTACCTGTGGGATGAGGGCAAGGGAAACAACCTGGCAAGTGGAGGGAGTCACCTGCCAAGTTTTCTCTAACTCAGTCCCTCTAACCTCCAGACTGGTCTAGCCGTTGCAAACAGATCATGAAGCTCTGGAGAAAGGTTCCAGCCTCTGACAAAGCCCCCTACCTGGTAAGACAGAAAGGAGCATGGGCTAGCTGGGAACTGTAATTGAGGGAGGTGTCTGTGGGACATTCACCTCAGTTCTTTCTATCCCCACTTTCCACTGCCCCTGAAGCAGCTGGCCCAGGAGGGACTAGTTTCTGGGTAGGGAGCATGAGTGATGGGGGCTGGGTTTGAGAATGAGCACAAGGCCCTATGTTGTATCCTATGTTCCTCAGCAAAAGGCCAAAGATAACCGGGCTGCTCACCGCATCAACAAGGTGCAGAAGGTGAGTGGAGGCTGGGCTATTGGAGGCCATTGATGTCCTGTAGTTGGGTGGCCCTTCAAGGGTTGGGGGATGTGAGTCATACCTACATCAAGCAGCTTGACTGCTCTGCTTGGTCTCCTCTCTGTAGCAGGCTGAGAGCCAGATCAACAAACAGGCCAAGGTGGGCGACATAGCCCGTAAAACTGATCGACCGGCCCTCCATCTCCGCATTCCCCCCCAGCCAGGGGCACTGGGAAGTCCGCCCCCTGCTGCTGCTCCCACCATTTTCATTGGCAGTCCCACTACCCCCGCTGGCTTGTCTACCTCTGCGGATGGATTCCTGAAGCCACCAGCAGGCACGGTGCCCTGCCCTGACTCACCTGGTGAGCTCTTCCTCAAGCTCCCACCCCAGGTGCCCGCCCAAGTGCCTTCGCAGGACCCCTTTGGACTGGCCCCTGCCTACGCCCTGGAGCCCCGCTTCTCTGCAGCACCACCTACCTATCCCCCTTACCCGAGCCCAACTGGGGCCCCTGCGCAGCCCCCAATGCTGGGCACCACATCTCGTCCTGGGACTGGCCAGCCGGGGGAGTTTCATACTACACCACCTGGTACCCCTCGACACCAGCCTTCTACGCCTGACCCCTTTCTCAAACCCCGCTGCCCCTCATTGGACAACCTGGCTGTGCCTGAAAGCCCAGGAGTAGCGGCAGGCAAGGCTTCCGAGCCCCTGCTGTCACCCCCACCTTTTGGAGAGTCCCGGAAGGCCCTAGAGGTGAAGAAGGAAGAGCTTGGAGCATCCTCTCCTGGTTATGGACCCCCAAACTTGGGCTTTGTGGACTCTCCCTCCTCAGGCCCCCACCTGGGTGGCCTGGAGTTAAAGGCACCTGATGTTTTCAAAGCCCCCCTTACCCCTCGGGCATCTCAGGTAGAGCCCCAGAGCCCAGGCTTGGGCCTACGGACCCAGGAACCACCCCCTGCCCAGGCTTTGGCCCCCTCTCCTCCCAGCCACCCAGACATCTTTCGCCCTGGCGCCTATCCTGACCCCTATGCCCAGCCCCCATTGACCCCTCGGCCCCAGCCTCCACCCCCTGATAGCTGCTGTGCCCCACCTTCTCGCTCACTGCCCTCTGACCCTTTCTCACGAGTGCCCACCAGTCCTCAGTCCCAGTCTAGTTCCCAGTCCCCGTTAACTCCCCGTCCTCTGTCTGCTGAGGCTTTCTGCCCATCCCCTGTTACCCCTCGCTTCCAGTCCCCTGACCCTTATTCTCGCCCACCTTCACGCCCTCAGTCCCGTGACCCATTTGCCCCATTGCATAAGCCTCCCCGTCCCCAGCCCCAGCCCCCTGAAGTTGCCTTTAAGGCTGGGCCTCTAGCCCACACTCCACTGGGGGCTGGGGGCTTCCCAGCAGCCCTGCCCTCAGGGCCAGCAGGTGAGCTCCATGCCAAGGTTCCAAGTGGGCAGCCCCCCAATTTTGCCCGCTCTCCAGGGACAGGCGCATTTGTGGGCAACACCTCTTCCATGCGGTTTACTTTCCCACAACCTCTAGGCGAGCCTTCCCTAAAGCCCCCTGTCCCTCAGCCTGGTATCCCTCCACCCCATGGGATCAACAGCCATTTTGGGCCTGGCCCTACCTTGGGCAAGCCTCAAAGCACAAACTATACAGTAGCCACAGGGAACTTCCACCCGTCAGGCAGCCCCCTGGGACCCAACAGTGGGCCCGCAGGGGAGGGCTATGGGCTGTCCCCGCTTCGCCCAGCATCAGTTCTGCCACCACCTGCACCCGAAGGATCCCTCCCCTACCTGTCCCATGGAGCCTCACAGCGGGCAAGCATCACCTCTCCAGTAGAAAAGCGGGAAGATCCAGGGACTACAATGAATAGCTCTTTGGCAGCACCTGAACTCCCAGCTACCCAGGATCCAAGCATGTCTAGCCTCAGCCAGACAGAGTTGGAGAAGCAACGGCAGGTGAGTGCGTGGCCTGGAGCTGAGCTCCCTATAATTCTGTTGTCTTGTGTGCCAATCCTGTGATTGGAATGAAATCGTGTTCTCTGCACAGCGCCAGCGACTCCGGGAACTGCTGATTCGGCAGCAGATCCAGCGCAACACCTTACGGCAGGAGAAGGAAACAGCTGCAGCAGCTGCAGGTGCAGTAGGGCCCCCGGGCAGTTGGGGTGCTGAATCCAGCAGCCCTGCCTTTGAGCAGCTGAGTCGAGGTCAGACCCCCTTCACTGGAACGCAGGTAGGTAGATTGGCAAGGGCTATTTGGGTCAACATACTGAAGGTGGCTCCACCTTCATGTACTTTTGTCATTTAGGATAAGAGCAGTCTTGTGGGGTTGCCATCAAGTAAGCTAGGTGGTCCCATCCTGGGACCAGGGGCCTTCTCCAATGATGACCGACTCTCCCGGCCACCTCCACCAGCCACTCCTTCTATGGACATGAACAGCCGGTGAGGTTACAGGAGGTTTTCTGGAGGTGGGGTGGGGTTGAATTAAGGGGACAGATTTTACCATCACTGTATTCTGCTCTGTTTTCCCCTCTCAGTTTTTCTGTGCTATCACCTGTTCATCTTCCTCATTCTTTCCTTGCCACTGCTTTTGTTTTGTCTTTCCTCATTTCCCTAAGCCCCTTTTCTACCTCTCCATCCTAATTACTGATTACTCTGTATTCTTTCAGGCAACTTGTAGGAGGTTCCCAGGCCTTCTATCAGCGTGCACCCTATCCCGGGTCCCTGCCCTTACAGCAGCAGCAACAGCAACAGCAGCAACAACTGTGGCAGCAGCAGCAGGCAACAGCAGCAACCTCCATGAGACTTGCTATGTCTACTCGGTTTCCATCAACTCCTGGACCTGAACTTGGCCGCCAAGCACTAAGTTCTCCTTTGTCAGGAATTCCCACCCGCCTGCCAGGCCCTGCTGAGCCAGTGCCTGGTCCAGTTGGTCCTGCCCAGTTCATTGAGTTGCGACACAATGTACAGAAAGGATTAGGATCAGGAGGATCTTCATTTCCTGGGCAAGGGCCCCCTCAGAGGCCCCGTTTTTATCCTGTAAATGAGGAACCCCATCGATTGGCCCCTGAAGGGCTTCGGGGTGTGGCAGTATCAGGCCTTCCCCCACAGAAACCCCCTGCCCCACCGGCCCCTGAATTGAACAACAGCCTCCATCCAACACCCCACACCAAGGGTCCTGCCTTGCCAGCTGGCTTAGAACTGGTCAGCCGGCCCCCCTCAAACACTGAACTTGGCCGTCCCCCTCCTCTGGCCTTGGAAACTGGGAAGTTACCCTGTGAGGATCCTGAGTTGGATGATGACTTTGATGCTCACAAGGCCCTAGAGGATGATGAAGAGCTTGCTCACCTGGGTCTTGGTGTGGATGTGGCCAAAGGTGATGATGAGCTGGGCACCCTGGAAAACCTGGAGACCAATGATCCTCACCTAGATGACCTGCTCAATGGAGATGAGTTTGATCTACTAGCATATACTGACCCTGAGCTAGACACTGGGGACAAGAAGGACATCTTCAATGAACATCTAAGACTGGTAGAATCAGCAAATGAGAAGGCTGAGCGGGAGGCCCTGCTGCGGGGGGTGGAGCCAGGATCCTTGGGTCCTGAGGAGCGTCCTTCTCCTGCTACTGATAGTGAGCCCCGTGTGCCCTCTGTGCTTTCTGAGGTGAAGCCTAAGGTAGAAGAGGGAGGCCGTCATCCTTCTCCTTGTCAGTTTACCATTAACACCCCCAAGGTAGAGCCAGCACTTCCTGCCACTTCTCTTGGCTTGGGGCAAAAGCCAGGACAGACTGTGATGACCAGCCGGGACACCCGGATGGGCACAGGGCCATTTCCCAGCAGTGGGCATACAGCTGAGAAGGGATCCTTTGGTGCCACAGGAGGACCACCAGCTCACTTGCTGACTCCCAGCCCACTGAGTGGCCCAGGAACATCTTCTCTTTTGGAAAAGTTTGAACTAGAGAGTGGGGCCCTGACCTTGCCTAGTGGACATGCAGCCTCTGGGGATGAACTAGACAAGATGGAGAGCTCACTTGTAGCCAGTGAGTTGCCCCTTCTTATCGAGGACCTGTTGGAGCATGAGAAGAAGGAGCTACAGAAGAAGCAACAACTTTCAGCCGCGCAGCAGCAGCCACCGCCACCACCCCATTCCCTCCTGTCTACACCAGGCCCTGCCCAGCCTATGCCTTTGCCACATGAGGGCTCTTCTCCCAGTTTGCCTGGGCCTCAACAGCAACTTGCACTAGGTCTTGGAAATACCCGACAGCCAGGCTTGGGCCAACCGCTGATTCCCTCCCAACCCCCAGCACATGCCCTTCAGCAGCGCTTGGCTCCATCTATGGCCATGGTGTCTAATCAAGGGCATATGCTAAGTGGGCAGCATGCAGGGCAAGCAGGCTTGGTGCCCCAGCAGAGCTCACAGCCAATGTTAGCACAGAAGCCCATGAGCAGCATGCCACCTTCTGTGTGCATGAAACCTCAACAGCTGGCAGTACAGCAGCAGCAGCTGGCTAATAGCTTCTTCCCGGATACAGGTAACCTTAGTTGCTGGCATAGTTGAGTTATTGGGATCATCATAGTTTCACCAAGTGTGCACTGCATCTACCAACCTAAGATAAGCCCTAGTTAAGGGAGATGGGACACTTGGAGTTTAGTGTGACTAAACACCATACCAATGTAAGCAGAAGCTTTTGAAAAAGGAGCTGACAGGCATTCATATGTATGAATGAATGAATGAAGCCTGATTAGCAAAGGCTTTTTTATGGCCATGGTAAGGCTGAAAGCTTAGGATTTAGAGAAGAGGTTCAAGGAAAAGCAATCCAGACAGGTAGAGGCAGGACAAACCTATGGAGTACTTGGAGAACAATGAGTAATATGGTAGAGGTCAGTGGGCACTTCCATAAATTTGGAGAGATCAGTGAGGCCATGCTGAAGATGACCTCTTATTAGAACAGCATTTATTGAGTAAATTATTGTTTGCCAAGAAGTATGCTAAGTGCCTTACACTCACTGGTAATTGTCTAGTTCATTCATTCACTTTTTGAGGTGGTTTCATATAGCCCAGGCTAGCTTTATATTAGTCTGTGTAGTCAAGGATGACCTTGAATTCAGTGCTAGAGATCAAACCCAGGGCTTCATGCATGCTAGGCAAGCACTGTACCAACTGAGCTACATCCCCAACCCCTTCTCTGATTTCATCATAATAGACTTACTAAGTAGGCATTATAGTTGCCTTTAATTGCAGAGGAAGAAACAGGAATAAAAGTTGGGTAACTTACTAGTAGAGCTATGTCTGAACTACTGTTCAGAATTTCAGGAGATTGAGAAAGTGGGGAATTAGTTCTATGTTTTCTGAGCAGGATTTTAAAAAGATTTAGATTTTTGGTGATTGTTTATTTCTATTTCATTTTTTTTTTTTTTTTTGTCCTGGCTATTTTGTTTTTTTGTTTGTTTATTTATTTATTTATTTATTTAGGCTTTCTGAGGTAGGGTCTTACTCTAGCTCAGGCTGACCTGGAATTCACTATGTAGTCTCAGGCTGGCCTTGAGCTCAATAATCCTCCTACCTCTGCCTTCTGAGTGCTGGGATTAAAGCACCACGCCTGGCCTATTTTATTATTTTGATTATTATTATTTTTTTTTTGAGGCAAACCCAAGAAGCTGCTTTTTTTTTTCAAGAATGAGGAGAGAGAGAATTGGTGTGCTAGGGCTTCCAGCCACTGCAAGTGAACTCCAGACACATGTGCCACCTTGTGTGGTTAAGTGATACTTTTTTGTATGTTAAAACATATCTGAGCCGGGCGTGGTGGCGCATGCCTTTAATCCCAGCACTCGGGAGGCAGAGGTAGGAGGATTGCCATGAGTTCGAGGCCACCCTGAGACTCCATGCTGAATTCCAGGTCAGCCTGGGCTAGAGTGAGACCCTACCTTGAAAAACCAAAAAAAAAAAAAATAAATAAATAAAAAAACATATCTGAGCCGGGCATGGTGGCACCTTTAATCCCAGCACTCAGGAGGCAGAGGTAGGAGGGTCACTGTGAGTTCGAGGCCACCCTGAGACTACATAGTGAATTCCAAGTCTGCCTGGGCCAGAGTGAGACCCTACCTTGAAAAACCAAAACCAAAACAAAACAAAAAAATATCTGGCCAGGCATGATGCCACTTGCTTTTAATCCCAGCACTCTGGAGGCAGAGGTAGGAGGATTGCCAGGAGTTTGAGGCCAGTTTGGAGCTAGCATAAGTTCCAGGGCAGCCTGGGTTACAGTGAGACCCTACTTCAGGGAAAAAAAAAATTAAAATCCAGCTGTTATCTAGGGCTTTGCCACAATACCCACATTTTGGGTTTCTCAGCTGCTCTAGTTGCACTGAGAATACTACTTTAAAAAATTTTTTTTTGTTTTATTTTTATTTATTTGAGAGCGACAAAGAGAAAGAGGCAGCAAGTACCGTAACTACTAAGCAATCTCTTCAGTCCTTATTTAAAAAATATTTTATTTGTTATTATATTTATTTATTTGAGAGTGACAGAGAAAAAGAGGCAGAGAGAGAGAATGGGTGTGCCAGGGCCTCCAGCCACTGCAAATGAACTCCAGACACATGCTCACCCTTGTGCATCTGGCTAACATGGGTCCTGGTGAATGGAGCCTCTAACGGGGGTCCTTAGGCTTCACAGGCAAGCGCCTTAACTGCTAAGCCATCTCTCCAGTTCTGAGAATACTACTTTGACAAACGTTTTCCAGCTCATAAAGTATACCCTTATTTTTGTCACATGATCCTTTACAGCAATATGAGATAGGCAAAGTACTGATCATAAACATTAGCAAATAGAGGTGAATGGAGACTGAAGAGGTACAGTGCAGTGACCTAGAGCCTGAAATAATTATTTACTGATTCCTTATTTTATTTTATTTATTTGAGAGAGAGACAGAACGAGAGAGAGGGAGGGAGGGAGAGAATGAGCATGCCAGGGCCTCCAGCCACTGCAAATGAAGTCCAGGCGCATGTGCCACTGTGTGTATCTGCTGGGTACTGGGGAATCAAATTGGGTCCTCAGGCTTAGCAGGCAAACACCTTAACTACTAAAACATCTCTCCAACCCCCTTGTTTTCTTTTCTTTTTTCTTTTTTAATATTTTTATTTATTTGAGAGAGAGAGGGCAAATCAGGGCCTCCAGCCACTGCAAACAAACTGCAGATGCATGCACCACCTTGTGCATCTCGCTTATGTGGGTCCTAGGGAATCAAACCGTGGTCTTTTGGCTTTGCAGGCAAATACCTTAACTGCTAAGCATCTCTCCAGCCCTCTTTTTTTTTTTGTTTGTTTGTTTTTTTGAGGTAGGGTCTCACTCTAGCCCAGGCTGACCTGGAATTTACTATGGAGTCTCAGGGTGGCCTCGAACTCACAGCAACCTACCTCTGCCTCCCGAGTGCTGGGATTAAAGGCATGCACCACCACACCCACCTGTTTTTTTTTTTTTTGGTAAATATATTTTTATTATTTGAGAGGGAGAAAGAAGGAGAGAGAGTAAGAGCACTCCAGGGCCTCCAGCCACTGTAAATGAGCTCCAGATGTATGCACCCCCTTGTGCATCTGGCTTACATGAGGATGTCATCTACTAATGTGTTGGACCATACTCATAAATATCCTGGGACATATGTATGACTTATGGTCCACAGGTTAGACAAGTCAGTTTTACATGTCTTAGTAAATGGAGTTCAGGGTATTAGAATTAATAGCAATCATATAGTGGAATATTGACTTCTCCTTCTCTGAAATAAAATACAAAACAGCTTATTTCCTTCTTCCTTCTTTAGACCTGGACAAATTTGCTGCAGAAGATATCATTGATCCTATTGCAAAGGCCAAGATGGTAGCTTTGAAAGGCATCAAGAAAGTGATGGCTCAGGGCAGCATTGGGGTGGCACCTGGTATGAACAGGTAAGACTTAGGCTCAGGGATGGAGTAGGACTTGCCCCCCCCCCCAAATCACACCACTTCCCTTCATGACCCTCCCTCCCTACTTGTCACATTTCATTGTCTTTGAACTGTGCCCTCATTGACATAATCCTCTGTGCTTTGATGAACTGTAGGCAGCAAGTGTCACTGCTAGCTCAGAGGCTTTCTGGGGGATCTGGCAGTGATCTGCAGAACCATGTGACACCAGGCAGTGGCCAGGTAAGTGGCAAGGAGGGAGAAGGAACTTGTATACTAGTGTATTGGGCCCCCTTTCTTAGAGCCTGGCATAAAACAGTGACCTTTTAGCAGTCTCTCTTATTACAGGAGCGGAATGCTAGTGACCCTTCCCAGCCTCGTCCTAACCCACCTACTTTTGCCCAGGGAGTAATCAGTGAGTATGGGGCACAAGAGGAGGGTGCAAGGAAGTGGTTAGGAGCCTGTGGAAGGGGATGACCATTTTGTAGGTTCTAACAACCACTTTTTCTCCCAGATGAAGCTGACCAGCGACAGTATGAAGAGTGGCTATTCCATACCCAGCAGCTTCTACAGATGCAGCTGAAGGTGCTAGAGGAGCAGATTGGTGTGCACCGCAAGTCCAGGAAGGCTCTGTGTGCCAAGCAGCGTACTGCCAAAAAGGCTGGCCGTGAGTTTCCAGAAGCTGATGCTGAGAAGCTCAAGCTGGTTACAGAGCAGCAGAGCAAGATCCAGAAACAGCTGGATCAGGTAGGAAAGCAAACCAGCTTAGCACCCAGAAGCCAGAGACAAGGGATGGCATGGGTGGGCAGGCTCCAGACTGACCTCTCCAACTCTGCCATGTTAGGTCCGGAAACAGCAGAAGGAACACACAAATCTCATGGCAGAATATCGAAATAAACAGCAGCAGCAGCAGCAACAGCAGCAGCAGCAGCAGCACTCAGCTGTGTTGGCTCTTAGTCCTTCTCAGAGTCCCCGGTTACTCACCAAGATCCCTGGCCAGCTGCTCCCTGGCCATGGGCTACAGCCACCACAGGCACCCTCGGGAGGGCAAGCTGGAGGGCTTCGCTTGCCTCCCGGTGGTATGGTACTACCTGGACAGCCTGGTGGCCCCTTCCTCAACACAACTTTAGCCCAGCAGCAGCAGCAGCAGCAGCAGCAGCAGCAGAATTCTGGTGGCTCTGGATCCTTGACTGGCTCTTCAGGGGGCTTCTTTCCTGGCAATCTTGCTCTCCGAAGCCTTGGGCCTGACTCAAGGCTTTTACAGGAAAGGCAGCTACAGCTGCAGCAACAACGCATGCAGCTGGCCCAGAAACTGCAGCAGCAGCAGCAGCAGCAGCAGCAGCAACAGCACCACCTTCTAGGTCAGGTGGCAGTCCAGCAGCAACAGCAACAGCAACAGGGTCCCGGGGTACAGACGAACCAAGGCCTGGGACCGAAGCCTCAGGGGCTTCTGCCTCCCAGCAGCCACCAGGGTCTTCTGGTCCAGCAGCTGTCTCCCCAACAACCCCAAGGGCCCCAGGGCATGCTGGGTCCTGCTCAGGTGGCAGTGTTGCAGCAGCAACACCCTGGAGCTTTGGGGCCTCAGGGCCCTCATAGACAGGTGCTTATGACTCAGTCCCGGGTGCTGAGTTCTCCCCAGCTGGCACAACAGGGTCACAGCCTTATGGGACACCGGCTGGTCACCGCACAGCAGCAACAGCAACAGCACCAACAGCAGGGATCCATGACAGGGCTCTCTCATCTTCAGCAGGGCCTGATGTCACACAGTGGACAACCCAAACTGAGTGCTCCGGCCCTGGGCTCCTTGCAGCAGCAGCACCTTCAGCAGCAGCAACAACTGCTTCAGCAGCAGCAGCAGCAACAGCAGCTTCAGCAACAGCAGCTTCAGCAACAGCAACAGCAACAGCAGCTTCAGCAACAGCAACAGCAGCTTCAGCAACAGCAACAACAGCAACAGCAGCTTCAGCAACAGCAGCAGCAGCTTCAGCAGCAGCAGCAGCAGCAGCTTCAGCAACAGCAGCTTCAGCAACAGCAACAACAGCAACAGCAGCTTCAGCAACAGCAACAGCAGCTTCAGCAGCAGCAGCAACAGCAGCAGCAACAACAGCAGCAGCAACAACAGCAGCAGCAACAACAGCAGCAGCAACAACAGCAGCTGGGCCTGTTGAACCAGAGTCGAACTTTACTGTCTCCGCAGCAGCAGCAGCAGCAGCAGCAGCAGCAGCAGCAACAGCAGCAGGTGACACTTGGCCATGGTGTGGCAGCCAAGCCTCTTCAACACTTTTCTGGCTCTGGAGCATTGGGCCCAACCCTTCTTCTGACGGGCAAGGAACAAAACATTGTAGAAACCGTGCTTCCAACAGAGGGCACGGAGGGGCCTTCAACACATCAGGAAGGGCCACTAGTAATGGGGACTACACCTGAATCAATGGCTGTTGAACCAGGGGAGGTAAAGCCCTCCCTCTCCGGAGACTCACAACTCCTACTTGTCCAGCCTCAAGGCCAGCCCCAGCCCCAGTCCCAGCCCAACGCTCTGCAGCTGCAGCCAACTCTGAGGCTGCCAGGACAAGTACAGCAGCAAGTTAATTTACTCCACACAACAGGTGTAGGAAACCATGGACAACAACTAAGCAGTGGACCATCTGAGGCCTCATCTATGCCCCACCTGGTGTCCCAGTCCTCTGTTTCTTTAGGGGAGCAGCCTGGGCCCATGGGCCAGAACCTTCTGGGTCCCCAACAGTCCCTTGGGCTAGAGCGACCCATGCAAAATAATACAGGGCCACAACCTCCCAAATCAGGACCTGTCCTTCAGTCTGGGCAAGGTCTGCCTGGAGTTGGTGTCATGCCTACAGTGGGTCAACTTCGGGCACAGCTCCAAGGAGTCCTAGCCAAAAATCCACAGCTGCGGCACTTGAGTCCTCAACAGCAGCAGCAGCTGCAGGCACTCCTCATGCAGCGGCAGCTGCAGCAGAGTCAGGCAGTACGCCAGACTCCACCCTTTCAGGAGCCTGGGACCCAGCCTTCTCCCCTCCAAGGCCTACTGGGGTGCCAGTCTCAACCTGGGGGTTTCCCTGGATCTCAGACAGGCCCCCTCCAGGAGCTGGGGACTGGGCCTCGACCTCAGGGCCCATCCCGTCTCCCTGTTCCACAAGGAGCCTTATCCACAGGACCAGTCCTTGGCCCTGTCCATCCCACACCTCCACCGTCCAGTCCCCAAGAGCCAAAGAGACCTTCTTCACAATTACCTTCCCCCAGTACCCAGCTCACCCCCTCCCATCCTGGGACTCCAAAGCCCCAGGGAACAACCCTGGAGCTGCCTCCTGGGAGGGTTTCACCTGCTGCTGCCCAGCTTGCAGATTCTTTCTCTGGCAAGGGTTTGGGGCCTTGGGATACCCCAGACAACCTAGCAGAGGCCCAAAAGCCAGAACAGAGCAGCCTGGTTCCTGGGCATCTGGATCAGGTTAATGGACAGATGGTGCATGAGCCGTCCCAACTCAGCATCAAGCAGGAACCTCGGGAAGAGCCCTGTGCCCTGGGAACCCAGGCAGTTAAGAGGGAGGCCAATGGGGAGCCAATAGGGGCACCAGGTACCAGCAACCACCTCTTGCTGGCGGGTCCTCGCTCAGAGGCTGGGCATCTGCTCTTGCAGAAGCTTCTACGGGCAAAGAATGTACAGCTTGGTGCTGGGCGGGGGCCTGAGGGGCTGCGAACTGAGATCAACGGACACATTGACAGCAAGCTTGCAGGGCTGGAGCAGAAACTGCAGGGTACCCCCAGTAACAAAGAGGTAAGTACTCTGGCTAGATGGTGCAGACAGCGGGTCCTGTAGTCCTAGGGGCAGAGGGAACAGGTTTGGGTCAGAACATGTGAGGGGTCCTGAGGGTAAGGGCGGCAGCCTTCACAGGGCTTATCTGGCTTAGGATGCAGCAGCAAGAAAGCCTTTGACACTGAAGCCTAAGCGTGTACAGAAGACAAGCGACAGGTTGGTGAGCTCCCGAAAGAAGTTGCGGAAGGAGGACGGGGTCAGGACTAACGAGACCTTGTTGAAACAACTGAAACAGGTGACTTCCAGGATCCAGTCCTCTGATCCCATCCCAGGATATGAGGGGCAGCCTGTTCCCCATGCGAGCAATGACAGGCAAATGCTGCAAGTTTCCAACTTTGTCATCTTGCCCTCCTAGGAGCTGTCCCTGCTGCCCCTGACAGAGCCTACCATCACCACCAATTTTAGCCTCTTTGCTCCCTTTGGCAGTGGCTGCCCAGTCAGTGGGCAGAGCCAGCTGAGAGGGGCCTTTGGAAGTGGGGCTCTGCCCACCGGCCCTGACTACTATTCCCAGCTGCTCACCAAGGTTAGAAAAATGGCAATACCTTTTGGGAATAATAGAATTCTTGGGGTGGGGGATGGGGTTAAAAGACTGGCAGAAATTACTGTAATGTGGGTCCAGGAGATTATACCAGTCTCCCTATGCTATCTTGCACACACCACCCACCCCACCCCCCAGAATAACCTGAGTAACCCGCCGACACCACCCTCGTCGCTGCCCCCCACCCCACCCCCATCGGTGCAGCAGAAGATGGTGAATGGTGTCACTCCCTCTGAAGAAGTGGGGGAGCACCCCAAGGATGCAGCCTCTTCCAGGGACACTGAAGGAGCACTGAAGGGTGAGTGAAGAGCTGTTTTTCCTTTCTCAGTGGGATCTGTGTGTGTAGTGGTGCCCTGCCACATGGATTGCATACTGTCCTGTGTGTTTACACAACAGGCTGCTTGGATGAGGAGGGCCTCTTTAAAATTGGGGACAAGGATGAGCTTCTGGAGTCCATTGCAAAGCCAACAGGGGAGATAGGCGAGAGGGAGAATCTGAGTAAAGTTTGTGTAAAAGGAAAAGTCTGGCTCTCATGGATGTGAAAGTACAGTCTGGTCTAGATTTGAATTCTGGCAGCTGATTATATTTAGCTTCATTACTTCCGACTGTGTGACTGTGTGAGCCTTGATTTCCTCCCTATATAAATTGGGCACTACAATATTCATCTACTAATCATTAGAAGATAAAAGAATGGCATGATGGCTGGAGAGATGGCTTAGCAGTTAGGCGCTTGCCTGTGAAGCTTAAGGACCCCGGTTTGAGGCTCGATTCCCCAGGACCCAAGTTAGCCAGATGCACAAGGGGGCACACGCGTCTGGAGTTCATTTGCAGTGGCTGGAGGCCGTGGCGCGCCCATTCTCTCTCTCTCTCTCTGCCTCTTTCCCTCTCTGTCTATCGCTCTCAAATAAATAAAAGTAAAAAAAAAAAAAAAAAAAAAAAAAAGAATGGCATGATGCATTACTATAATCCCAGCCAAAACTGGGGAGGAGGGGTTTAAGGCCAACCTGGGCTAGTGAGACCCTGTGTTTAAAAACAACAAAATGCTGGGTGTGGTGGCACACGCCTTTGATTCAGCACTTAGGAAGCAGAGGTAGGAGGATTGTCATGAGTTTGAGGCCACCCTGAGACTACATAGTGGATTCTAGGCCAGCCTGGGCTAGAGCAAGACCCTACCTTGAATCCCCTTCCCCCCAAAAAAACCAATAAAAATAAAAACAAACAAGTGGGCTGGAGAGATTGCTTAGCCATTAAGGTGCTTGCCCACAAAACCTAAGGACCCATGTTCAACTCCCCAGATCCCACGTAAGCCAGATGCGCAAGGTAATGCATGTGCAAGGTCATTCATGTGCACAAGGTGGTGCACACATTTGCAGTTTGATTGCAGTGGCTGGAAGCCCTGGCGTGCCAATTCATTCTCATTCATTCTCTCTCTCTCTCATTAAAAAAAAAAATGTGGCCAAGCATGGTGTTGCATGCCTTTAATTCTAGCACTTAGAGGCAGAGGTAGGAAATCACTGAAGAGTTTGAGGCCATCTTGTAACTACAGAGTAACATCCAGCTCAGCCTGGGCTAGAGTGAGACCCTACCTCAAAAACCAAAAAAAAAAAAAAAAAAAAGAGAGAGTGAGTGAGCTGGAGAGATGATTTAGCAGTTAAGGTGCTTGCCTGCAAAGCCTAAAGACCCAGGTTTGATTTCCCAGTACTCAGGTAAGCCAGATGCACAAGGTAGCACATTCATCAGGAGTTCATTTGTAGTGGCTAGAAGCCCTGGTGTGCCCATTCTGTCTGCCTTTGTTTTTTTTTCCTCTCTCTCTCTTCCTCTCCAATAAATAAATAAAAGTAAAGGTATACCTAAAGCCAAGCCCAGTGTCTGGTACACAGGAAAGGCTCAATAAGTGTAACTTATCTGCCTCAAACTGGTAGGTGAATAGATGGTGAATCATAGTAGCTAAGACTTCGTGCTAGTTGAGCCTGAAATGTTGGGGAAGTGCTATGTGATCTGATGACCATCTTGACTTCTTACCCACCCCACAGATGCATCAGAGGTGAAGAGTGTAGACCTGCTGGCTGCTCTACCTACACCCCCTCATAATCAAACTGAGGATGTCAGGTGACAGTGGACCTGGAAATAATGGGGATGGGGTTGAGGTGGAGGACAGATGGCCTCTTTTTTCCTTGGCCAGTGGCAGATATCAGTTCAGCTTGTGACACCTGTTCATCTACAACTTGGAGAGGGAGGATCATGGACTGTACCAACACCTGTGTTTATTTGGCCTGCAGGATGGAGAGTGATGAGGACAGTGATTCTCCTGACAGCATTGTGCCAGCTTCATCCCCTGAGAGCATCCTGGGGGAGGAGGCCCCACGTTTCCCTCAGCTGGGCTCCGGCCGGTGGGAGCAGGACAACAGGGCCCTCTCCCCTGTCATCCCCATCATTCCTCGTGCTAGCATCCCAAGTAAGTGCTGCTTTAGGTGTGAGCTAGGCCTAGCTTGACTGAGTGGTCAAAAGCCAGGAGGTGGTGCAGGGAGGCCATTGACTCTATACAAGTCCCTCTTTCTTATCCAGTTTTCCCAGATACTAAACCTTATGGGGCCCTTGACCTGGAGGTCCCTGGAAAGCTACCTGCCACAGCTTGGGAGAAGAGCAAAGGAAGTGAGGTGTCAGTCATGCTGACAGTCTCTGCTGCTGCAGCCAAGGTATGGCCTTACAGGTACCTTGACTGAGGAGACTCTGGTCAGAGGGCTCAAAAAATTGTACTGAGTACCTATATTTGTGCTGAGTCCTCCTGGAATAAGGACTGGGGGATAAGGGTAAATGAAGCAAGTTCCTGCCCTTCAGTAGCTTATCATTTAAGGATAAAAACAGTTTAATTTGGCAAAAGTCATATTTGGTGGAACTCAGCTGCAAAGAAATCAGAAAACTCAGTTAAAACATTAGTACTGATTTTTTTACAAGACCCTTCAGGTCCTTACTTTGTAAACAGCTCCAAGTTTTGAGTGCAGTGGGCATCATTTCCTTCTTCCTGAGCTGCAGTGGTTTGGGAAAGGATGTATGAGGAGTGCTAGGGTGTTACAGACAGCACTCACCACCCCCTTTGGCAGTTGAGATGTCCTTGTGGCAGACTAGCAGGGCTCACTGAGGACATTAATGATTATGTCTTTCCCATCCTTTGACCTGCCCTAGCAGAACCTGAATGGTGTAATGGTAGCGGTGGCAGAACTACTAAGCATGAAGATTCCCAACTCCTATGAAGTGCTGTTTTCAGAAAGCCCCACCCGGGCAGGCCTTGAGCCTAAAAAGGGGGAGATTGAGTGTCCTGGTGAGTGGTGCAGGAGAGCACCTTGGTATTGGAGGGGAAGGGCTTGGGTGGGAGGCTCTGACTTCATTTGTTTGTTTTTTGTTTCGAGCTAGGGTCTCCCTCTAGCCCAGGCTGACCTGGAATTCATTCTGTAGTCTCAGGGTGGCCTTGAACTCATGACAGTCCTCCTACCTCTGCCTCCTGAGTGCTGGGATTAAAGGCATGCGTCACCACGTCTGGCTTGACCCTTTCTTTTTCTAGGTGGGAAAGAAAAGGGTTTGAGTGGGAAGAGCCCAGACACTGTTCCTGATTGGTTGAAGCAGTTTGATGCAGTATTGCCTGGCTATACACTCAAGAGCCAGTTAGACATCTTGAGCCTCCTGAAGCAGGTGGGTCTCATAGAGGAAGAGGGAAGGTGCTGCCTAAGGCAAAGGGCTTTTAAGGGAATAGAATGTGGGTGAGCCAAGGGGAGGGGTCAGATAGCTGAAGCACTGGTACTAGTGATCCAAGGTGTTCTCCTATAGGAGAGTCCTGCCCCAGAACCATCAACCCAGCACAACTATACCTGCAATGTCTCCAACTTGGATGTGCGACAGCTGTCTGCCCCACCTCCTGAAGAACCCTCCCCACCTCCATCCCCCTTGGCACCCTCTCCTGCCAGCCCCCCTGCTGAGCCCCTGGTTGAACTCCAGGCTGAACCTTCTGTTGAGCCACCAATTCCCTCTCCCCTACCACTGGCCTCATCCCCTGAATCTGCCCGACCCAAGCCTCGAGCCCGGCCCTCTGAGGAAAGTGAGGATTCCCGCCCTCCACGCCTCAAAAAGTGGAAGGGAGTGCGCTGGAAGCGGCTGCGGCTGTTGCTGACTATCCAGAAGAGTAGTGGGCGGCAAGAGGATGCGCGAGAGGTGGCAGAGTTTATGGAGCAGTTTGGTACAGCCTTGCGACCTGATAAGGTGCCTCGAGACATGCGGCGCTGCTGCTTCTGTCACGAAGAGGGGGATGGAGCTACTGATGGGCCTGCCCGCCTGCTCAACCTGGACCTGGACCTCTGGGTGCACCTCAACTGTGCCCTGTGGTCCACAGAGGTGTATGAAACCCAGGGTGGGGCACTGATGAATGTGGAGGTTGCCCTGCACCGAGGACTACTAACCAAGTGCTCCTTGTGCCAGCGAACTGGTGCCACCAGCAGTTGCAATCGCATGCGTTGCCCCAACGTCTATCATTTTGCTTGTGCCATTCGTGCCAAGTGCATGTTCTTCAAAGACAAGACTATGCTATGTCCAATGCATAAGATCAAGGGACCCTGTGAACAGGAACTAAGCTCATTTGCTGTCTTCCGGCGGGTCTACATTGAGCGAGATGAGGTGAAGCAGATCGCCAGCATCATCCAGCGGGGAGAGCGGCTGCACATGTTCCGTGTCGGAGGCCTTGTGTTCCATGCCATTGGACAGCTGCTCCCACACCAGATGGCTGACTTCCACAGTGCTACTGCCCTCTATCCTGTGGGCTATGAGGCCACGCGCATCTATTGGAGCCTCCGCACCAACAATCGCCGTTGCTGCTACCGCTGCTCCATCAGCGAAAATAATGGGCGGCCAGAGTTTGTGATCAAAGTCATGGAGCAGGGTCTAGAAGACCTAGTCTTCACTGATGAGTCTCCCCAAGGTGAGTACTGTATGCTTGAAATAGTTACAGAGAATTGGGCAAGCTTCTTTCAGTGGTCATTTACAGTATTAAGAAAGTCTATAAGCTTTCTTGTGAGTGTCTTGCTCCACCTCAAGTAGGCACTGATCTCTTAAAAATCTCCACAGAACCAGATTCAGTCTCTGAGTCACTTTAAATGCCTTTGTAGACGGGCGTGGTGGTGCACACCTTTAATCCTAACACTCGGGAGGCAGAGGTGGGAGGATCCTCCTATCTCTGCCTCCTGAGTGCTGGGATTAAAGGCATGCACCGTCACACCTGGCCCTCATCTTATATTTTGTGTTAAGGCTACCCTGAGACTACATAGTGAATTCCATCTCAGCCTGAGCTAGTGAGAGACCCTACTTCAGAAAAAAAAAAAAAAAAAAAAAAAAAAGCACTCCCCCTAGACACAAAATGGTCTGGATATCCATGACCTAACAGTGCCGGACACTACCTACACAAGACCATCATAATAGGAGGAAAAGATCATGGCATCAAAATAAAAGAGAGACTGATTGAGAGGGGGAGGGGATATGAAGGAGAGTGGAGTTTCAAAGGGGAAAGTGGGGGGAGGGAGGGCATTACTATGGGATATTGTTTACAATCATGGAAGTTAATAATAAAAGAAAAAAAAACAGCCAGGCATGGTGGTGCATGCCTTTAATCCCAGCACTTGGGAGGCAGAGGTAGGAGGATCACCGTAAGTTTGAGGCCACCCTGAGACTACTTAGTGAATTCTAGGTCAGCCTGGGCAACAGTGAGACCCTACCTCGAAAAAATGAAAAAAAAAAAACAGAAACAAAAACAAAAAGCAATGGGCTGGAGAGATGGCTTAGTGGTTAAGCCTAAGGACCCCGGTTCAAGGCTTGATTCCCCAGGACCCATGTTAGTCAGATGCGCAAGGAGGTGCACATGTCTGGAGTTCGTTTGCAGTGGCTGGAAGCCCTGGCGCGCCCATTCTCTCTCTCTCTCTCTGCCTGTTTCTCTCTCTGTCTGTCGCTCTCAAATAAATAAATAAAAATAAGCCAAAAAAAATTTAAAAAGAATAACAAGATAGGGGCTGGAGAGATGGTTTAGTGGTCAAGGCACTTGCCTGTGAAGCCTGAGGACCCAAGTCCAATTCCCCAGTACCCATGTAAGCCAGATGCACAAGGTGGCACATATGTCTGGAGTTATTTGCAGTGGCTAGAGTCCCTGGCATGCCCATTCTCTCTCTCTCAAATAAATAAAATATTTTTAAAAATAATAAAAAGACAGAACCAGGCGTGGTGGCGCACACCTTTAATCCCAGCACTTGGGAGGCAGAGGTAGGAGGATTCCCATGAGTTCGAGGCCACCCTGAGACTACATAGTTAATTCTAGGTCAGCTTGGGCCAAAGTGAGAGCCCTACCTTGCAACACCAAAAAACAAACAAACAAAAAAAAGGGGGGGCGGGCTGGAGAGATGGTTTAGTTGTTAATGTGCTTGCCTGCAAAGCCAAAAGACTTGGACTCCAGTTTGATTCCCCAGGACCCACGTGAGCCAGATGTACAAACAAGGTGGCTCATGTGTCTGAAGTTCATTTGCAGTGGCTGAACCCCTGGTGTGCTCATTCTCTCTCTCTCTCTCTCTCTCTCTCAATTAAATAAATAATTTTTTTTAAATAACAAGACAGCAAGAAGTATATGTTATTAATCATATTAATATAGGCCACAAACTCATGCAACCCTATGAGGTAAGTACTATAATTATGCCCAATATAGATATTTAGAAACAGTCTTAAAAAGAAACTTAGGTATTTGATACAGGTCCTAAGGCCAGTATAAAATGTGAACCTAAATCTTCAATTCTAAACTTGATTAGTACCTGTTCTTTCAACAAGGACCATGGCCCCTCCTGGGTCTCTGGGACCTGAGTTTGTGTTTCTGTGTCACAGGCTCTGTGATTCCCCTCCAGAATTAAAGCCTCTGGGGTGAAGGCCATAGAAAAACTACAGCTCAGGAATGGGGCTATGTTGTGGAAGTTGTGAGCAGAGCTTGCTCTGAGGGCTGCTGTCTTTATCTTCTAGCTGTGTGGAATCGCATCATTGAGCCTGTGGCTGCTATGAGAAAAGAGGCTGACATGCTGAGGCTCTTCCCTGAGTACCTGAAAGGCGAGGAGCTCTTCGGGCTGACTGTGCATGCTGTACTTCGCATAGCTGAATCCGTAAGCAAGGAGTTGGGTGAGGGGTGGTTAGGGCAGGTAGACATTGGGAACCTTGGCCCTTCCCTATAGGAGCTCAGGCTAAGGTAAGCATTGTGTGTGCCCACAGCTGCCTGGAGTGGAGAGCTGCCAGAACTACTTATTCCGCTATGGGCGCCACCCTCTGATGGAGTTACCACTCATGATCAATCCCACTGGCTGTGCCCGATCAGAGCCTAAAATCCTCACACACTACAAACGGTGAGCTTGTGGAGCTAGGGTCCATGGGATGTTGGTCTGGGTGGATGTGGGTAGGATCCTCTGGCCACACTATGAGGGTTTGAGGTGCAGATCAGAGTTCCCTCTGACAACCTTGGGAGTCGCTCATAGACCTCATTAGAGGGTACACAAGTGTCACTAGGGTATCCCTTTCCTCCTCAGTCAGCTCAGGTGTACTGAGTTGACTGAGGTATAGGACACAGTTCTCTTGGGGTACCTTGGGAATGGCTGCTGGGGAGGTTCTTGATAGACAACGATGAAGTTTTGTGAAATATATATGGGAACTGGTCACTTCTTTGGTTTTGCTTCCAGAGGGGCCACTAATTCTCCCAAACCTCAGATACCCCATGAGTACTAGGGTCTACCTTTCCTTCCCACAGCTGAGTTGGTTTAAAAATAATAATTAGAACTATTATAGAAAAAAATAACAAAACCTTACGTTTGTATAGCACTTTATACTTTTTTTTTCAAAGCGTTTTCACATCCATTATCTCATTTGATCCTCACAACAACCTTATGAGGTAGGTAGGGCAGGTGGTATGGTCCCCATTTTATAGCTCAGAAAACTGAGGCCCAGAAAGTCTATGTGACTAGATAAAGGTCACACAGCTGGGACCAGAAAGACCCTTACCTCTTGATTTTGGGTCACTGTTCTTTCTGTGTACTGCAGTAGTATAACCTTGGTTCTTGGGTAGAGGGAGGCAGAACCCATGGTAGCAGGGCTTTCATGAAGGCCTTTGGTGGCTTCTAGGCTGTCATAGAGCGTCAGAGACCATCCTGTCAGTAGAAGTCCTTGGTGCTCTACAACAGTGGTTTTCAAACTGTTAGTACTTTGCTTCAGAAGCCCCAACACAGAAACCTGTGGGCACAACTTGGCTCTTCCCATGTGTAACTCTACCTTTCCCAAATTGGATTTAGCTAGAAGGACCTCCATTTTTAACCTAGTTTATGGATTGGAGTTCCAGTCAACATTTTGTTGAAAGAAAAATTCTACTAAATAAGAAAGAGCCCCAAATGTTTGAAAACCACTGCTCTGGGATGGGCAAGAATTTGGCTGGTGCCCTAGGGTGGTGAAAAGGCTACCTCCAGGTAGCAGTCATTCCCCTGCACTGAGCCATCTGCACAGAGCCCAGTGCTGTACTACAGCATGGGACAGTCTGAAGAAAAGCAAGGGTACCACCTTTAGGCTGCAAATTCACAACCAATTGAAAATGAGATCCAGCCACTGTAGTAGAGACAACCCCCATTTCCAGGGTTTACAGCATGTGCAGGAGATAGGATTCAGACATTTGAACAAACCATCAGCTTAAATTCCAGGCCTGGGCTGCTTGGGGAAGACCTCCCAGGGGAGCATGGCCTGTGCATGGTTTGGCAGGAGGGTGGTAGAAGAGTGAAATGGGAGAGCAGGTTCAATGTAGGGGAATTGATGCCCCCTTCCCTCTCCATAACCATCCTGGGGTGTCTCTGCTACTTAGGGTATCCAGAAGGGTCTCAGTAGCCAGTTACTGCCTCTCCAGAGAGGAGACCCAGGTGCCTTCACTCCATTCCCAAGGCAGCACTTCCAGTGCTTGCCTGCAGCACACATCCTAGCTGGCACATTGTGCTCCCAGGGTGGAGGCGGGCAGTGTGTGCTTAGTCTGTCTTGTCATGGACTGTATCACCTCCCAGGCCCCATACCTTGAACAGCACCAGCATGTCTAAGGCATATCAGAGCACCTTCACAGGCGAGACCAACACCCCATACAGCAAGCAGTTTGTGCACTCCAAGTCATCTCAGTACCGGCGTCTGCGCACTGAGTGGAAGAACAACGTTTATCTGGCTCGCTCCCGTATCCAGGGCCTGGGGCTCTATGCAGCCAAGGACTTAGAAAAGCACACTATGGTCATCGAGTACATTGGTACCATCATTCGCAATGAGGTGGCCAATCGCCGGGAGAAAATCTATGAGGAGCAGGTATGGGCTGGCTGAGGGGCTGTCGTGGTACAGGTTTCACCTCAGCCAAGGAGCAAGGGGCAGGTTTAGATCCAGGAGGGTAGCTAGAAAACTGCAGGGAGGGGAGAGGAAGCAAGAGAAATGAAGGATGTGCCTGATAAGCCTACTGCCTGAGTCTGCTTCTTGGTAAAATCGTCCCTTCTTCTGCAACCTCTTCCTCTGTAGAATCGAGGGATCTACATGTTTCGAATAAACAATGAACATGTGATTGATGCTACATTGACGGGAGGCCCTGCCAGGTGAGAGAAAGGGATTTAGGGGTCCCTCAGGAAGGCCTTCTGGGTATAGGCCAACAGGGAACATTGTCTCCAGTCAGTTGCCTCACATTACTGACTCTGTTCCATTGCCCAGGTACATTAACCATTCCTGTGCCCCTAACTGTGTGGCGGAAGTCGTGACATTTGACAAAGAGGATAAAATCATCATCATCTCCAGCCGGCGAATCCCCAAAGGAGAGGAGGTGAGAGGAAGCATTCAGAGTAGGTGACAAAGCAGTTCCTCCTTTTCTCCCCTCTGCCATTCCCCAGGACCTGGTTCCAAAGCTAAGCCTCTCACCCCTTCCTCTGGGAGCAAACCTTGATTCTGCCCTCTTTTCTTTCTAGCTGACCTATGACTATCAGTTTGATTTTGAGGACGATCAGCACAAGATCCCCTGTCACTGTGGAGCCTGGAATTGTCGGAAATGGATGAACTAAGGAGCTTTGAGGCTACCAGGCAGGGGAGTTTCCCCAACCCCAGCCTCTTCCCTGAAAGGGATGAGGGGGAAGAGAGGTAGCAGCCAGAGCCAGGACCCAGGGCTGGGGCTGCCGGCTGACCGGAGCCCCTGGAGCAGGAGGCTGGGGCAGAAGGCCCTAGGCCAAGCCCACCCTGGGCACCAGGGACACCTTCTTCCCCACCACCGGCCCTCAGGCTGGCATCTCTGCCCCCAGCCCCAGGAGGGGCCAGACAGAAGCAGCCATTGGGCATCTCAGGTTTGAGGGGGATATGGGCCGGGAACTACCCAGAAGCATCTGGGAGGCAGCAGTGGGGGGCGGGGAGGATGTGTGGCCGGGCCTCATAGCCCTGCTGCCCCCACCAACCTCTCCGGCCCAACTCAAGGCTGCAAAGAGACTTGACTAAGCTTGACAATCCCAAAGGCCGGGTCCCACACCTGGCCCTGCCTGCCGGGTCCTGCCCCTACCCTCACCCCCATCCCCTTCCCTCTAGATCTGTCTCTGTCTCCCTCTTCTCCTCTGTGTTTCTGTCTCTCTATGGGTTGTGTTTCCTTGTTTTCCACTCTGACAAATGCAACATGAACGGGAAAGAGGCATCCAGATGCCCATGAGGGCAAGCTGGGCAAGCCGGGCAAGGAGACCCCGCACCCACACCTACCTCATTTAAGTGTTGGATTTTTTGCTGTTTTGAAATGTGAGACCCTCTCCAAGCCCCCTACTGCCCCATCCCTCTCCCCCACCTCACTGCCCTCTTCTGAGTGGGTGGAAGGGGGGTAGGAGGAGGAAGAAAACAACAACAACAAAAAAATCCATCTTTGTTTTTAATTATGGGCATGGGATGGTGGTTGAGGCAAATGGTGATGAAGATAGGGGATGACTGGCCCCTAGTTGCTCTAGGCCTTCCTTCTCCATCTGGACATGGAGGCAGGAGGGGTGTGCTAAACCTAGGACCAGGATATCTCCCTCCAGTTTTCCCAACCTCATCATGAGCCCATCTGTCCTCCAGCCCTTGGATAGGGTGGGTGGGGAGTAGGGTGAGGGCTATCCCTGAGTGGCATGCCCATACCCAGTGAGGCAGGGTGTGGCCCGGAGCTCCCACTTTCCCTCAGTCACCAAACTGCTGCTGGTCTGGTGGGAAGGGGTGGTGATGTGGGAGTGGGGAGCTTAGTGTCAGCACGGGGAGGGTGGGGGGTATTTATCTATTTATACATGGGATTGTACATAGTCTTGTGGGGCATGGGGGAGCCGGCAGGAGGTGAGAACCCTCCCCTCTCCCCCCACCCCCGGGGAGAGCAAATGTAAAACTACTAATTTTGTGCTTTATATATTCTATATAAATATATCTATTTTCTTTTTACAAAACCAGTTTATAAATGGTAGGGGGGTGTGGGGCGGACACATGGAGCTCCCCTTGTGGGGGAGCCCCCTCCATTACCCAACCTACCGCCCTTTCCTCACCCCCCCACTCCCCACCCCCTGGCTGTGACTGCTGTAAGGTGGGGGTATAGAGAGAGGCTGGGTGATTCGCACCCCGTTGTATAGTTGGACTATGTTATAAACGCACAAAAGTGAGCTGGCCCCAGGGGGAGCCAGAGAATTTTGGGTTCTCTGCCTTTCTTTCCTTCCTCATTCTGCCCAAGCTTGTGCTGCAGTTGAACCTCTTCCTGGGGGTGGGAGTGGGTAAGGCCCAGACCCCTCTTTGGTAGGGAGCCACGGGGATGAAGATGAAGCTTATATGCAGTTGTCTTCTAGGGGCTGTGGGCAAAGGGCATTTTGTAATTAATATTTTCAAGAATCAGCCGTCTGGAGTGTAGGTAGGGTTGGGCTTGATGGTGGCAAATGGGCAGGCCTGCTAGAGGGGGAGCATGGTTGCTGTTGTGATTTTAGGTTTGTTTTTGTTTTGTTTTGAATTTGGGGGATTGTGGATTGATGGGGGTAGGGAGATTTCTTTCTTTCTTTTCCTTTTTTTTTTTTTTAAGCTGCTTCCTCAACTGTTTCAAGCTGCAAATGTTCAAAGAGAGTAACATCCCCCACTCCCACAGGAACCATTGTAATGAGATCAGAGTGAGAAGACAAGGCTGTGGCCCCCCAAAGCTAGAGCGGCGAGGTCTAGGCATAGGGAGGGGAGTTTGGTTCCTGTGAGTCAGCCTCTGGTTGGGGCTTGGACCCTGAACTGGGGAAGGGAGATGGGACAGACGTTGTAAGCATATGCTAGGTATCCGATAGTCCTGTAGAATTTAGTGAAGAAACCTTATACAGTTTTTAATTTTTATATAAACTTATAACTCAGACCCAAGCTACAAGGTTGGAATTTTGGTTGTTGGTTTTTTTTTTTTTTTTAAGTACCCTGCCTGTATAATTGCATCAGAGTTCCCCTCCTCCCGTGTTTGTATTTTGGGTTGGTTTACACTTGCACATATTCAGTTTTCAGTTTCCCCCTTACCTTCTTCTACCTTCACCTCCAGGACCCTCCCTCTTTTTTTAAAAAAAAATAAATCGCTGACAAGTGTGAATCCCGTGAAGACTTTATTTTGTGTTGTGTGTACCTGTACAGCAAGGTTGGTCCTTCGTAACAACGGATGAAATAGTTCCATTTTTTAAAGCGCTCTCTCTCCCTCCACCCCCAGCGTCCCTGTCCTTGGCATGTTTTGTATCAGCGATCATTCTGAACTGTACATAATTTATGTTGCGAGAGGCAAAGGGCAAGTTTTGGATTTTGCTTCTTCCAAGTTTGTTTTTAAACGACAAATAAAAAAAGAACATTTTAAATACAAGCGGCTCCGACCCATGACCCTCGCCGTCAGCCAGATCCTAAGGTCCTAGAGGACTCCAGGAGGGCGGTAGTCCAGGCCAGCCTAAACCACTGCCGCCGGAAGGGTGGGTTCTCCGCCGTCCGCCCTGGGCCTGCGTCAGCCGTGACGCAAGCGGAAATGGCGTAGCTGCACCGGACATGGGGCGGGGTCTGCCCCAAGAGCTTCCTAAAGCGAACGGAGCCGCCTGGCGCCTTTTGCAATGGAGACGGTGAGCGGCGCAGCAGGGCGGCGCGGGGGCGCTGTAGAGCCCGAGACCCCGGCTAGGAGACTGGGAGGGCCGGGCGGGGGTTAGTGCTGGTGTCGGGCCAGCAACGGGTGACTGGGTCTGTCCTGTGGCCGATCCTCGGCTCCTTCGCTGCCGCATCTGCTAGGACTGGGCCACGCCCGTGCCGGCCTTGGGTCCGGGATATCCTCAGCCCGAGTGGGCTGTGATCCTGGCTCCCTCCTTGGAGCCCACGTACGCCTTGGTAGTCTCGGATCTCCTTCCGGTTAGCACCTCAGGCCCTTCCAGAAGTTTGCATGAGAGAGCGGGCTTGTAATACGGCTTTGTACGCGAGGGACTCCCGCTTGCAGGCAGCTCCTGGACCCCGGTTTGTGATGTCTTTTTCCTGCAATTCCTGGTGGTAGGAGGGACATCTAAAAGACTTATACTGCGTCCAAGGTAGTTACATTCCTTAAATAAGAATTGAGGTTTCCGAAGAGGGGGGGGGGAATCCCAGTGTTGCAGGCCACTGTGTCCCTTGGACAAGTTTAGGTCGTGTCCTGCTCTGGGACTTTAAAGCAGGCATGTTGACATAGCTTGTTCTTGGCGAGCAGCCTTAACCAATAGTGGCAGGTCCCTGTCACCCTCTTACAGATGCTGCAGGTTGTCTGCTGCGTTTGACCCACTTCATTCTCAGGAGCCTTTCTCTGGCACTCTAGAACCCTGTCCATTAGCAGTACGGTTTTTAACCGTGCTGTCCTCTGCAGACAGCTCATGTTTTATCATTTGCTACTGTGTAGTTGTGTAAGGACTGCAGATTCACTTTTCTTTGGATCAATTAGTTCGATGCCCAGAGTAATTCTTAGCCGCATCTTTTGCATGCAGAGAGGTGGCCTGTCTTAGGTTATAAACAAGAAAGCAGACTAAAGTGGTAAAGTGATACCCAATTGGTCATCATCCATTCAAGGGGATCATTTCTACAGAGCAAGAGGTACTTTTTTTTTTTTTTTTTTGTTCGATTTTGTTTTTCAAGGTAAGGTCTCACTCTTGCCCAGGATGACCTGGAATTCACTATGTAGTCTCAGGGTGGCCTCAAACTCAAGGTGTTCTTCCTGCCTCTGCCTCCTGAGTGATGGGATTAAAGGTGTGCGTCACCACGCCTAAACTATTTTGAGTAGAAATAGTCTGATTCCATTAAGTTCAAAGTAACATTAATATTTTTGACTTATTTGCAAATTATTACAGTTTCAGAAGATTATGTGTATTTTTTGAATTTAGCCCTAATGATTTATGTACTGGGTTGGAAGAGGGTGGGAGAGAGCCAGTGACACTATTAGTTAAGGTAGACTATAGAAAGTGCTATCATCAAGATGCAAAGGACTGAAAGTATAGAGGAAAGAGAAATTACAGTGGACCTAGGAGAGGCATTACAGAGTGAGCACGCGCATAGAGATGGGGCTATACAGAGAGTAACTAGGAGTGAGCTTGGTGGTGTCAGAACCTTGGAGTTTGGTCACATAAGAAACGACTAGAAAAGTAAGCCATGTTGGAGATTGGTGTTGCATATTGTGCTAATTTTGAGCAGTCTCAGTAGTCCCAGGTTGGCCTCACACTAGTAGCAATCCTCTTGGCCCACTCTGGGACTACGGTGCTGATTGTGCCAGCACACCTGCCTCTAACCTTTGTTTTGTAGGAAGGGACGTAGGAAGATGAGCAAAGTAGTGTGTGTACTTTGAGGAATGTTCTTAACAGCTTTCTGTTTGGACTGAACCACTTCAGAAAGTGCTTTCAGGGGCTGGAGAGATGGCTTAGTGGTTAAGGTGCTTGCGTGCAAAGCCAAAGGACCCATTTAAGCCAGATGCACAAGGGGGCACATGCATCTGGAGTTTGTTTGCAGCAGCTGAAGGCCCTGGTGCACCCATTCTCTCTCTCTCTCTTTCTCTGTCTCTCTCTCTCTCTCTCTGCCTCTTTCTCCCTCTCTCTCTCAAATAAATAAAAAAGAACTGGGAGTGATAGCGCATGCACTGGGATTAGTAAAGAAAAGTTATACAGTTTTTAATTTTTATATAAGCTTATTCAGACCCAAGCTACAAGGTTGGAATTTTGGTTGTTGATTTTTGTTTTGATCCCAGCACTCACACTCGGGAGGCAGAGGTAGGAGGATTGCTGTGAGTTTGAGGCCACTCTGAGAATACAGAGTGAATTCCAGGTCAGCCTGGGCTAGAGTGAGACCTCAAAATATAATAATAAAATGAAAAATTTTTAAAAAGTACTTTTAGGTGGCTGGAGGCAAAAATCTCTTCCAAATGAGTTGCTTTAAAAATTACTTATTTGAGAGAAAGAGACAGACTGAGAGAGAATGGACATGTCAGGGCCTCCAGCCACTGCAAACAAGCTCCAGATGCATGCACCACCTTCTGCATCTGGCTTTACATGGATACTGGGGAATCACACCTGGGTCCTTAGGCTTTGCAGGCAAGCACCTTAACTGCTGAACTCTCTCCAGCCCCCCAAATGAGCTGCATTCTTGAGAGAACTTGCTGAAAGCACAAAAAATGTAGAAGCTGTATTTCCAGCAAGGAGACAATTTAGGGAATGCTGCAATGCTGGGGACATAACTTAGTGGAAGAATACCTGCCTAACATGCACAGGCCGGGCTTCAATCTTCAGTTCCTACTACACACACACACATACACACACACACACACACACACACACACACAAACAAACCTATAAAAGAGCCTAGAGAATATTGCAGAAGTGAAAAAATACAAGTTCAAAATCTAGACTAGAAATGAAGAGAGACAGTTGTAGCATACAGTTTAGCATTTGAGGCCCTTATGTATAAGTTAAGAAGGATTAACTAAAGTTTTAGGCACCTGGGAAGATAGCAATGAAAAAAAAAAAGATGATAATAGGAATGAAGGGACAAATGTTCTGTGTTAAAGCATTTTGACTCTATCATCTGTGGCTGTCAATTACAAATATGGATCAAGAGTTTAGAAGAAATTGCGCCTATGTGTCAGGTCTAGCCTGTGTCTCTAATAAAGTTTTTGTTTTTTGAGATAGGGTCTTGCTGTAGCCCAGGCTGACCTGGAATTCACTATGTAGTCTCAGGCAGGCCTTGAACTCATGGCAATCCTCCTACCTCTGCCTCCCAAGTACTGGGATTAAAGGCATGCACCACCACACCCGGCTCTAATAATGTTTTCTTTTAAATCATTTGTTTTATTTATTTAAGAGAGAAAGAGGTAGAGAGAGAGAGAGAGAGAGAGAATTGCTGTGCCAAGGCCTCTAGCCACTGCAAACTAATTCCAGACACATGGCACCACCTTGTGCATCTGGCTGTATATAGGTACTGGGGAATTGAACCTGGGTCATTTGGCTTTGCAGGGAAGCACCTCAACTGCTAAGCCATCTCTTCTGTCCTCTAATAATGTTTTGTACTTGTATAGTACTGTAATACCTTTTCAGTCCCCTGTCATTTTTAAAAAATATTTTATTTATTTATTAGAAAGGCCAGATGAGAGAGAATGGGTGCACCAGGACCTCTAGCCACTGCAAATGAACTGCGTATGTATGTGCCACCTTGTGCATCCGGCTTACATGGATACTGGGGAATCAAACCTGGGTCCTTAGAGGTCGCAAACAAGTGCCTTAACAGCTAAGCCATCTTTCCAGCCCCTTTTTTTGTTTTTGAGACAAGGTCCCATGTAATTTAGGCTGGCCTCAAATTCAATAGGTAGCCAAATCTGGCCTTGAACTCTTAATCTTCTTGCCTCCACCTCCTGAGTGCTAGGATTAACAGTGTGCACCACTACACCTAGCTCTCAGTGTCCTGTCTTATTAAAAGTAGAGAGGAGTTCCATAATTCCCCCACTTGTAGAGAAATGAGCAGAAGGATAAAGTCACATTCAATTGTGTGTGACTCTCTGATGTTGATATTTATATCTCTGTTTATCTAGTTGCATCTCTGTCTTATATTTGTTTGAGCTCTCAGTTCATTTCAGTGTGCATCATTATTAGAGAATTTAAAAATAAATACAGTTGAAAATTACATACAATATCCCATGCTTGGTGGTATCAGATGCAAAATTTAAGAGAGTTATAGTCTTCTGGGAATTTACAGTCTTGTTTTGATAGATAATGATCAAAATAACTAGCACCAAAAACAAAAACAAAGCCAGGTGTGCTGGCACACGCCTTTAATCCCAGCACTGGGGAGGCAGAGGTAGGAGGATTGCTGTGAGTTCAAGGCCATCCTGAGATTACATAGTGAATTCAAGGTCAGCCTGGGCTAGAGTGAGACCCTACCACGAACCCCCCCCCCCACCACACACAACTAGCACAATGCAGCATTTAAGAATCATAGGATGAGCCGGGTATGGTGACGCACGCCTTTGATCCCAGTACTTGGGAGGCAGAGGTAGGAGGCTTGCCATAAGTTTGAGGCCACCCTGAGACTATGTAGTGAATTCCAGGTCAGCCTGGGCTAGAGTGAGGCCCTACCTTGAAAAACAAAACAAAAAAAGAATCATAGGATGGGTGTCATAATTTTCAGAAGTAGCTATTTCTGTGCCTTTTTCTTTTTGGTTTTTCAAGGTAGCATCTTGCTCTAGCCCAGGCTGACCTGGAATTCACTATATAGTCTCAGAGTGGCCTTGAACTCACAGTGATCCTCCTATATCTGCCTCTCTAGTGCTGGGATTAAAGGCGTGCACCACCATACCTGGCTCTGTGCCTTTGTATAGGTTATGAGACTATGGTAAATATCATGTATGTATCTTTTTTTGGGGGGGGGTAATGTTTTGAGGCAGGGTCTCTATTCCAGGCTGACCTGGGACTCTCTGTAGCCTCAGGCTGCCCTTGAATGCACAGTGATTCTTCTACCTCAGCCTCCTGAGTGCTGTTACTACAGGTGCACCACCATGCCCAGCCTTTTTATTTATTTCAGTTTTTGAGACGTGGACCAGGCTGGTTTCAAACTTTTCTCCTATCCCTGTATCCAGAATTCTGGGATTTTAGGTGTAACTAGCACCACACCTGGCTTGAGTTTTAGCTTTTGTGTGTGTGGGTGTGTGTTCACAGATGCATGGATCCCAAAGCACATCGATAACAACGTTGAATGTCAGTCCTTGCTGTCCACCTGTTTGAAACAGTCTCTTTGTTGTTCATTGCTATGTTGTCTGGTCAGCTGGCCTGTAAGCTTCCGGGGAATCTCTTGTCTCTGCCTCCCATCCCATTGTAGGAGCAGTGAGTGGGATTACAGATAGTCAGGCTGCTGTATCCAGCTTTATGTGGGCTTTCGTGGGTCCCAACTCAGAGCCTCACTCTTGTACAGCAAGTGCTTTACCCACTGAGCCATCTCCCTAGACCCTAGTCTTAGCTTTTTAAATTAATGAATGAGAGAGAAAGAATGGGCAGGCCAGGGCTTCTAGTCACTGCAAACAAACTTCAGATGCATGTGCCACCTTGTGCATCTGTCTTTATGTGGGTACTGGGGAATCAAACCCAGGTCCTTACACTTTGCAGGCAAGTGCCTTAACCACTGAGCCATCTCTCCAGTCCTACCCTGAGCTTTTGATACTTAATGGTTGGTTTAGTTTGAGCTTCTTAATTATATATATATTTTTTAATTTTTATTTATTTATTTGAGAGAGAGAATGGGCATACCAGGGCCTCCAGCCACTGCAAACAAACTCCAGACACGTGTGCAGTCTTATGCATCTGGCTTATATGGGTAGTGGGAAATTGAAGCTGGGTCCTTAGGCTTCACAGGCAAGTGCCTTAATGTTAAGCCATCTTTCCAGCCCTTTTTAAAATATATATTTTTAAATTAATTAATTAATTTATTTATTTATTTTTGGGGTCTCACTTACTCTAGCTTAGGCTGACCTGGAATTCACTGTGTAGTCTCAGGGTGGCCTTGAACTCATGGTGATCCTCCTACCTCCTGAGTGCTGGGATTAAAGGCGTGCGCCACCACATCCGGCAAAATACATATTTTTTTAAATTTTTATTTATTTGAATGGATTTGTTTTGGTTTGGTTTGGTTTTGGTTTTGGTTTTTCACGGTAGGGTCTCACTCTAGTTCAGGCTGACTATGTAGTCTCAGGGTGGCCTTGAACTCTCAGCAATCCTCCTACCTCTGCCTGGGATTAAAGGTGTGTGCCACCACACCTGGCTGAGAGAGAGTTTTTAAAAATATTTTATTTATTTATTTGCAAGGAGGGAGGGAGAATGAGAATGAATGGGCATGCCAGGGCTTTTAGCCACTGCTGATGAATTCCAGATACATGTGCCACTTTGTGCATCTGGCTATATGTGGGTACTGGGCGATCACACCCGGGTTGTTGGGCTTTGCTGGTAGGTACCTTAACCACTAAGCCATCTTTCCATCCCAGGTTTGAACTTTTCTTTTGGGTTTTGGAGGTAGGGTTTCACTGTAGCTCAGGCTTACTGGAATTTGCTATGTAGTCTCAGGTAGATTTCAAATTCACAGCAGTCTTCCTACCTCAGCCTCCCAAGTGCTGCGATTAAGGGTGTGCACCACCACGCTTGGCTTCTTGTTTTATTTTTGAGACAGGTTCTCATAACCTAGTCTAGCCTCAAACTTGTTATGTAGCTGAGGCATGCCTTGAACTTCTGTTCCTTCTGCTTCTACCTTCCAAGTACTGGGATGATAGGAGTGTGTCACCACACCTGGCTGAGATATTTCTTGAAGGGCCTTACAGTGCTTTTGAAAGGAAGACATTAGTTCTCTAGGTACTGGGGATTGAATCTAGGGCCTCATGCATGCTAGACAAGCATTGTATGACTGACCAATAGTCCCACGCCCATTAGCCTTTGTGTGTGTGTGTGTGTGTGTGTGTGTGTGTGTGTGTACATGCACATACATGTGAAAGAGTACATGCATGTATGTATCCATGTCTGTGGAGGCCAGAAGTTGAAACCGGGTCTCTATTATTGTTTCCACTTTATTTACTGAAGCAAGGTCTCACTTGAAGCTAGAGCTTGCTTATTTGGCTTGTCTGGCTATCCAGCTAGCCCCCCAAATCCCCTCTTTTTGCCTCATGAGGTGTAGGATTCCAGGTGGGCCAACACACCCACCTGGCACTATTATGGGCACTGGAGAAACAATTGTGCACCAAGCACTTTATCCACTGAGCAACCTCCCTAGCCCCGCCTTTTTTTGTTGTTGTTGAGACAGTCTTGCTGTGCAACTCTGGCTGGTCTGGAGTTTACTGCTAGCCTAGGATAGCCTCAAACTTGTGGTGACCCTTCTGCCTTAGCCTCCCAAGTACCCTTTTTCTAATGTTGCTATAGACTAAAATGGATGGATTCTATGTGAAGCTGACTTTTCTGTCTCTCTTTTCATCCTAGGTCACTTCAGATAGCCCCTCAGCTCTGGCAAATGAGTACCTTCAAGGTAAGTTTACTGTGAGATGAACTGAAGAAGGGAACTTGTATGTGAAAACCATAGCCTGACCGTAACTTGTCTTCAGTAGTACTTTGAGTCTCCTAGGGTTCTTCCAGGGAAAGAGGCAGAATTGATGGTGATTTAAGTCCATGGTAGAATGCTTGCCTGTCATGCTCAGAGCCCTAAGTTCAAGAAAAGAGCTGGAAGTGGGAGCGCAGGGGGGGGAAGGAGAATTGACAGCATTTCTGGTGAAGGGTTTGGTTCAGGAACACTCCTATTCTTCCTAGTACATAGTTATGGCATTAGGGTATACATTTTTTTCCCAGAGGATTAAAATGGGGCCTGAGTACAAGTTTCAAGAGGTTGTATACTGTCAGAGATCTTAGGATATATTATTAGGGGTCTATGAGTTATTAACAAGAATTTATTTATTTATTTATTTATTTATTTATTGGAGGTAGTATTTCACTTTAGCCCAAGCTAACCTGGAATTCACTGTAGCTCGAGTGGCCTCGAACTCACAGCATTCTCTTGCCTTAGCATCCCAAGTGCTAGGATTAAAGGTCGTGTGCCACCACACCTGGCCTTATTTTATTTTATTTTTGGTTTCTTTAGGTAGGGTTTCACTCTAGTCCAGACTGACCTGGAATTACTATGTAGTCTCAGGGTGGCCTCAAACTCCATGGTGATCCTCTACCTCTTCCTCCTGAGTGCTGGGGTTAAAGGCATGAGCCACCATGCCAGGATTTATTTTTTTTAAAACACTTATTTACTTGAGAAGGAGTTGGAGAAAGAGAATGGGTATGTCATGGCCTCCTCTTGCTGTAAACAGACTCTAGACACATGTGCCACTTTGTGCATCTGGCTGTTTTTTGTGTGTTTTTTTTTTTTATTATTTTTTGGTTTTTCAAGGTAGGGTCTCACTCTAGCCCAGGCTGACCTGGAATTCACTATGTAGTCTCAGGGTGGCCTTGAACTCATGATGATCCTCCTACCTCTGCCTCCCAAGTGCTGGGATTAAAGGCGTGTGCCACCACCCTGGCCGCATCTGGTTTTATGTGGGTACCTGATTATCAGGCTTGGCAGTCAAGTAACCACTGAGCCATTTCTCTAGCCCAGGATTTTTGTTGTTGTTGTTTTTGTTTTTGTTTTTCAAGGTAGGGTCTCACTCTAGCCCAGGCTGACCTGGAATTCACTATGGAGTTTCAGGGTGGCCTCAAACTTACGGCGATACTCCTACCTCTGCCTTCCCGAGTGCTGGGATTAAAGGCATGTGCCACCACGCCTGGATCCAGGATTTATTTTTGTTACCTCTTCTAATTCTGGTAATTTAGATTTTTTTTAAATCTAACATTCTTTTTTTTTTTCCAAAATTAATTTATTTGACATATATAGAGAGAATGGGTGCACCAGGGCCTCCAGCCACGGCAAATGAACTCCAGACACATGCATCACCTTGTGCATCTAGCTTATGTGGGTCCTGGGGAATTGAACTGAGATCCTTTGGCTTTGCAGGCAAGCGCCTTAACCGCTAAGCCATCTCTCCAGCCCTGATAATTTAGATTTTTATGTAAATGTATGGTTTTTTTGTTTGTTTTCAAAGTAGGGTCTCGCCCTAGCCCAGGCTAACCTGGAATTCACTATGTAGTCATAGTCTCAGGCTGGCTTCCAACTCACAATGATCCTCCTACCTCTGCCTCCTGAGTGCTGGCATTAAAGGTGTGTGCTACCACATCTGGCTCTTGTCTGAGTTTTCATTGTTTGTAAAACAATGATGTCTTCCAGTGAAAGTTGGTAGATTCTGAGCTGGGCCTGGTGGCGCATGCCTTTAATCCCAGCACTTGGGAGGCAGACGTAGGAGGATTGCCATGAGTTCGAGGCCACCCTGAGACTACATAATGAATTCCAGGTCAGCCTGAGCTTAGAGCAAGACTCTACCTCGGAAAACCAAAAAAAAAATAATAATAATAATAAATAAATAAATAAAGTAAAAATAAAGTGCGGCGGGGGGTGGGGGGTGGCTGGAGAGATGGCTTAGTGGTTGAGGTGTTTGCCTGTGAAGCCTAAGGACCCAGGTCCAATTTTCCAGTACCCATGTAAGCCAGATACATAGGACGGTGCCTAAATCTGGAGTTCATTTGTGGCAGCTAGAGGCCTTGATGTGCCCTTTTTCTTTTTACTTTTTTCCTCTCTCTCTCTCTATCTGCCTCTTTCTCTCTCATAAACAAATAACTAACTAAATAAATAAATGCAAGGGGCTGAATAGACATCTTAGTGCTTAAGATACTTGCCTCCAAAGCCTTAAGGACCCAGGTTTGATTCTCCTACATAAGCCAGAATCACATGCTGGCAGACATATCTGGAGTTCATTTACAGTGGCTAGAGGCTCTGGCATGCCCATTCTCTTTCTCTTTCTTAACTTGGGCTAGTGTAATTTCATGCAATAAACTGAAAGAAAAAAAAAAAAGCCGGATATGGGCACAGGGTCTTGTTGAGTTCCAGGTCAGCCTGGGTTCGGGTGAATCCCTACCTCACAAAAACAAGAGAGGGGATGGAGAGATGATGGTTCATTAGTCAAGGTGCTTGCCTGCAAAGCCTAAGGACCCTAGTTCTATTCTTCAGTAAATCAAATGTTTTAAAAGCAAAATAAAAACAAACAAGCAAAAAAGGCCGGGCATGATGGTACATGCCTTTAATCCCAATGCTCAGGAAGCAGAGGTAGGAGGATCACCATGAATTCAAGGTCACTCTGAGACTACACAGTGAATTCCAGGTCAGCCTGGAGTTGAAAACCAAAACGAAAAAGCAATTAAGCAGGGTAGATAAGTAAGCATTTAAGAGTACTTGCCACCTAAACACCAGGGCCTGTTTGGCAGAAACTGCCAAGTTCAAGTCCCCAGAACCACTGTAAAAAGCTGTGTGTGGCCATGCACATCTGTAACCCTGGTCTATGGGGGCAGAGACTAGAGAATTTCTGGGGCTGGCTGGTGGACAGCAGCTGTGGATTGAGGGAGAGACCCCTGTCTTAAGAAAATATGCAGATGAATGATAAGAGGACACCAGACATTTCCTGTGCATGCATCTGCACACATGTGTATATACCACACCACACACACATAAATAAATACTCTTTAAGTTACCCTAAAGGAGTTATTTATTTTTTTATTTATTTGAGAGAGAGGCAGATAGAGACTGGGCATGTCAGGGCCTTCAGACACATGTGCCACCTTGTGCATCTGGCTTACTTCACAGGCAAATGCCGTAACAGCTAAGCCATCTCTTCCCTCCAGCCCCGTAAAGGAATTTTTTTTTTCCCCGAGGTAGGGTCTCACTCTAGCTCAGGCTGACCTGGAATTCACTATGTAGTCTCAAGATGGCCTTGAACTCACGGTAATTCCCCTACCTCTGTCTCCCAAGTGCTGAGATTAAAGGCGTATGCCACCACACCAGGCCTCTAAAGGAATTTTTAAAAATTTGCATTTATTTGAGAGAGAGAGCACACACACACATGGGCACGCCTGGGCCTCTTGCTGTTGCAAATGAACTCCAGATGCTTTTGCCACTCTGTGCATTCAATTTTATGTGGTTACTGGGGAATTGAACCAGGATTGGCAGACTTGATAAGCAAAGCACCTTTTATTGCTGAGCCATCTTCCCAACCTGGAATTTTTACATATATATATGTAAAAACTATACTCAACTCTTTCTTTTAAATATATTTTATTTATTTATTTATGTATTAGAGAGAGAGAGAGAGAATGAGCATGCCAGGGCCTCCAGCCACTGCAAACAAACTCCAGACGCATGTGCCACCTTGTGCATCTGGCTTATGTGGGTCCTGGAGAGTCGAACTGGGATCCTTTGGCTTTGCAGGCAAACGCCTTAACCATTAAGCCATCTCTCCAGCCCTATACTCAACTCTTAAGGCAGAGAAGATGGCTCAGGGGTTAAGAACACTTTCTAGAAACCGTGAGGGTCTGCCAGAGTCTGAGATTGGTTGAGTTTGATTACCTAGCACCCATGTAAACAGTTGGATGTGGCCATGAATGCCAGTAATCTGAATCCTGTGGGGAGCAGAGTAGAAACTGGAGAACCACTGGGGCTGACAAAGACAGCAGCTCTGTGAGCTATTCTATCTCAAAGAAGTACACGGATGAACAAAAGAGAACACCTGCCAGTCTCCTCTGGCCTCTGCATGTGTGTGCATTCCCCAGTACCCATGTAAGCCAGATGCACAAGGTGGCACATGCATCTGGAGTTTGTTTGCAGTGTCTAGAGCCTGACACACTCTCAAATAAATAAATAATACTTAAAAAAAAACCCTACAAACCCACCAAAATGGAACAGGTGAATTTTGGGGGGCTGGACAGATGGCTTAATGGTTAAGGCACTTGCCTGTGAAGCCTAAGGACCCAGGTTTGATTCTCCAGGTCGCACATGAGCCAGATGCACATCGTGGCGCATGCATCTGGAGTTTGTTTGCAGTGGCTAGAGGCCCTGGCACGCCCATATTCTCCCTCCCTCCCTCCTTCCCTCCCTCCCTCCCTCTGTCTCTAATAAGTAATTTAAAAAAAAAAAGAATTTGGGGCTGGAGAGATGGCTTAGCCGTTAAGCACTTGCCTGTGAAGCCTAAGGACCCCGGTTCGAGGCACTGATTCCCCAGGACCCACGTTAGCCAGATGCACAAGGGGGCACACAGCATCTGGAGTTCGTTTGCAGTGGCTGGAAGCCCTGGCGTGCCCATTCCCTCCCTCCCTCTATCTGCCTTTTTCTCTGTGTCTGTCACTCTCAAATAAATAAATAAATAATGAAGAAAAAAATGGGTTGGAGAGATGGTTCAGTAGTTAAGATGCTTGTCTGAAAAGCCTAATGACCTGACCCAGGTTCAATTAAAAAAAAAAAAAAAGAATTGGGGGGGCTGGAGAGATGGCTTAGCAGTTAAGGTGCTTGCCTGTGAAGCCTAAGAACTCATGTTCATATCTTCAGGTCCCATGTAGCCAGACACACAGTGATGCAATGTCACATGCACACAAGGGAGTGCACCTGTCTGGAGTTCGTTCACAGTAGGCTGAAGTTCCTGGCACACCCATATTCTCTCTCTGCCTTTTTCTCTCTCAAAATAAATAAATAATAATAAAGAATTTTGGAGGCTGAAAAGTAGATGTAAGAGTATTAAATGACAGCTGATCTGATAACACAGAGTTAAAACTAACTATAAGGAAAATCAAGAAGTATTGGAAATCCAAGAAACAGTTAGATCCTGACTTCCTATCCCATTGGATAATATTGGAAACTTGTCCCTCCTCACCCAGGAAGATGTTAGGGTCTGGAGAGGGCCTTGGGACATGGTTCAGTAGTTAAAGGCACTTCCTTGCAAAGTCTGCTGGTCTAGCTTCAATCCCCAACCCCTTATGTAAAACTAGATGGGCATATGTTGGCAAGAGACTCTGATGCACGCACACAGACATAACATTTCAGAGAGAAAAAATAAAAAAAAAGATACAGGGACTAGCTGAGGTACTGTGCTGACGATAGGAGTCTAAAGTGAACTGCAGTGAGTGCTGAGGCCCCAGCCCTTTGCCCATTCAACTTCCACAGTGCTGGCCACAGACTTCATTTTTCCAAGCTCAGAACTGAATAATCTTGTCTAGAACCCCCTTAAGGGGAAACCCTAAAAATACAGCTATTGAATGGCTCACAGTCAAAAAGGTTCACTAGTTATTTATTTAAGAGCAAGAGAGGCAGATAGAAAATGGGCATTCCAAGGCCTCTAGCTGCTGCAAACAATTTCTAGGCACATGCACCACGTTAGGCATCTGGCATCTGGGGAATTGAACATGGGTCCTTAGGCCTTGCAGGCAAGTGCCTTAACTGCTAAGCCATCTCTCCAGCCCCACTTTTACATTTAAGGCGTCCAGTCAGCATTCAAGCACCACCTCTTTTGTTTTGAGGCAGAGTCTCACTCTAGCCCAGGCTAACCTGGAACTTATTCTGTAATCCAGGTTGGCCTTACACCCACAGCAATCCTCCTACCTCAGCCTCCTAAGTGCTGGGATTGATACAGGAATTGTGGGCCTCAAACTCCGGATTTTTTATTTTTGGTTTTTTGAGGTAGGGTCTCGCTCTAATCAAAGCTGACCTGGAATTCACTATGTAGTCTCAGGGTAGCCTCGAACTCATAGCGGTCCTCCTACCTCTGCCTCCCTTAGTGCTGGGATTAAAGGCGTGTGCCACCATGCCCAGCTAAACTCTGGATTTTTTGTCTCTGTTTCTTGTGTAATTCTTTACTGGAAGGTTCTACCACATATGAACCTTGTGAATCTAAAGAATGTCCTGAGTTACTTTAGGGTCCCAGGAATGAGCAGGAGATATAGGCCTCCTCTCTTTCATTAATGCCCCAGTTTCTCTGGCAAAACTGATCTTAAATACTTTATAGTGTCTTGGCACAGTTGAGCCCTGGAATTTAAGGTCTTATAGCTCTATCTGTCAGGAAATTGAGAAGCCTGAGGGGTTTAACCCATGCCTCTGGGTCAGTTTTGGATGGTTTCAGAGATAAGAAGGGTTGGACATAGAATAACTCAGTCTATTTCTTTCCCTTTTTTGTAAAACAGGTCTAGCTGAAGAATATTATCGTCCTTTGGAGGTGCCAGGTTTTCTTACTGCTAGAGGGTCTGTTACCTGGTATAAGGAAAACCAGGTCCAGTTTTATGTAGGAGAGAGTGGGTCTCCAATGGAGTGCCAACATGAAATCAGCACTCTCTTGTGAGACCTCTGTAGGGGCACAGAGAAGGATGGTATTCATACACTGGAGGATCTGAACTTGAATATGGGACAAATAACAATGGCCTTTGTCATTAACAAGTAAACTTTTATCAGTTTAACTTCTATAACCATGTTACATTGTTCTATCCACAAACTTAAGTTAAGCAATCTGTCAGAAATTAAGTTATTGGGCTGGAGAGATGGCTTAGCGGTTAAGGCACTTGCCTGCAAAGGCAAAGGACCCAGGTTCAACTCCCCAGGACCCACGTTAGCCAGATGCACAAGGTGGTGCATACATCTGAGTTCGTTTGCAGTGGCTGGAGGCCCTGCCGCATCCATTCTCTCTCTCTCTCTGCCTCTTTCCCCCTCCCTCCCTCTCTTTCTCAAATGAATAACTTAAAATATTTTATTAAAAAAAAGTTTAAGTTATAGCTGGGCGTGGTGGCCCACACCTTTAATCCCAGCACTTGGGAGGCAGACGGTAGGAGGATCACTATGAGTTCGAGGCCACCCTGAGACTACCTAGTGAATTCCAGGTCAGCCTGAGCTCTAGAGTAAGACCCTACCTTGAAAACCCCCAAAAAATAGTAAGTGTTAAAAAATAGTGTTAAACCCATCTAATTTTTTTTAACCTTTTAATTAAGTCTGTAAGGCAATCTAATATCACAGTTGAATTTTCAGAATTTCTTTTGTACTTAGCCTGCAACCCCAGTGAGGAGGGTCCCCAATGGAATGGGGGCAGGGATGAGGGAAAAGAGCAGTACTAACACATGGTGTATCCATACAAAATATGTTGCTAGTAATAATTATATTAAAATTAAAAAACATATATCTGACTACTGAGGGAGCAGGCTTGCCATGAGTTCAAGGCCACCCTGAGACTACATAGGGAATTCCAGGCCAGCCTGGGCTAGTGTGAGACCCTACCCCGAAACAAAAACAAACAAACAAAAAAATCGGACTACTTATTGTAGCAGGAATAAACAAGCACTTATGGTTTTAAAGTTCAAAATTTAGAAGTCCTGGGTGGAGAGATGGCTTAGTGGTTAAGGCACTTGCCTGTGAAGCCTAAGGACCCAAATTCAATTCCCTAGTATCCACTTAAGCCAGATGCACAAGCTGGTGAATGTGTCTGAAGTTTATTTGCAGTGGTTGGAGGCCCTGGCACACCCATTCTCTCTCCCTCTCCCTCTCTCTCTTTCTCTCTGCCCCCCTCTCTCAAATAAATAAATAAATAAATAAAATATTTTTAGAAACCTTAGAAGTCTGTCTTTAGTAACTTAGAATCACATTTAAATATATCTGTGTACCTGTGTACATTTTTAGTGGCTTTAATCTTTTGTCTAAACTGGAGTAGACACACAAATTTTTTTTGTTTGTTTGTTTTTTGTTATTTCAAGGTAGGGTCTCACTCTAGCCCAGGCTGACCTGGAATTCACTATGTAGTCTCAGGGTGGCCTTGAACTCATGGCAATCCTCCTACCTCTGCCTCCCAAGTGCTGGGATTAAAGGTATGCGCCACCACACCTGGCCTGACACAAACTTAAACTTAATCCTGATAGAGAAATCTGTAATAATCAATTTGATGCACCTTGTTTAGGGTTACTTTGACTAACATAAACTGATTTTATGTCTCATTATTCTTGTAACCCATGACTATTAAAACAGATGAAGCTTTGATCACATGAGGTTCATAGACTTTGACCTAAGAATTGTTAATAGAGCTCCTCAAAACTTGAGAAAGCACATGGGTTATCAGAATATGGGGAGACTTCTTTGTCTCCCTAAGAACAAAAATTACGGTGAATGAAATTAGATTATTTCTTTTGTAAACCTTAGATATAAACACAGCGATGACCACTTTTAGTAAATCAATCTTGATCATATTAGGACTCCGTTTCTCTAGTAATTAAAAGCTTAGCATAGAAGCCAGGTGTGGTGGTGCACGCCTTTGGTCCCAGCACTCGGGAGGCAGAGGTAGGAGGATCGCTGTGAGTTGGAGGCCACCCTGTTTCAGAGGTGGCTGTACCTGTAAGGGGTTTTTAATAGCTTGCCTCGATGTGGTGGCTGCTAGGATAGTTGAATCTAAATTGTACTTCCTATGTAAGTTTGGATTTTCTATTAGAACAAGTCTAATTGTAAAATTGTATTAAGTTAATATTTCCCTCTAGAGGCCTTTTCTCTTTCCTCTAGTTTATACTCGGGCCAGGCTTGGTGCAGAGGAATATCAGGAACTTCTTTTTCTTTGAATCAAAGAAATCCCAGTGGGTAAGGATACAGTCTAGGGGAGCCTTTGTCTAAGACACACGACTACCCATCCAGAAGACAAAAAGATATACTGGAGTTGGGTGTGCTGGCGCACAGCTTTAACCCTGGCACTTGGGAGGCAGAGGTAGGAGGATCTCCATTAGTTCAAGGCCAACTTGAGACTACATAGTGAATTTCAAGTCAGCCTGGGCTAGAGTGAAAGCCTACCTCAAAAAAACAAAACAAAACAAAAAAGGGCAGGAGAGATGGCTTAGTGGTTAAGCTCTTGCCTGTGAAGCCTAAGGACCCTGGTTCAAGGCTTGATTCCCCAGGACCCACGTTAGCCAGATGCACAAGGGGGCGCACGCGTCTGGAGTTCGTTGGCAGTGGCTGGAGGCCCTGGCGCACCCATGCTCGCGCTCTCTCTCTCTCTCTCTTGCGCTCAAATGAATAAAAATGAACAAAAAATTAAAACAAAACAAAAAACATTGGAATGTCTTCCAAATGCCTTTTGTTTTCTGCCCCAGAGCCTCCTTAATTTCCTTTTGGTGCGGCAACTAAGAGAAACGGGACTTTTGGATTTAGTCACCAATTACCAGTGTGGTCTGTACGCCCTGTATCCGTGGCCCCATCATTGGTGACATGATGAGGAAGTGGAGCCTATATGGAATTGAGCCATTCTTCACCATTGTGACCCTTCATTAACACCCCCAGTGATTAACCTCTTTCTGTATTTTGCCTTTCCACACAGAAATCATCATCAAAAACTGGATTAAGCCGTTAGGTGTTGGGAAAGTCTGATAATTTCTAAGGTCTACATGAACAGAGAGGGTCCTAGAACCCTCACAGGTTGAGCCTCTGAGATTTTCTTAGAGCTCTTCTTGATTCTTTACCTCAGATTTATAATTTCTTGTGTATCCTATATTCTCTTGTTTAGATCTCTCTAGTAAGTCATGGTTGCAGGCTCCCAGCCCATGTGTCTGGCTGTGACATGGGTCCTCCCTCTACCATCATCCTGCTTCTGTTTGCCATCTTGCATGGGTCATAGCCTTGCTGTGTCTGTGCACCGCACAGCATATCCCAACATGCAGAGTCCCACATGAAGTCCTGCCAGCATGAGCCCCTGCCCACGCTGTTTGAGTCTATGTCCCATAGCACTGCTGCAGACACAAACTAGCACAGCTGGAATCTGCATTTCCCACAGACTAGCAGTAGTCATTAAGATGTGAAATTCAGGTCAGTGTTCCACAGAGCAAACACAAAATATCTCCTGACAAAACTCAGTTAACCTACACACAGCATTTACATATATGCAGGTGGAAGGCCAGGCATGGTGGCGCATGCCTTTAATCCCAGCACTCGGGAGGCAGAGGTAGGAGGATTGCCATGAGTTCAAGGCCACCCTGAGACTACAGAGTGATTTCCAGGTCAGCCTGAGCTAGAGTGAGACCCTACCTCGAAAAAGCAAAAAATAAAAAAATAAAATAAACCACACACACACAAAAACGCACATATATGCAGGTGGAGAGAAACAAAAGTTCTAATACATGTCTTCCATGGAATTAGCCCAGGCTGACCTGAAATTTCACTATGTAGGCTCAGAATGGCCTTGAATTCATGGTGATCCTCCTACCTCTGCCTCCCGAATGCTGGGATTAAAGGTGTGTGCCACCATGCCCCAGCTTTATGAAGTTTTAAATGTGCCCAGCTCACAAGTTGAGGAAAGTTGAACAGAAGAAAATGGAGAATTAGAGATAGAGCAGATCATGCCTCCTGCCATGAGGAAGGCAGGAATCAGTGACTACTTACCCTCTGACCTTTCTGGCCAGTGCACCAAAAAATGATACAGGAGTTGTGGGTTCCTTGTACTCCAATTCACCAATAATTTGGGATCCTTGTCCTATAAATTGAAAGAATTAAGTCCATAGGCCAGAGGATAAGGTTCAGCAAGACTTTATTACAGTTTAAAGCCTTAGGAGGGTGAAGAGAAGTGTTCCTAAAGCCTAGAACATAAGAGAAAGAAACAAGCTGAGGCTCTTGCACAGGGAAGTAAGAGGGGATTTGAGAAGATCACCCTGACACTCAGATCTGGGTGTTTCATGGGTTTGTGGCAGGTGAGGAAGACCAGATCAGCAGGTCACTTTGGACAAAGACCAGATTTTATAGCTTTGCCAGTGATCTTAGTAAGGATCAGAGTTTTTTGTTTATTTACTTACTTATTAGAATAGGCACAGCAGGGCCTGTAGCTACTGCACACGAACTTCAGATGCATGTGCTACCTTGTGCATCTGGCTTACATGGGTACTGGGGAATCGAACCTGGGTTCTTAGGCTTCACAGGCAAAACCCTTAACTTCTAAGCCATCTCCCCAACCCATGGATCAGTTTTTGTCATCTAGGAAGGGTGCAAGCTTAATCTAGAAATCCTTCCTAGAGGGTGTAACATCTGGGTATCTGTAAGCTTAGTGACATTTCCTGCTTTTAGTTAAGGAATTAGTTTGGGGATTCTGTTACCCTGACTGCCTAGCCAATTTCTGTCTCCTATCAGGATGACAGGTGTGAGCCACCATGCTTGGCTAAACCTCACCTCATAAGATACGATATAGGCAACACAAAATTATGATTTCATTCAACCCTGTTTGCAACCAAGAATTACCAACCACCTAAGGAAAGTGAAGAAAAATGATTCAAACTGCCATCCCAAATATAGTAAAAGGAAACAAACAGAAAAAAAGCAACTGAGGGAAAAGTTAATATACAGAGCAAAAAGAAAACTTAATAATAACATTACTGTATACTCTGGTAAAAGGACATGCTTTACCAGGAAATAGATAATAAGAAAAAAAGTTTGGGCTGGAGAGATGGCTTAGCGGTTAAGCTCTTGCCTGTGAAGCCTAAGGACCCTGGTTTCAAGGCTTGATTCCCAGGACCCACTTAGCCAGATGCACAAGGGGGCGCAGCATCTGGAGTTCGTTGGCATGGCTGGAGGCCCTGGCGGCCCCATGCTCTCCTCTCTCTCTCTCTCTCTCTGTTGCGCTCAAATGAATAAAAATGAACAAAAAATTAAAACAAAACAAAAAAACACTGGAATGTCTTCCAAATGCCTTTTGTCTTCTGCCCCAGAGCCTCCTTAATTTCCTTTTGGTGCGGCAACTAAGAAAAATGGGACTTTTGGATTTAGTCACCAATTACCAGTGTGGTCTGTACACCCTGTATCCGTGGCCCCATTATTGGTGACATGATGAGGAAGTGGAGCCTATATGGAATTGAGCCATTCTTCACCATTGTGACCCTTCATTAACACCCCCAGTGATTAACCTCTTTCTGTATTTTGCCTTTCCACACAGAAATCATCATCAAAAACTGGATTAAGCTGTTAGGTGTTGGGAAAGTCTGATAATTTCTAAGGTCTACATGAACAGAGAGGGTCCTAGAACCCTCACAGGTTGAGCTTCTGAGATTTTCTTAGAGCTCTTCTTGATTCTTTACCTCAGATTTATAATTTCTTGTGTATCCTATATTCTCTAGTTTAGATCTCTCTAGTAAGTCATGGTTGCAGGCTCCCAGCCCATGTGTCTGGCTGTGACATGGGTCCTCCCTCTACCATCATCCTGCTTCTGTTTGCCATCTTGCATGGGTCATAGCCTTGCTGTGTCTGTGCACCGCACAGCATATCCCAATATGCAGAGTCCCACATGAAGTCCTGCCAGCATGAGCCCCTGCCCACGCTGTTTGAGTCTATGTCCCATAGCACTGCTGCAGACACAAACTAGCACAGCTGGAATCTGCATTTCCCACAGACTAGCAGTAGTCATTAAGATGTGAAATTCAGGTCAGTGTTCCACAGAGCAAACACAAAATATCTCCTGACAAAACTCAGTTAACCTACACACAGCATTTACATATATGCAGGTGGAAGGCCAGGCATGGTGGCGCATGCCTTTAATCCCAGCACTCAGGAGGCAGAGGTAGGAGGATTGCCATGAGTTCAAGGCCACCCTGAGACTACAGAGTGATTTCCAGGTCAGCCTGAGCTAGAGTGAGACCCTACCTCGAAAAAGCAAAAAATAAAAAAATAAAATAAACCACACACACACAAAAACGCACATATATGCAGGTGGAGAAAACAAAAGTTCTAATACATGTCTTCCATGGAATTAGCCCAGGCTGACCTGAAATTTCACTATGTAGGCTCAGAGTGGCCTTGAATTCATGGTGATCCTCCTACCTCTGCCTCCCGAATGCTGGGATTAAAGGTGTGCGCCACCATGCCCCAGCTTTATGAAGTTTTAAATGTGCCCAGCTCACAAGTTGAGGAAAGTTGAACAGAAGAAAATGGAGAATTAGAGATAGAGCAGATCATGCCTCCTGCCATGAGGAAGGCAGGAATCAGTGACTACTTACCCTCTGACCTTTCTGGCCAGTGCACCAAAAAATGATACAGGAGTTGTGGGTTCCTTGTACTCCAATTCACCAATAATTTGGGATGTTCCTGGATCCTTGTCCTATAAATTGAAAGAATTAAGTCCATGGGCCAGAGGATAAGGTTCAGCAAGACTTTATTACAGTTTAAAGCCTTAGGAGGATGAAGAGAAGTGGGCCTAAAGCCTAGAACATAAGAGAAAGAAACAAGGTGAAGCTCTTGCACAGGGAAGTAAGAGGGGATTTGAGAAGATCACCCTGACACTCAGATCTGGGTGTTTCATGGGTTTGTGGCAGGTGAGGAAGACCAGATCAGCAGGTCACTTTGGACAAAGACCATATTTTATAGCTTTGCCAGTGATCTTAGTAAGGATCAGAGTTTTTTGTTTATTTACTTCCTTATTAGAATAGGCACAGCAGGGCCTGTAGCTACTGCACACGAACTTCAGATGCATGTGCTACCTTGTGCATCTGGCTTACATGGGTACTGGGGAATCGAACCTGGGTTCTTAGGCTTCACAGGCAAAACCCTTAACTTCTAAGCCATCTCTCCAACCCATGGATCAGTTTTTGTCATGTAGGAAGGGTGCAAGCTTAATCTAGAAATCCTTCCTAGAGGGTGTAACATCTGGGTATCTGTAAGCTTAGTGACATTTCCTGCTTTTAGTTAAGGAATTAGTTTGGGGATTCTGTTACCCTGACTGCCTAGCCAATTTCTGTCTCCTATCAGGATGACAGGTGTGAGCCACCATGCTTGGCTAAACCTCACCTCATAAGATACGATATAGGCAACACAAAATTATGATTTCATTCAACCCTGTTTGCAACCAAGAATTACCAACCACCTAAGGAAAGTGAAGAAAAATGATTCAAACTGCCATCTATCCCAAATATAGTAAAAGGAAACAAACAGAAAAAAAGCAACTGAGGGAAAAGTTAATACACAGAGCAAAAAGAAAACTTAATAATAACATTACTGTATACTCTGGTAAAAGGACATGCTTTACCAGGAAATAGATAATAAGAAAAAAAGTTTGGGGCTGGAGAGATGGCTTAGCGGTTAAGTGCTTGCCTGTGAAGCCTAAGGACCCTGGTTTGAGGCTTGATTCCTCAGGACCCACATAAGCCAGATGCACAAGGTGGCGCATGCATCTGGAGTTCATTTGCAATGGCTGGAGGCCCTGGCGTGCCCATTCTCTCTCTCTCTCTCTCTCTCTGCCTCTTTCTCTCTCTGTCTGCCACTCTCAAATAAATAAATAATTTCTTTTTAAAAGATTCAAAGGAATTTCCAGAGGGACCCCTTGTATTGTGAATATCTTGCATTCTTCCTTGCCTAGGAGCTATTGGTAGTTAATGGTTGCCAGTAGAGGGGGGAATTATTTTATTTAGTGTTGTAGCCACTAGTAAGTTACCCTTGCTTTAGTAAGCAGCTCCCTACCCATACTCATGCAAACAACCCTAATTAAACTCAGTTGGTCAGGGGAAAACAAACAAACAAACATAAAGCTGGGTATGGTGGGAGGCAGATAGGAGGATCATTATGAGTTCTAGGTCATCCTGAGACTACATAGTGAATTCCGGGTCAGCCTGGGATAGAGCAAGACCCTACCTAAAAAAAAAAAAAAAAAATTTTAAAAGCATTTTCAGAGGCTAGGCATGATGGCACACACCTTTAATTCCAGCACTTGGGAGCCTGAGATAGGATGGTTGTGAGTTCAAGGTACCCTGAGACTAGAGAGTGAATTCCAGGTCAGCCTGGGCTAGAGCAAGACCCTACTTCAAACCCCCCCCCAAAAATAAAAATAAAAATAAATAAATAAATAAAAGGCATTTTCAGTACTGGGATATAGCTCAGTAGAGGTTTGCATAGCATGCAAGAAGCCCTGGTTTGGGGGCTGGAGAGGTGGCTCAGTCAGTAAAGTGCTTGCTGCACAAGTGTGACGACCTGAGTTTGGATCCCCAGTGCCCACATGTGCCAGGTAAGTTTGGTACCTCCCGCCCCCACCATAATCCCAGCCCTAAAGAGGCAGATAGGCGATTCCCCCCAGGCTAGACCAGCCAAGTTATCAAACTCTGAGTTCAATTGAGAGGCCTTTTCTCAATAAATGAGGTTGAACATGATCAAGGAAGGCACTCAGTGTCAACCCTCTGGCCTTTGTACACACACATGAACACAACATGCACACCCCACATACGTAAAAAATACCAGAACTGCAGGGATGGCTTGGTGCTGTTAAGGCGCTTGCCTGCAAAGCCTCATGACCCAGGGTTCAATTCCCCAGTGCCTATGTAAAGCCAGATACACAATGGTGCATGCATCTAGAGATTGTTTGCAGTGGTTGGAGGCCCTGCATGTCCGTATTCTCTCTCTGCTTGCAAATAAGTAAATTATTATGTATGTGTGTATGTGCATATATGTATATATACATATATATGTACATATATACACAGGGTTTGATCCACTGCACGAGTTAATCTGGGTACAAGCCTATAATTGCAGCACTTGAGATGGAAGTAGGAAGATTAGAAATGCTTTGATTATATACCAAGTTTTAGCCAGCCTGAGTTATATGAAACCCTTTCCCCCCAAAAAATATTAAATATAATAGCAAAGACTTAAAAATCTAGAAGGAATCAAGGTAAAGCAATGTCTCAGAAAGTAGAATTCAAGATTTAAAGCAGAGAGAAAATCTTGTTGATTTTTGTTTTGTTTTATCCTTTGTGTGTGTGTGTGTGTGTGTGTGTGTGTGTATATACATGTGTGCTACATGCACATGTGTGCAAATGTGTATGCCCCATTTGCACATGTGCAGAGGCTCGAGGAGGATGTTGGATATTTTCCTCTGTCATTCATTTGTGTATTTCCTTGAGACACAGTCTCACTGAATCCAGAGCTCCCATTTTCGGTCACACTGGCTCAACAGAGAGCCCCAGCAACTCTGGTCTCAGCTCGATTACAGGGTATGTGCTGGGGAATAAACTCAGGCGATCTCAGGCTCTCATGCTTGTGTCACAATTGTTCTTACCCACTGAGCTACCTCTCTATCCTTGTTTTTTCCTTTTTTTAGTTTTGATGGTGTTGGTGTTATAATCCAGGGCCTTGTATATGCCAGGCAAGGGCTCTACCATTGAGCTACTTCCTAACACAGAAGAGATATTTTAAAGACAACAAACTATAAAGACAACCAAAACATCCAGACCCTAAAGGATCAGTCTAGGAGGGCCAAGGGTCAAATGAAGGAATAAATAAAATCAAGGAAAGATGAGAGTAAAATAAAGATATCTACAGGCTACAAGACCTAAAAATTTACCTCTCTGTACCCTGTCCCAAGAAGTTACTAGAAGGTACATTCCATCAAAACAAGTAATCACAAAGTATGAACACAGGAAACAGGAGTGCCAATAAAGGAGAGGCATGAAAGAGTCCCTTGGACAGTGATGAAGGAAGACCCCAGGATGGCAGTGGTGCACCCAGGCAAACCAGCACAGATCTGACCATGTCAGAAAGCTCCAAGGCAAGCTTTTTCAGTATTTCTAATTGATATCTAATGCTTCTGAACTTCATGAAAGAATATTCAAGTAACTAATGATGTGTTTGGGGTTCAGTTAGTTATGAGTACTATATATAGAAATTTTAAACAAACTAAAGAATAACATTATTAACTCCAAGGACAACAAAGTTGTCAAAGGAAGAAAAAAAGATCAAAGTTTGCTATTCGGCTTCGCTCTGATTATTATGTAGCCAAATGTTTTAAATACTGATCTAACTGTGGGGGTTTGGTTCATGTTTGAATTCTTAGTCCTCAGTAGCACTCTTTGGGAAAGTTGGGAAGTGGAGGAAGGATGTCAAAGAGGGCAGACTTGGAGGTATTGTAGACAGGCTCCCCGGTCCATTCTTTACTTCCTCCCTGCTGATGTGATGGTGTGTGTGTGATGTCAGCTTCCTGTCCTGCTGGTTTTTGTCCATCATAATGGACTCTACCTTCTGGAAATATGAGCTGAAATAAACTCTCTCCTTCTCTGTGCTGCTTCTGGTCAAGTATTTTGTCCCAGCAATAAGAGAGTAACTTATAGTAACCAACATTAGGGTTTAACTCCTCAAAAGATGGGGCCTGTAGAGTAGGTAGTGCATGTTTGTAACACTTAGGAAAGAGAACTAAAAATTCTCATATTATTTGTTAGGAAGATAATAGATAATGATAAAAAATGAAATAAGGGCTGGACAGATGGCCTAGCAGTTAAGGAGCTTGCCTGTGAAGCCTATGGACTCATGTTGGACTCTCCAGGTCCTATGTAAGCCAGACGTACCAAGTGACAAAAGTGCACAAGGTTGCATGTGCATACATGATGGCATATATGTCTGGAGTTCAATTTCAGTGACTGGAGGCCCTGGCACGCCAATTCTCTCTCTCACACACAATAATAATAGAAGGTTTTTTTTTTTTTTTTTTTTTTTTGAGGTAGTGTTTTACTGTAGTCTAGGCTGACCTGGGATTCACTCTGTATTCTCAGGGTGGCCTTGAACTCACAACAATCCTTCTACCTTGGTCTCCCGAATGCTGGGATTAAAAGTGTGTACCACCATGCCTGGCAATAAAAAGATTTTTTAAAAATATTTTTTATTTTTATTTATTTATTTGAGAGCGACAGAGAGAGAGAGAAAGAGGCAGAGAAACAGAGAGAATGGGCACACCAGGGCCTCCAGCCACTGAAAACGAACTCCAGATGCTTGCTCCCCCTTGTGCATCTGGCTGACGTGGGTCCTGGGGAATCGAGCCTTGAACCGGGGTCCTTAGGCATCACAGGCAAGCGCTCAACCACTAAGCCATCTCTCCAGCCCCCAGACCTTATTTTATTTTTAAAAAGTCTTTTTAGGGCTGGAGAGATGGCTTAGTGGTTAAGCGCTTGCCTGTGAAGCCTAAGGACCCCGGTTCAAGGCTCGATTCCCCAGGACCCACGTCAGCCAGATGCACAAGGAGGCGCACGCATCTGGAGTTTGTTTGCAGTGGCTGGAGGCCCTGGCGTGCCCATTCTCTTGCTCTCTCTCTGCCTCTTTCTTTGTCTGTCACTCTCAAATAAATAAATTAGAAAAAAAATTTTTTAAAAGGTCTGGAGGGATGGCTTAGAGGTTAAGGTGTTTGCCTGCAAAGCCAAAGGACCCAGGTTCGATTCCCCAGGATCCATGTTATCCAGATGCACAAGGGGACACATGTGTCTGGAGTTCGTTTGCAGTGGCTGGAGGCCCTGGCATGCCCATTCTCTCTCTCTCTCTCTCTCTCTCTCTCCCTCCCTTCCTCTTTCTCTGTCAAATAAATAAATAAATTTAAAATATTTTTAAAAATAAAATAAAATCAGAAAGTAGCAATACAACCTTGACATTGTGCCTCATGCCTTTAATACCAGCACTCAGGAGTTACAGATCAGCCTGGGTTAGAGTGAGAGAGACCCTATCTCAATATTTTTTTTCAAAAAGAACACACTAGAAAGTAGCAATACAAGCATGTAATTTAAAGACATGGAGATAAGAACTGCTGGGTATGATGATGCACATATATAACCCCAGCACTCAAGAGATGAAGGCAAGAGAGTTTTGAGACCAGCTTAGTCTATATATCAAGACCCTGCATTAAAAACAAAAAAAAAAGGAGCTGGGCGTGGTGGCGCACACCTTTAATCCCAGCACTTCGGGAGGCAGAGGTAGGAGGATCGCTGTGAGTTCGAGACCACCCTGAGAATACATCGTGAATTCCAGGTCAGCCTGGGCTAGAGTGAGGCCCTACCTCAAAAAACCAAAAAAAAAAAAAAAAAAAAAAAAAAAAACAACAACAACAACAACAAAAAAATGTGGTAGTATATGTATGTATGTAATCCTAGCATTAGGGAGGCTGAAGCAGGAAGATCAAAAGTTCACAACCAGGGCTAGAGAGGTGGCTTAACAGTTAAGGCTTTTGCCTGCAAAGCCAAAGGACCTTGGTTTGATTCTCCAGGACCTATGTAAGCCAGATGTACGAGGTGGCACATGTGTCTGGAGTTCGTTTGCAGTGGCTGGAGGCCCTAATGCACCCATTTTCTCTCTCTCTCTCTTTCTGTGCGTGTGCGTGCACCTCATTCCCTCTCTCGAATAAATAAATAAAACTTAAAAAATTTCAACACTAGTCTGGACTTTATAGCGTAAGCTATATAGCAAGATCTTGTCTCAAGAAAACAAGGGCTGGGAGTGTACCTTGCTAGTAGAATGCTTGTATGAGGCCCTATATTTGGCCCTCAGCACTATAAAATAAAAATAAAGTCGCTTTTTAAAAACAGGGCTGGACTGGGAAGATGGCCCATGGGATAAAGGTGCTTGCTTGCAAAGCTTGCTAGGCCAGGTTCAATACCCACATAAAGCCAGATACACAAAGTGGTGTATGCATCTTGAGTTTGTTTTCAGAAGCACTGGCATGCCTATGCTTGCTCACTGTTTCTCTTTCTCTCTGCTCACAAATTAATAAAAATATTTAAAAAACAGAGCACTGCCGGGCGTAGTGGCACATGCCTTTAATCCCAGCACTCGGGAGGCAGAGATAGGAGGATCTTCGTGAGTTCAAGGCCACCCTGAGACTACATAGTGAATTCCAGATCAGCCTGGGCTAGAGTGAGACCCTACCTCAAAAAAAAAAAAGGACTGGGGAAATGGCTCAGCAGGCAACGAGTGTTTGCCGTACAGCATGAGAGCCTGAGACTCAATACTCAGCACCCAAACGAAGTGAGGGGTGGCCATGTCCACTTGTAACCTCAGGCCTGTGGGGAGCAGAAACAGGAGCTGGAGCTCACTGGTTAGCCAGTGTGTATCATCAGTTCCTTGTTGTTGGAACCAAATACCCAACCAGAAGAAGCTTAAGAAAGGCAAGAGCTTATTTTTGGCTTACAGGTTTTTTTTTCTTTAAATATTTTATTTATTAGCTTATTTGAGAAAGACAGAAAAAGGCAGGTAGAATGGGCATGCCATGGCATCTAGCCAGTGCAAATGGAACTCCCGACACATGCACCACCTTGTGCATCTGGCTTACGTGGGTCCTGGAGAATCGAACCTGGGTCCTTTGGTTAAGTACCTTAACCACTATGGCTTACAGTTTTGAGGGGACTTATATCATGGTAGGGGAAACATGCAGGGGCAGACATGTGATTTTACATCTTCACGTCAGCAAGAAGAAAGTAAGAGTAAGCAGAGCTTGGCTGTAACATGTCTAGGCCAGTCCCCAGTAGTATATTTGTTCCAGCAAGGCCAAACCATCCAAAAGTTGCATAACCTTCCTAGACATCACTACCAATTTGGGATTAAGTATGCAAACACATGAGGCTATGGCAGACATTTTTACATTCAAACCACTACAGCTGATCTGACCAAAAACAGCAGCCAGTTTCAGTGAAAGGCTTTGTCTGAAGGAAACAAGTGAAGAGCCATAGAAGAGGATACCTGCATTTTCCTCTGGCCTCTGGGATGCACACATCTGTACACACATGCATTTTTATAACACCACACCATACATATTATACACACTTGTAAAAAAAAATCACTGGGGGCTAGAGAGATGGTTTAATGGTTAAGGCACTTGCCAGCAAAGCCTAAGGACCCAGGTTTGATTCCCTAGTACCCATGTAAACCAGATGCACAGGGTGGCTCATGCATCTGGAGTTCATTTGCAGTGGCTGGAGGCCCTGGCACGCCCATATTCTCTGTCTCTCTTTCTCGCAAATAAATAAAATATATTTAAAAAAAAAAAAAAAAAGCTTTGAGCTGGGCATGGTGGCACAGGCCTTTAATTCCAGCACTCAGGAAGCAGAGGTAGGAGGATTGACATGAGTTTGAGGCCACCCTGAGACTACATAATGAATTCCAGGTCAGCCTGGACTAGAGCAAGACCATACGTTGAAAAACAAAACAAAGAAGTTTGAGCCAGGGGTTGTTGGTACATGCTTTTAGTCCCCAGCACTTGGGAGGCAGAGGTAGGAGGATCACTGTGAGTTTGAGGCCACCCGGCCACTATATAGTGAATTCCAGGTTAGCCTAGGCTAGAGTGAGAACCTATTGGCGCGGCGGCAGCGGCGGCGGCGGGGGGGGGGGGGGGGGGGGCGGGACGGGACGGGACCAGGAAGCTGTCAATATTTCAGAAGCTAGACCACTGTTTTGGTCTCTGGGGTTGTTTCATAGAAAAAAGCCATTAACTATCCCACTCTATGCAGAGACCCCAGAATCCAACAATGGCGTGTATACCTCCTTCATGAAATCTCATCGCTGCTATGACCTGATTCCCACAAGCTCCAAATTGGTTGTATTTGATACTTCTCTGCAGGTAGGTAGAACCCTCTTTTTTCTGTCCCATTCCTTAGCTCCTCTGCTTCACTCCCCTCTCATCGATCTCATCCCCGGGGGAATAGCCTTGTCCTATGGGGCTAGTCCCAGATTTTCCCTGGCATGCCAGCCCCTCTTCTTCCTTACAGTCCTGCCTCCTCTGGATTTTCCTTTAGGCTATTACTCTTTTGGCTACAGGTGAAGAAAGCTTTCTTTGCTCTGGTGACTAATGGTGTACGTGCTGCCCCTTTGTGGGATAGTAAGAAGCAAAGTTTTGTGGGTGAGCAAAAGTTTCTAGAATGTGCTTTTATTTGCATCTTTTACTGGTCAGGGATTGAAGTTTTGAGCTGCACTAAAGGCTTTTGTCTTGGCTTCTAGGCATGTTGACCATCACTGATTTCATCAATATCCTGCACCGCTACTATAAGTCAGCTTTGGTAAGGTCAACATCGCTTTCCCTCCTTTTAGTCCCTGCCTTTGGGTTCCTCGTTCCTGTTTATTGTCCTTCAAACAAGACACAGTGGCTAATGAAAAAGAGAGATAAAGTTAAATCAGCTGTTTCTGCTTCTAGGTACAAATCTATGAACTGGAAGAACACAAGATAGAAACTTGGAGAGGTACACAGGGAATTAGGGATTATAAAGGGTGAAGGGATGGAAGACTTCCTGGGAAACATTTTTCCATGGCAATATTTTGTGAACCAACCCTTTTCCCTTCAGAGGTGTACCTGCAGGATTCCTTTAAGCCACTTGTCTGCATTTCTCCTAATGCCAGGTGAGTTCTAGTTAGCTGTTTATCCAAAAAGGGCAGTAGCCTTGCCATCAGCATAGCTAAGCCCTAAATACCTAAAGATCTAGGAAAGGGACAGAACAGAGAAAAGATACTCCTTCCAACACCCCCCAACTAATTAATTAATTAATTTGAGGCAGGGTCTCAGATATCCCAGAATGACCTTTAACTCACTATGTAGCCAAGGATGGCCTGACTCCTTATCCTTCTGCCTCTACCGCCTGAGTACTGGGATTACAGGCATGTTCCACCATGCCCAACTTGATGTGGTGCTGGGAATTGAACCCAAGGCTTAATGAACACTAGGCAAGCAACTCTACCAATTCAGCTACATTTGGAGAAAGGTATTTACTAAATATCCCAGACTAGCCTTGAGTTCACAATCCTACCTGTCTCCCTAGTGGTAGGATTACAGATGCGCACACACTTTAAATCTGGCTGAACACTGCCTCCCTCCCCTAACCATGAGTTTTTCCTGTGCATAATCACACTTTAAAAAAATGTTTTATTTATTTGAGAGAGAAAGAGGCAGATTGAGAAGGAAGGAGGGAAAGAATGGGTGCTTTACGACCTCTGGCCACTGCAAGTGAACTCCAGACACATGTGCCACCTTGTGCATCTGGTTTATGTGGGTACTGGGGAATAAAACATGGGACTGGCCGGGTGTGGTGGCACATGCCTTTAATCCCAGCACTTGGGAGGCAGAGATAGGAGGATCACCGAGAGTACGAGGCCACCCTGAGACTCCATAGTGAATTTCAGGCCAGCCTGAGCTGCAGTGAAACCTTACCTCCAGAAAAAAAAAAAAAAGAAAGAAAGAAAGAAAAAGAAAAAGAAAAGAAAGCATGCGTCTGTAGACTTCGCAAACAAGCGCCTCTCTCCAGCTCCATAATCACACTCTTAAGAAGTATGTAACTTGGCTTTAGCACTCTGGAACTTATCATTCATTATCTTCTACTTCTTCACAGCCTGTTTGATGCTGTTTCTTCATTAATTCGAAATAAGATCCACAGGCTGCCAGTTATTGACCCAGAATCAGGCAACACTCTGTACATCCTTACACACAAGCGCATCCTCAAGTTTCTCAAATTGTTTGTAAGTGCTCCTCAACTCACATCTTATTTCTCATGTACGGGCTTGGAGGTTATCCACAGGTGCAGGCGTCTTCAAAGTCAAACTCATGGTTCTTTTTTTGATTTTTTAAAAATTTGTTTTGCTTTTTTTGTTTTGGTACTGGGGATTAAACCTAGGGCCTCATGCATGCTAGGCAAATGCTCTAGCACTGTGCTGCACTCCTGTATTTCCAGTAAGCTGATAGTTTTTTCCTCAGATCACAGAGTTCCCAAAGCCAGAATTCATGTCTAAATCTCTGGAAGAGCTACAGATTGGTACCTATGCCAATATTGCTATGGTCCGCACTACCACCCCTGTCTATGTGGCTCTAGGCATCTTTGTACAGCATCGAGTTTCTGCCCTGCCAGTAGTGGATGAAAAAGGTAAGAGATTGGGCAAGGAGAGGGAGGGCTCCAGGAAATCCTGCTTTCCCCTCAGCTCAGTTTGGAAAGCAATTTAATGGGTTGGGGAAGCCATGCTGCCAGATCCTCCTCATGAGTTGCCTCTGTCCCCTTAGGGCGTGTGGTGGACATCTACTCCAAGTTTGATGTGATCGTGAGTGACTGTGGAGGGCCTGGGAAGTAGGGAAGCAGGGAGGGGGTGTTGGGATGTGGAGAGGGAGCAGAAGGAGACATCTCTTCTGTGACCTACTGGTGTTGAACAGTTCCAGGAAGTGGCTTATGGGCTGGGCTAAAGATTGTTCTCAGTAATTCAAGTGAGGTTGGGATGGCCCAGGGTTTGGGGGTAAGCTTCCTTGTTTCACTGCAAGCCCTTCCTCTCTCTCCCCAGAATTTGGCAGCAGAAAAGACCTATAACAACCTAGATGTGTCTGTGACCAAAGCCCTACAACATCGATCACACTACTTTGAGGGTGTTCTTAAGTGCTACTTGCATGAGACTCTGGAAACCATCATCAACAGGCTGGTGGAAGCAGAGGTAGGTAGGACAGCCACACAAAAGGAAATTAGGGGAGTGGTCTTGAGAGAGGGATTTGGCAAGGAGGGTAGGGACTGAGGGGCTCGCCCTAGCTTAAACTGACACTAAACATTCCTCCTTGTTCTGTGCCAGGTTCACCGTCTGGTAGTGGTGGATGAGAATGATGTGGTCAAGGGAATTGTATCCCTGTCTGACATCCTGCAGGCCCTGGTGCTCACAGGTGGAGAGAAGCCCTGAGCACAGGAAGGGTCCAGCAGCCCCAGGGGAGACACCACCGTTTGCTGCCTGCCAAAAGCTCTGGGAATCGGATGAAATCCTGGGAGAACTGAGTTTGTTCTCTTTCAGGAACCTGCTGCCTGCCAGCTAGGGAAGACATGAGGGGAAAAAAGAGAAAGTATTTTTAGCTGCCCTTTCCCTCACACATATACTTGAGAAAAACTTTAAGCCTAGCCAATCCTGCCCTATGTCCCCTTAGTCATAGCCCCCTTTTGGGTGATCCATGACCTCTGTGCTCCTCCGGCAAATTCTGATCTCTGAGAGATCCCTAGACTTCACCCTGCCTTTTGTCTTTGTGTCTTTGCTGACTCTACCTTAAGATAATAGCACACTGAAAGTCTTCATAAAAATGTTTTTATTCATCCTGTTTTGTGCTGTATGGAGGAGGCTGAGTCCACTTGTGTCCATTTCTTCCCATGATTCAAGTGGGGAGGTGCACTTTTGAGTTCCTGTGCAGTGTGCATATGAAGGTAGATGATTATGTGGAGGAGGAAAGAGTGATTAACAGAGACTGTTGCTTTTCATGGTGAGTCTAATTAAATGACAAGGTTGTCATCATGGTATTGCAGTGTTTTATTTGTACAGTTGATAGATAGTTCCTCCATTCTTCCTCGTAGTTTCTTCAACTCATTAACAACAGTAATAATATACACGCACCATGCCAGGCAACATTCACATGCTCTAACTATACAGATTATGTATTCCTTACCCAAAATATGTGGGACCATAAGTGTTTTGTATTTTAGAGAATTTCAGGGGTTTTTTGTTGTTGTTTGTTTTTCAAGGTAGAGTCTCACTCTAGCCCAGGTTGACCTGAAATTCACTATGTAGTTCCAGGCTAGCTTTGAAGTCATGGAGATCCTACCACTGCCTCCCAAGTGCTGGAATTAAAGGCATGCATCAACACACCCAGCTTTCAATTTTTTTTAATTTTTATTTTATTTGAGAGACAGAATGGGCGCACCAGGGCCTCCAGCCAATCCAAACAAACTCCAGACTCATGTGCCACCTTGTGCATCTGACTTACATGGGTACTGGGGAATCAAACCTGGGTCCTTTGGCTTTGCAGGCAAGTGCCTAACCACTAAGCCATCTCTCCAGCCTATCAATTTTTAAAATATTTTTATTTTATTTATTAATTTAGAGAGAGAGAGGCAGATAGAGAGAGAATGAGCATGCCAGGGCCTCTAGCCACTGCAAATGAATTCCAGCTGCATGTGCCACTTTCTGCCTCTGGCTTTGTGGGTCCTAGGGAATCGAACCTGGATCCTTTGGCTTTGCAGACAGGTGCCTTAAGCCATCTCTCCAGCCCTCAATTTTTTTTTTTTTTGAGATAGTTTCATAATATACACCAGACAGGCCTCAAATTTATTATGTAGCCCAGTCAACCCTCAAACTCGCAGCCATTCTCCTGTCTCAGCCTTCTCTAAGTGCTGGGATTACAGGCATGTGCCATAACACCTGGCTCAGATACCAGATTTTTTGAGTAAGGATATTTAGAATTGTAAGAATAATACTAGATACTATTAGTATCCCAATTTTAACAGAATTTTAGAAAGTGAGCTATAGACTCAGCAGCTGGCTTAGCTCCGCACAGCTAGTAAAAAGCAAAGCTAGGGCTGAGGAGATGATTCCATGGTTAAGGGCACTTCTTGAAAAGCCTGCCAGTCCAGGTTCAACTCTCCAGTACCCACATAAAGCCAGATGCACAAAGTAGTGCATGATTCTGGAGTTCATTTGCAATGGCATAAGGCCTTGGCATACTCATAGTGTATGTCTGTCCTTGCTTGTTTTTCTTCTCACAAAAAAAAAAAAAAGTTAAAGGCTGGGGAGATGGCACAGCTGTTAAAGGCCTTTGCATGCATAATCAGATGTTCCAGGTTTGATTTCCAAGTAAAACTAGATGTACAAAGTGGTACATGCATTTGGAGTTCCTTAGCCCTAATGTGCCCATTCTCTTGCTCCTCATTCTCATTGCAAATAAATAATCTTTACTTACTTATTTTTATTTTTTTTGGTTTTCAAAGTAGGGTCTTGCTCTAGCTTAGGCTGACCTGGAATTCACTATGTAGTCTCAGGGTGGCCTCAAACTTATGGCAATCCTCCTACCTCTACCTCCTGAATGCTGGGATTAAAGACATTCACCACCATGACGGGCACTATTTTACTTTTTAAAAATTTATTTATTTTGCTTTTCAAGGTCTTTTCAAGGGTTGTAGCCCAGGCTGAACTGGAATTCACTTTGTAGTCACAGGGTGGCCTCAAACAGCCTCCCAAGTGCTGGAATTAAAGGTGTGTGTCACCAAGCTTGCCTTAAGCTGGATTTTTAGCCCACAAATGCCTTACCTTTATTCCAAGGTAAGAATGGGCTCAGAGTTGGAGGAAGAACAAGATTTTGGTTACCCCATCAGGCCCATTATCTGTGCTGAAACTACATACAGCATACACCATGATGCCAAGTCCTGGGTACCATTTCACCAGTTTTTCTGGTACAACACAACTTCCCGTCTAAGTCAGGAGCCATTTTTTGGCGAGTCCTTGGCTCACCCTCCACTGTGCCTATGCCTTCTTAGGAACCTCCTGCTGCACCATATTGTTTATTCCAAAGCAGACTTCCTGGTGGGCCGCAGAGAAGCTGGGCACCTGGAGGTGCTTCTCAGAGCTTAGCTTCCAGTGCTGCAGTGTGGCCAAGCCCCTGCTTCTGTGTTCACCCCTTCGCAGCTCACTCAGCACATTCCCAAGCTTGAGGGAGGAAGGCTTAAATATTAGAGTATTTTGTGAGGTGTGCATGGTGAAAGGGCGGCTGTCTCATCACCATCCTCAAGGAAGATTTGTTTAGGGAGGAGGTGAGGACTTTAAAAAGCTGTGGGACTCTAGTGGGACCCAAAGCTGGATGACAGTGCTTAGAAGCCATCATCAGTGCAGCTGGTAGGTACATGGGAATAAGAGGGAGGGGTGGATGGGATAAGGCATGTCTAAATTCTCTCTAAGGTTCAAGTTAAGTGGCAGGAGGCCTGGGTTTTATTATTTCTCAGTAAGTCCTGCCTTCGCCCCACAACAATCCTGGTCCCTAACCCCTCTAAAAGGGCTATACCCAAATATTCCGTGTAATTTTAGCAAATTGGGAGCTCTTGCTTCTCCCATTTCCCCCTAAAGCCCCGCCAACCAGTCTCAGAGTCTGAGGATGTAACTGAAGTGAAAAGACAATTTTGAAGCTCAGCGCCTACCTTCTCTTAAAGAGAGGTAAACGGTCCCTTCTTCCTGAGGAGCCATGTCTGCCTTCTCTTTTGCCCCCCCCCTCCTTGCACCCCCTCCTCGCATCCCTTTCTTCCTTTGGAGCTGCTGCCATGGTTGCCAAGCATGGTTGCTATGTCTCTGCACAGAAGGGTTGGCGTGGGTTGTGCTGCCACTAACATTACCATGGTGAATCGGGACACTTGGTATAGGCTCAGGGGGAGGGACGGTGTGGATGTAAGCAGCAACCCCCAGGTGAGACTGAGTCCAGAAGATGAGCTCCCCTTCAGACAGGCTTAGTGAACTAGGCATAGTGGCGGTTATGATGGGGAACCCACACTGGGGAAGAGAAGGCACTTTTTATTATTTTAGTTGCTAGGGGATTTGGCTTTGCCAAGGGAGCACACCAGTCTTCCTCCACCACCACCCCCCATGTAAGTGTGCAAGGGTATATGTAATCCGTCCTCCATAAGGTTGAGCAGAGCTGTGTGGGCACAGAACAGTGCAACCCCAGAATCCTGGCTTCTGGATGGGGGTGGGGGTGGGAAAGAGCCTGCTGCTGGTTGAGGGGAGCTCCTGGGTGTCCAAGGACAAATATCTGGAATGGGAGTGGTGGAGCAGCTCAGGTGGCCGAGACTGACTGTGTGACTACTGCTGTGCCAGCAGTAGTGAAATGGAGAGTAAAGGGTGCAGGAGACACCGGTTTTTGAGCTTAGGGGAGCAGCTGTCCCCCAGAGTCTCACAAAAGCTTCCTAAAAACGACCGCCTCCTCTCCTCTGCTTAGAAGCCAGTTACTCATCTCTGCACCCGCACCGAATGCCACTGACGCTAAAAATAGCGCCCCCAACTGTGGGCCAGCCCCTCCTGCACCCCAAACCCATGGAAACCAGCCGAGTACCAGGCAGAGCCCTTGAGTTCTACTCTCACCACTCCTGGTCAGGTAAAGGAGTCCAGGCAGGAAGCCAAGAGGTGGAAACCCAGTGGTCAATCTAACAAGCAGGAGAGCAAAGGGTTAAATCGGCCGGGAGGATGAAGAAATGGGTGCTAGAGAAGGGGACACTAGAAGCTTGGCAAGAACCAGAAGTCCCTCCCCCACGCACTCGCGGGTCCCATGAGGCTTGGAGGACAAGAGCTGTGGGAAGGGGCGTCCAATCCCAAGCCCCAGGGGGCGGCCGTGCACACGGGGGAGGTAGCATCCGCGGCGTGTCACATGCGCGGGCGCGCGCGCGCGCACACACACACACACACAGACAGGCACACACGTGTGCCTGGGTATATATAGTTCCCAGTCTCTGGGCCCGCCGCTCTGCAGTGGGCGCCGGCTCCCTGGGCTGGGAGGGGGCTCACGGGGCGGGTGGGAGGGTGGGGGGCCGGGGTGGGGTGGGGCAGGATGCTGGATGGCCCGCTCTTCTCCGAGGGGCCCGGCAGCCCCCAGGAGCTCCAGGATGAGGAGTCTGGCAGCTGCCTCTGGGTGCAGAAGTCCAAGCTGTTGGTGATCGAAGTGAAGACTATTTCCTGTCATTACAGTCGTCGCGCCCCTTCTCGACAGTCCATGGACGTCCAGGCCATCCACTGGGCTCCCAGGCCCCAGAACCGCACGTGAGTGAAAGGAGTGAAGGGGAGCCGGTGGTGGGGCGGGGAATGGGGTCCAGACATCCCCACAGACACCAGCAGGCAGTGGTTCTTTCTCTTCCCGCGCCTCCCTCTCCCACTCTTTGAGGGCTGGGGCCTGACTCATTGAGCGCTGTTCAGGGGGACGGGAGTAGGAGCGGAAAGGGGCACGAGGTGAATTAGGGCAGTCGCTGGTAAAGTGTGCGAGGAGAGAAGGCGAGGAGTGTCATCTCCACTTCAGCCCTAACACAGACGCACGTGCACACACTCACACCCACACGAGCCCTTCACCACGGCTGCCCCTGCTGGTCTCCGGGGCTCCCAGCGTTCAGGACCTCTGCACCCTCCCTTCCGCCGACTGCTCACCTGGGTTCCCGCTCATTGTCCCAGGTGTCGGCCGCGCCAGGGATCCCCTGAGCCGCCACCCCGCCGACCCTGGGCCTCCAGGGTGCTGCAGGAGGCCACCAACTGGCGGCCGGGACCCCCAGCCGAGGTCCGAGCCCGGGAGCAAGAGAAAAGGAAAGCGGCATCGCAGGAGCGGGAGACCAAGGAGACCGAACGAAAAAAGCGCAAGGCTGGAGGGGTCCGACGGAGCCCCCTGGGGCAGCCCCGCCCCGAGCCCCGGAACGCCCTTCGGGCGGCCCAGTCTGCGGGGCTGCCCGGGTCCCGTGCGAGCCGAGCGCTCGGGGCAGGTGGCCCGAGCGTCCCGTCCATCCGCGCCACCGCACGGTGAGCCCAGGGCGGCGTGGGCGGGGCCGTGGGGCGGTCGGAGGCCGGGGCCCCCCAGCTACGAGGCCCACCTCCTGCTGAGAGGCGCCGCCAGCACGGCCCCGAGACGCCGCTGGGACCGACCACCGCCCTACGTGGCTCCTCCTTCTTACGAAGGCCCCCACAGGACCTTGGGGACGAAGCGAGGCCCCGAGCCCTCCCAGGCGCCCGCCCCAGCCACCCCGGTTGCCACCACGACCAGGACAGATGGAGGAGGTCGTCCAAAGAAGAGGCTGGATCCTCGAATCTATCGGGACGTCCTCGGGGCTTGGGGTCTGCGACAGGGGCGGGGTCTCTTAGGAGGAGCTCCCGGCTGCGGGGCGACCGGAGCGAGTCCGGAGCCCAGCCCAGGGGCAGCGGAGAAAAGCTTGGGCCTAGCTGCTGCTGCTGCTGCTGCTGCTCCTCTCCACCGAGGCAGCGAAGGCCGTTCCCAAGCCAACCCCACCGGGAACCCGGGCACAGAGCTAGCGCCTGCGGCTGGGTGCGCGGCCACGGTTCAAAGCAGCCCCCCGCGTCCCGCTCCCAGGTCCAGGCTCCACCTCCGGGGCTCCAGGGAAGGGAAAGAAGGAAGAGAACAGATCTGGCGTTCCAAAGGTTGGATTTCTTCCCCTAAAAAGCAGCCGCCCAGGCATAGCCAGACCCTCCCCAGGCCCTGGGCTCCTGGAGGCACGGGATGGAGAGAAATCCTGGGTCCTAGACAGGGAGCAGAATCAGAGACCCCGGAGGTTTGGAAGGAGACCCGACGCGCCCACACCCTTCCCCGCACGTCCCGGGGTCCGGCTCGTGGAGAAGGCATCTTTGTAATTGACGCCACGTGCGTGGTGATCAAGTCCAAGTACGTTCCGACCGATCGTACCCAGCAGGCGCAGCTTTTGCCCTCTGGGGAGCCATGCATTGTGGGCGACGGCCCCAGGCCACCCAAACCCTGCAGGGAGGGCGAGGGGGCCGTCGTCTCCCCTTCCGTTCCCCAAACGCTACCGAGGAGCGATGGCGTTTCCCACCCGCCGGGCGAGGGTCAAGAGCGCGAGGTCGCAGGCGGAAAGCCAGGGGACGCCCGCAGTTTAGGGCTCCCGGTCAGAGAAGGAAACGTTCGAGACCCCCCCACGCAGCCGGGTAGCCCGGAGCCCCCAACCTCAGGCCCCGCGGCCCGGGGATGCGCGGGCGGCGTGAAGGGCTGGGAGGCGGCGGGGGGTCCGCGGCGCGCGGCGGGGGGCTGGGCGCGGACCCCGGGGCCCTACGCGGGGGCGCTCCGGGAAGCCGTGTCCCGCATCCGCCGCCACACGGCCCCGGACTCGGACTCCGACGAAGCTGAGGAGCTCAGCGTCCACAGCGGCTCCTCGGGGGGAAGCGACACAGACGCCCCTGGCGCCTCCTGGCGGAGTCAGGGGTCCCTGCCCGGAGTCGGGGACGCGCGGCCCGGGGAAGGCGGGAAGACCGCAGACGTGCTCCGGGTCTTCAGTCAGGCCCAGGAGGCCGTCTTCTCAGCGAGGGACGCCAAGGGAACTCCGTAGGGAAATGGGGAGAGACGCGGAGAGATGCCCTGTTCTTGTACCTGTGTGTCCCGAAGCCCATTCATCCTTGGACTCACCGCTCCCTTTCTTCCCCACAGGCTACCCTTGCTTCTCTTTTCCCTCTTTCCCTACCCATACCCGTTCCCGTGAGCGAATCGGAAAGGAAAAGAGAGGGAAGAGGGAAAGGGAAAAGAAAAAGGCAGCGCTGCCGATTCATGGCTTTATTTCAGGGAGGGTGAAGATGAGCAGTGGATTTAACTCCTGTTGCGTTCAGGGCATACACTAAAGTTTTCTCAGGAGCGGATGCACTAGGTATGGAGCCCAGCAAAGAGGCAGGCAGCAGGGCAGAGATGGTGATGGCCACAGGAAAGGGAAGGTCCCAGCAGGGCCTCTGGGCAGGAGGGAGAAAGTAATGGAGAGACTTTGGAGCTATTGAGAGTGAGAAGGTGGCAAAAGGGTTCTTGGCAAAAGAGGAGTGGGTTCAGAAGGAAGCCGGAAGAGAGCTCGCTTTGGTTACTCGAAGTCTTGAGTTTCTATTCTATCCTGCCACTGACATGCTGGTTGGCCTTAGACCAGCCACTTTCCCTCGCCAGGCCTCAGGACTTCTGGTACATAAAATCAGGGAGTTTTATGGACCATCTTTCCGTCTCGGGAGTTTTGGGGTCTTTGGGGGAGCTCTATCTCATACTCCTCAACAAGCCAAGAGATTTGGGACTAAGTGAACAGAAGCTGCGAGGGAGCCCCCTTGTCACCTGCACTCTCCGCAATTCCGGAGACTTGCAGAAGGTCTCAGTGGGAAAGGGCTCCAATCCCCGCCTTCCAGGTTCAGGTGGGTTTTCCCCGAGGCAGGACAGGATAGTGTGGCCCTGTCACTGTCCCTGGCCTGTGGTGGTCCGAGCTGGGGAGGGAAGGCAGCCAATGAATCAGCTTGGGACCTCTTTAGGCCGTCCCTTTTTCCTCCGCCCCTGTGTCCCACAGTGATACTCTGAGGCGTTACCATGATTCCCCACTCAGGTGACATCGTGCACCCGACGGGACCCTGAGAGTTTCTGCATCTCTTCCTCCAGGCGACAAAAGGAGGTTGGTCCCTAGAAGCCTGTAGGTGTGGGGTGTGATACTCGCCATAGCCACTATGGGGCGCGCGCAGGTCGCAGATTTCCCCAGTTGCTGGTGCCCGAGTTCCCCCCAACCTCCCGATGCCAGTCAGCTGGATCCATAGTTACCGCTCGCGGGTCCCCGCCGTGCCGCCTCCGGGGGCGCTTGCGCGCGCGGCCAGGAGCAGGCCTCCAGCCTCCCAGACCTCTGGAGTGCGCAGAGCCCCACTTTGTGCTCACCCACGACAACCAGTTTGAGACTGACACTCAAGTCTTTTTTTCTCTCCGACCCTAGGCACTTCCTCTGTGTCTGCCATTTACTAGCCATGTGACCTTGGCCAAATCACTTCACCTCCCTGAGCCTCAGTTTCCTCATCTGTCAAATGGGGGTTTATAATAAACACCTACCTCGCAGGGTTGTTGTGAGGATTTAATGCGGTAATGTATATAAAGCTCCTTGCACAGTGCCTGTCACTGTAGGCGCTTAATAAATCTAAGCTTCCCTTACACAGCTCTGGCATCTTCCTTTCTCTGACCCCTCCCCACGGTGTCCTTCCCCCAGGCTGTTCAGCTCCTTCCGGCTCTTGTGAGGGGGAGGAGGACTCCTCTCTGGTGGAAACTCCTCCAGGCCCATCCTGTCTCCCTGGCTGGCACTCTCCCTTCCTTGACCCCCTGCCGCACCCCTACCGGCTCTTCCCACTGCCCCCCGGCTCACTCTCGCCGCCCCCCATTCCGGGCAAAGGCTGAGTCAGCCCCGGTAAATATAGCCACTGCCCGGGCAGGCGCGGGGGCTTTGCCTAGACTCAGTGGCCAGGTCCTGGCCTGGACCTGGCCGGGCTTCTGTCCCCACTCCTGCCGCTCTGTGTTCTGGTCTTCACGCTTGCTCTCAAACCACTAATGGTTTTAGGCTTCAATTATCTTGCCTGCACCAAGGGAGACACTGGACAAGACGCAAGAAGGGGCAGGGCTGCCAGGAGGCCACTGACAACCCTGAGCCTGAGGCTGGCCTTGCTTCAGCAGATAAAAGTCTCCCCTTCGGGTTACCCAAGCTAGAGGAGAACACTGGTCACTGCTCTTGGGAAGACCCACGTGCCCCCGTGAGCCTGGCTAAAACCTACACCGTCAGATCTCCAGTGGCTCTGGAGGAGGCGGGTCACCTGGACAAACATCAAAGATCCTAGATACTATGTCTGTCTCCCTTCCACTACAGTTCTAACTGGCAGTTCTAAACGCTGCTGAACAATTTACTGAGAGCCACTAGGAATAAGGGTCTGGACTAGACTCCAGGGAAGAGAGGAGCCAAGGCCTGCCTGGCAATGGGATGACGGTGAAAATACACAAATGATAGCACTGAACACTTTGGGTTAATAACTGTAAGGAGGGGCTAGAGAGATGGCTCAGGGTTAAGGTACTTGCCTGCAAAGCCTAAGGACCAGGCTCGATTCCCTAGTACCCACATAAAGCCAGATGCAGAAGGTGGCACATGCATGCAGTAGCATTCGTTTTCAGTGGCTGGAGGCCCTGGCATGCCCATTCCTTCTCTCTCTCTCTTAAAAAGAAAGAAAGAAAGAAGGAAAGAAAGAAGGAAAGAAAGAAAGAGAGAGAAAATCCCCAAATGGTCTGGTTTGTCTGCAGTTGAGAGGGCATCCAGACAAATTTCAGAAGATCAGACAGGAGTAAAAACTTAGGCCAGGAGACTTGTGCTGGGACCCTCGGCTTGAAAAGAGGTGGGCTTCAGGCTAGGATGGAGACTGGGGACAGCCAGGGCAGTGGTAAAAGCAACGAGCACATGATGCTAAGCTGAGGGGCTCCAGGCTCCTGGAGCTGATAGAGGAGGGAAACTACATGGGACAGTGGAGGACTGGCCAGTAGATCTGGGTCCACTAGCTGCCTGAGCCCCTTTGAGAATTACACGCTGAAGTCCAGTTTCTACGACTCATTCACACTGCCACCATTATTGGGGAACTGAAATAATGTTGGGTTTAAAAGAACTGGTCTAAATGTTGTCTTTATTTGGTTCGATAGTTGTGTGGCTTTGGACAAGTCACTTATTCTATGTTGCAGTATCATCAGTTATAACATGAGGCGATTGCTAGTGTGGTGGTGTATATCTGAAATCCCCAACACTCAGGAGGCTAAGGCAGGAGGTTCATGAGTTCAAAGCCAGTCTGGGCTACATAAGTGCGTTTGAGGCCAACCTGAGCCACATAATGAGCTACAGGCAATCCTGAGCTACATAGCAAGACCCTGTCTAAAGAAAGTAAAATAAAGTTATTTAAAAGTGCTTTTCTCTGGGCATGGTAGTGCACACCTTTAATCCCAGCACTCGGGAGGCAGAGATAGGATGATTGCCGTGAGTTCAAGGCCACCCTGAGACTACAGAGTGAATTGCAAGTCAGCCTAAGCTAGAGTGAGACCTTACCTCAAAAAAAAAGAAAGAAAAAAAAAAAAGAAAAAAGTGCTTTTCTTGAGCTGGAGAGATAGCTTAGCAGTTAAAGCATTGAACAGCAAAGCCAAAGGACCTTGGTTCCCCAGGACCCATGTAAAGCCAGATGCACAAGGTGGCACATGCGTCTGGAGTCTATTTGCAGTGGCTAGAAGCTGTGGTATGCACATCCTCTTTTGTGCTCTCTCTTCTCAAATAAATAAATAAATATAAAGGTATCTTATTTGTTTATTTGAGGGAGAGAGGGAGGCAAATAAAGAGAGAATAGGCATACCTGGGCCTCTCTCTGGCCCACTTTTTCCAGCTTTCTGTTAGCTAGTCTATAGGGAGGAGGTTTTCAGCACAGCTCCAGCTTGAATTCTCAGTGACCTTGCAGCCCAAGCATGTGGAGTCTTCAGCAATAATTACACACACACACACACACACACACACACACAGCCAGGCGTGGTGGCACACGCCTTTAATCCCAACACTTGGGAGGCAGAGGTAGGTGGATCACCACGAGTTCAAGGCCACCCTGAGACTACATAGTGAATTCCAGGTCAGCCTGGACTAGAGTGAGACCCTACCTCAAAATAAATAAATAAATAAATTAATTAATTAATTAATTAATAAGGAGCTCCAAGTCCAGTGAGAGACTCTGTCTCAGGGAAAGAGCAGTAGAACAGATCACCTGTTGTCTTCCTCTGGCCTCTGCATACATGTGCATGGAGTGTGCACACACATACTACATACTGCACACAGAGACATATTTAAAAAGCAGTTTTAGCTGGGCATGGTGGCACACATCTTTAATCCCAGCACTCAGGAGGCAGAGGTAGGAGGATGGTTGTGAGTTTGAGGCCAGCCTGAAACTACATAGTGAATTTCAGGTCAGCGTCGGCTACAGCGAAACCCTACCTTGAAAAAGAAAGAAAGAAGCCAGGCGTGGTGGCGCACGCCTTTAATCCCAGCACTCCAGAGGCAGAGGTAGGAGGATCGCCGTGAGTTTGAGGCCACCCTGAGACTCCATTGTGAATTCCAGGTCAGCCTGGGCTAGAGTGAGACCCTACCTCGAAAAACCGAAAAACCAAAAAAAAAAAAAAAGAAAAGAAAAAGAAAGAAAGAAAGGCAACAACAACAAAAGCACTCTTCTCACAGAGTTTTTGAGATTAAATGATTCACTACATAAAATAAAACAATGCATGGTATATAGTATGTGATACATAAATATTAGCTCTGATTGCTTTTAGAGTTATTTCATTAATGATAGGATGTGGGGACAAGAGAAAGAGGGGAGAAACAGGCATAGAGGCCACAGGCACATCAAGAGAATCTGAGTATGGGGCTGGAGAGATGACTTAGCGATTAAGGCACTTGCCTGCAAAGCCTAAGGACTCATGTTTGACTCTCCAGGTTCCATGTAAGCCAGATGCACAAGGTGACACAAATGCGCAAGGACGCACATGCGCACAAGATGTTGCACACATCTGGAGTTCCATTTCAGTGGCTAGAGGCCCTGGCACGCCAATTCTGTCTCTTTCTCTCTGACAAAGAAAAGTAATAAAAAACAATTTTTAAAAACTGGCTTGTAAAAAAAAGTGGAAAACAACAACAACAACAAAAGAATAAGAAATAAGAGAAAGAAAGAGAGAGAAAGAGAGAGAATCTGAGTATGGTGACACACACCTGTAATCTCAGCAATCAGGAAGCAGAGGGAGGAGAATTGCTGCAAGTTTGAGGCCAGCCTTGTCTACATGACGAGCTCCAGGCCAGCTAGGGCTACATAGTGAGAGTCTGTCTCAAAATAAAAGAGAGAGTTCTCTCTCTCTCTCCCTCTGTAATAAATAAATAAAAATAAAATATTAAAAAAGGGGGGCTGGAGAGATGGTTTAGCTGTTAAGGCATTTGCCTGCAAAGCCTAAAGACTCAGGTTCAATTCCCCAGACCCCACATAAGCCAGATGTACATGGTGGCACATGCATCTGGAGTTCGTTTGCAGTGGCTAGAGGCCCTCGTGTGCCCATTCTCTCTCTCGCTTTGTAATAAATAAATAAAAATAAAATATTTTTAAAAATAAAAGAGATAAGCCCTTCCCTTGTGTACAGGAAACACTCAGGTGTTTAAGGTATGAGAGCAATACACTCCTCTCAGTGCATGTTCCATCCTTATCTAAAGATAAAGTCAGAACCAGCTGCCAAAATTCTAGGGGGAAAAAGAAAGAGAAGGGCAGGAGCAACTGCAGGTCTGGGGGCCAGCCCCTGGTAAGTATCTTAGGCTGGCCCCACCTTGCCCTGTGGGTGGGAGGCTGGAGGCTCCCTGCTGTGAAAATGACTTCTAAATATGGCTGTGTCTGCTAGCCAGCAAGCCACTTGACAGAGGCCACAACCACCACCCCCTTCCCTGGAACAGCCTCAGTGATCAGGAAGATGGACAGCAGTCTCTGAGGAGCGCTCAGTTTGGGGCAGCAGACCTTAGGTTAACACAGGACCCTATGTCCCTCCCAGAAGCCCTATCTGCCCTACATTTTGTCCCTGTTAATATGGCATTAGAGAAGCCAAGAACTCTCTGTCTCTTTCAAACTCAAGAAAACCCTAGAATGTCCTGAGACCAGGGTTCGTGTTCCCTCCGTTGTTCATTTGTTCACTTGCCCATTAAACATGTGTGCAAGCAACACAGAGGAGACAGGTGTGCCTTCGACCTTCATGAAGCCCATGCCCTAGGACGTATGTGAAGTAGGGAAGGGATGCGGAAGAGAAAGCCCATGGAGATATTATAGTGCAGGCCGATAGTGTAATGTAGCTTCACGATGTCATTGCTGGGGGCCCGCAAGCAGGGCAGAAGGCATAGTTCCCAGACTAGGACTTGCAGGGAATGCGAGTGTGTGAGGCCTCTGGGAGAGAAGGTGCTGAGGGTGCACATGCCAGTGAGAAAGTTTCAACCTAGGTGCTATCCCTGCCCCTGCATGACACGGCCTTACATGCACAGATAACCCAACCAATTCCCAGTAGTTGCTGTCAAGGAAAACCCCATGCCAAGCACTACTTGAACTCGAACAGTCAGGGTCACATAGCCAAGGGAACTCAGAAGTACCTTCATAGGGAAGTTTGAGGCATGTTTCAGCAGGAAGATGGGGAAGAGGTGTATTCCAGGGTGTGGGACAGCATATGGCTTTCCCAGGGAGCAGAGGGGCTGCAGAAGGGTGGGGTCTTGGAGAAAGGTGGGAAACAAATCCTGAAATGGTTCTTTTAAATTTATTTATTTGGTTTTTCCAGGCTGACCAGGAATTCACTATGTAGTCTCAGGCTGGCGTCAAACTCACAGTGATCCTCTTACCTCAGCCTCCTGAGTGCTGGGATTAAAGGTGTGTGCCACTATGCCTGGCTAAATTTTTATTTATAGTTAGTTAGTTAGTTAGTTAGTTAGTTAGTTTTGGTGCTTTGAGGTAGTGTCTCACTCTAGCCCAGGCTGACCTGGAGTTCACTATGTAGTTTCAGGGTGGCCTCAAACTCACGGCAATCTTCCTACCTCTGCCTCCCAAGTCCTGGGATTAAAGGCGTGCACCTTTACTCTCGGCTAAATTTTTATTTATTTATTTGCACATACATGGGGTGCGGGGACGCATACTAGGTTTCTTGCCTCTACAAATAAACCTCAGACACCTGTACCACTTTTTGCATGCTTTATATAGGTGACTGGGGAGTTGAACTAAGTTTGGCAGGTTTTGCAAGCAGTGCCTTTTAACGACTCAGCCATCTCTTCAACCCCATGAAATGATTCTTGAGAGCAAGAATGAAATACTTGACAGTGGCATGCACTGTAATTACAGTTACTTGGACACTTGAACCAAGAGGATACCCTGAGTCTGGTTCAAGGCCACACCGGGAAACACACTGAGACTCTACCTCAGACCAAACAAAGAAACTTGAGCTATTATGAGAGGAATTGAGGAAGAGATGAAGAACAAAGATTTTTTTTTTTTTACTTGTTTTGTTTTTTAAGGTAGGGTCTTGCTCTAGCCCAGGCTGACTTGGAATTCACTATGTAGTTTCAGGTTAGCCTCCAACTCAGGGCAATCCTCCTACCTCTACCTCCAAGTCCCGGGATTAAAGGTGTATGCCACCACCCTTGCCTGGACAAAGATTTTCTGAGCTAAGAATATTCTAGTGGGGGGGGGTCTTCTTAATTGCAATGACTTTTTAAAAAATATATTTTATTCATTTAGTTATAGGAGAGAGAGAAAGAGGGAGGGAGGGAGGGAGGGAGAGAGAGAGAGAGAATGAATGGGCACTCCAGGGCCTCCAGCCACTGCAAATGAACTCCAGATGCATGCGCCTCCTTGTGCATCTGCCTTACGTGGGTCCTGGAGAATCAAACCAGGATCCTTTGGCTTTGCAGGCAAACGCCTTAACCGCTAAGCCATCTCTCCAGCCCACCAATGACTTTTCCTGGTGCTTGATCATGACTTTGTTGCTGTTGTTCCTGTTTTTAAATTTTTATAATTTTAAATTTTATTATTTATTTTTTTAGAGAGAATGAGAGAGTGAGAGCGACAGAAGGAAAGAGAGAGACAGAGAGTGGGAGAGAATTGGCAAGCCAGAGCCTCAGCCACCACAATCGAACTCAACATGCTTCTGCCACCTAGTGGGCATATGTGAACCTGCACTTGCCTCACCTTTGTGCGTGTGTCTAACATAGGATCTGAAGAGTAAAACATGGGTCCTTAGGTTTTGCAGGCAAGCGCCTTAATCACTACACCATCTCCCCAGCCCTTAAAAAACATTTTTATTGGGCTGGAGAGATGGTTTAGCAGTTAAGCGCTTGCCTGTTAAGCCTAAGGACCCCGGTTCGAGGCTCGATTCTCCAGGACCCAAGTTAGCCAGATGCACAAGGGGGCACATGCGTCTGGAGTTTGTTTGCAGTGGCCAGAGGTCCTGGTGCGCCCATTCTCTCTCTCTCTCTCTCTCTCTTTGCTTCTTTCTCTCTCTCTCTGTCCATTGCTTTCAAATAAATAAAAATAAACAAAAATTTTTAAAAATATTTTTTTATTGGTGAGCAGAGAGGGGGGTAGAAGAGAGAAAGAGAATGGTCATACCAGGGCCTCTTGTAACTGCAAATGAACTCCAGATGTGCCACTTAGTGCATCTGGCTTTACATGGGTACTGGGGAATTGAACATAGGCCATAAAGTTGCAAGTAAGTGCCTTTAACTGCTGAGCCATCTCTCCAGCCCTAATTTTTGTTTGTTTTGCAAGGTAGGGTCTCACTCAAGCTCAGGCTGACCTGAAACTCACTCTGCAGTTCCAGGCTGGCCTTGAACCCATGGGGATCCTCCTGCCTAGCCTCCCAAGGGCTAGCATTAAAGGTGTACACCAGGCTTGTTTTTTTTTTTTTTTTTTTTTTTAAACAGGCTGGGCATGGTGGTGCATACCTTTAATGCTATAATTCCAGCACTCTGGAGGCAGAGGTAGGAAGATCATTGTGAGTTAGAGGCCAGTCTGAGACTATATAATGAATTGCAGGTCAGCCTAAAACAGAGCAAGACCTTACCTGGGAAAACCAAAAACAGAGCCAGGCATGGTGGCACATGTCTTTAATCCCAGCACTGTGGAAGGCTGAAGTAGGAGGATCACTGTGAGTTCGAGGCCACCCTGAAACTACATTGTAAATTCCAGGTCAGCTTGGGCTAGAGTGAAACCCTACCTCAAAAAAACAAAAAACAAACACAGGGCTGGAGAGATGGCTTAGTGGTTAAGCGCTTGCCTGTGTAGCCTAAGGACCCCGGTTCGAGGCTTGATTCCCCAGGACCCACATTAGCCAGATGCCCAAGGGGGCGCACACGTCTGGAGTTCGTTTGCAGTGGCTGGAGGCCCTGCACACCCATTCTCTCTCTCTCTCTCTGTCTCTGTCTCTCTCTCTCTCTATCTGCCTCTTTCTCTGTCTGTTGCTCTCAAATAAATAAATAAATAATAAACAAAAAAAGTTTAAAAAAAAAACAAACACACACACAGAAAAGAACAAAACAACAACAACAAACAACAGTTTCTCAGGGCCAGAGAGATGGTTCAACGTTTAAAGACACTTGCTTGCAAAGCCTGAAAGTCTGAAGGCTTGGGTTCAATTCCCCAGTATGCAGGTAAAGCCAGATGCACAAAGTGGCACATGCATCTGGTGTTGGCAATGTCAGGAGGCCCTGGCATGCCTATACTCACTCTCTTTCTGTCTGTCTTTCTCAAATAAATAAATAAATAAAAATATTTTTAAAATTTACCTGGCATGGTGGCACATGTCTTTAATCCCAGCACTTGGGAGGCAGAGGTAGGAGGATTGCCATGAGTTAGAGGCTACTCTGAGGAGATTATATAGTGAATTCCAGGTCACCCTAGGCTAGAGTAAGACCCTACCTCAATAAATAAATAAAAGACAGGTTCTTATATAGCTCAGGCTGGCCTCAAATTTATTATGCAGCCAAGGATGACTTTAAACTCCTGATCCTCCTGCCTCCTCCTTCACAGCGCTAGGATTACAGGTATGCACCACCATTCCTGTTTTATGTGGTGCTAGGGATCAAACCCAGGGCTTTGTGCATGCTAGGCAAGCATTTCACTAACTGAGCTACATCCCTAGCCCATGGTCTTTGTTCATTTTATTACCATATGGAATCTGTTGCTAGACTATGAACTATTCAAGGGTCATGCCTTTGATCTAACTCTCAAGCGCCTATAAACTTGCTATGTAGCAGGTACACTGAGAATGCTGACAGAAGAAAGGAAAATGATTTAAAAAAAAAACAAAACTATCAAGCCAGGTGTGTTGGTGCATGCCTTTAATCCCAGCACTCGGGAGGCAGAGGTAGGAGGAGCACCATGAGTTCGAGGCCACCCTGAGACTACATAGTGAATTCCAGGTCAGCCTGGACTAGAGTGAAACCCTACCTTGAAAAACCAAAACACACAAACAAACAAACGACAACAACAAAAAAAAACTGTCATAGGAATACTGTCATGCTAATGCAGCATCAAGCATAAAGGAAGAGGTCTGGCTGTGCTGAGTGTCACACATACCCCTTTGCCTTCTTTGCTGAAGTCTCTCCAGAAATTCTCCAAAGAGGTACCACAAGCTGGCACAGTTGTAACCATGCCTCTGAGTTCTGCCTGGGTCCTTAGTGTTTTAGCTGGTGAAGGGCTCATGCAAGAATTGTCCAGGAACGGTCTAGACACCTCCTTCCAGAAAGTACTAAGGGAACAAAGAGCCTGAATGCAGCCATGGAAAAGAAGAGCTGACAGATCTCTAACCTCAATGCAAGTACAGGTTATCTAATCATTCATTTGACAGTGCCTACAACTAAGTTACAATGTAAGGGTCTTGTAAAAACATGAGTGTGCAGGGCGTGGTGGCGCATGCCTTTAAATCACAGTACTTGGGAGGCAGAGGTAGGAGGATTGCTGTGAGTTTGAGGCCACCCTGAGACTACATAGTGAATTCCAGGTCAGCCTGGACCAGAATGAGACCCTACCTCGAAAAACTAAAAAAAAAAAAAAAAAAAAAAAAAAAGACTGTGTATCACAAAGGTGGCTCAGTAAATAAAACCCTTGCCACACAAGCATGAATACCTGAGAGTTCAGATCCCCAGAACTCATGTTCTAGAGTGAGACTCTACCTCGAAAAACAAAAACAAACAAACAAACAAAAGCAAAGAGAGAGAGAAGTAAGACTAAGAATGGGAGATTTGGGTAGGACTAGACTAGGTCCTCAAGGAGCACAAGAACTGTTTGGTCACTGAATTTTGTGTGTGTGTGTGTATGCATGTATGTGTGTGATGTGTGTTTGTGTGTCAGTATAGTTGCATGTATGCCATGGCACAACTTTTGCTTATTGGTCCTCACGTCCCCCATTTTTGAGGCAGGATCCCTCCTTTTCACCAGGCCAGAGGGCCTGTGAGCTGTTGTGGCAGATTCTCCTGTCTCTGCCTCCCTCCCATGCTGGGATTGTAGGTACTCTCCACCCTCACCCCCTGCAACCACATTTTTTTTTTTTAAGTAGGGTCTCACTCTAGCCCAAGCTGACCTAGAATTCATTATGTAATCTCCGGCTAGCCTTGAACTCACAGCAATCCTCCTACCTCTGCCTCTGGAGTGCTAGGATTAAAGGCATGCACCACCATACCCAGATTATTTCTTTAAAAAAAAAATTATTTATTTATTTATTTAAATTTTTATTTATTTATTTATTTACTAGCGAGAGAGAGAGAAAGAGGCAGGTAGAGAGAAAGAGAATGGGCATGCCAGGGCATCCAGCCATTGCAAATGAACTCCAGATGTGAGGACCACCTTGTGCATCTGGCTTATGTGGGTCTTGGGGAATCAAACCTGGGTCCTTTGGCTTTGCAGGCAAGTGCCATAATTGTTAAGCCATCTCTCCAGCCCTACTTTTTATATATTTTTTATAGGCCTCGGATACCAGGCCTGGCTAACATTCTCTCCTTCTAAATTTTGTTTATTTGAGAGTGGGGAGGGGCAGATACAGAGAGAGTGAGTATGGGTACACCAGGGTCTCCTGCCACTGCAAATGAACTCCAGATGCATACACTACATCTAGCTTTTATATGGGCACTGGGAAATCAAACTCAGATCCTTAACTGCTGAGCCATCTCTCAATGTGTGTGAGAGAGACAAACACACACACACACACACACACACACACACAGAATATGTGTACATCAGAGCCCCCAGCCACTGCAAACAAACTCCAGATGCATGTGCCACAAAGTGTATCTGGCTTTAAGTGAGTACTGGGGAATCCACCCCAGTTCATCAGGCTTTGTAAGCAAGTGCCTTTAACCTTTGAGCCACCTCTCTAGTTATCTCTTTCTCTTAGACACATGCATGCACTCAGACACACACACACACGCACCCCACACCTGGTCCCCAGGGCCATTCCCCCCAGGGAAGCCATCTCCAAATGTCAACTACTCTTAGGCACTACACACACAACAGAATTGGTTTTTCCTTGAGTTAGCGGCATGGCACTCACAGTCATATTAGTGTCAACCTGACCCTGGGGAATGCTCTGGCCCTGAATGTTCCTTCCCAGGGTGGCTCCTCATCCTTCCCCTCAGCTCTTTGACATACCCTTTCCTGTTCTTTCTCCTAACCTCTAACATACCCACAGTCACTCTATCAGCTCTGGTAGATTTAAGAACTTTCTCAGAGTACACCTGGTGGAGACTAGTACTTCCTAACACCCTAAAGTTCTAGAGGATACAGGGACCTGTGGGTGCAAAATGGCCCTGTGAGACCCTGATGTCACCTAACCACAAATTAGCTGGAGGGTCTAGAAAATCAAGCCTGCCCCTCTGGGGCCTGAAGGCTCTGCCTGTCAAACCTGTCTGCCTTCTTCTCCCACCTTAGCAGAACCAGACTTCTCCCTGAACACAACCTCCGTGGTGGTGGTGATGGTGTCTGTGGGAAACACCGATTGGAGCTGGAGCATTGTGGGACATTGTCCACTTTCCCAACATGCTCACCGGCCCATCTTAGCCCTTGGCGGGTTTGGAAGAGGAAGGGAGGGAGGGTTTGGTGCCCAGAGTGGGAGCCAGGCCCATCGAGGTCCCCGGGAGTGAATGCCGCATTGTTGGCCAGGCCAGAGTCACAGATAATTACCTCAATTAGTGACAATGGGAGAGTAATAAATACAGGCTTAGTGTCTCCTACCCCACCAGGGCTCCGAAGATTAATCCAGGCTGACGGGCGGGCCCTGAAAGGCGTGATGGACAATTCATTAAACTCCCCAAATGCCGCACAACCTGGGCGTGAAGGCTGAGTTAGCCCCCTGGGGGCTGCGCCTTTGTCCCGATTGTGTGTCTCCGCCACAGCAGAGCCGAGCAGCCCCCAGAGAGCAGGGAGGTGAGTGGGGCTCCCCGAGCCCGGCCGGGCGGCGGGGGGATTAGTCCTCGGCCCGGCCCTGGTTGCCCTGGCACACGGGCCCGGCCCGGCTGGAATGTCCGTGGGGCGGGCGGGGGGGAGCGGACCGAGCGGAGGGGCGGGGCCGACAAGGTAGGGTAAGGGGGGCACACAAAACCAGGGGCAGGAGGAGTTAATTAGACGCCAGCCGAGGAGGGCGAGGGGCCACAATAGGGCTCAAGGGCCGCCAGGGACGGCCCCTTCACTTCCGAGGATTAATAGGGCGGAGGGCGGAGGGAGGGTCATCCCTGGGGGAGGAGGGCCGGGGAGCTCCACCCGGCGACGCTGCCCCGCGCGTCTCGCTGAGCACCTACTCGCCAAGTGTCTGCGAGGCACGGCGCGCTGGTGCCCGGGCAGGTACCCGCAGGATTTTACAGAATGGCTCTTTCCGCCTACCTGTTGGTACCCGGCAAGCTAGCTGAGCATGGCGATGACAAAGGGTCTTATCTGTCCTGGGAAGTACTAGAGGCCTCGTGATGAGCGCTGCGGGGTTCGATTCCCAGTCCCTCTTTCCCAACCCCCACGTAACCTGCTCTACTGAGGCAGGATCCAGCATTACATAGCCACAGTTGCCTTTCCTTAAGAGGCTGCCAGGTTAAAGCCAGGACTTCCTGGGTGGGGATGAGACTAGAGCTGCAGGTAATTTGAGCACGAAGGTATATGGGACAGCTGTGTGCTGCACATACATGTACGTAAGCTTGTGAACATACACTGGCATGTGCACCTCAGTAAATGCCTGCTCAATGAATGAATGAATGAACTGTCTTCTTCAGGGTGTGAAGACGGGAAGTGGCACTGTGCTACAGCATGACACCAGTGTGGGTGGCTTTGGATCCTTTCTTGCCACTTGCCACCTAATGGCCATGGCACAGGAAAGGGTGGTGATTCCATATCTGAGGGAGATGTAACAGATGCCTAGGGCAAACGGGATGGCAGTAGCTCATTCACCTGGAAAAGGCAAAAATAAAATAAAATAAATAAATAAATCGCAGTAGTGTATTGGGAGCCCCGCGTCTTCCTGGGCCTCAGGGAACAGGACAGTCCTAGCTCCTCCTAGGAGCCACCCTACCCCCTCCCAGGGGATGACAGGGGAGAGTTGGCGGCAGTTCCCTGGGCATATTTATAACCTGCTGCTCGCTCACCAGCATGTCTGCTTTTAGCCCAGACGGGGGAGGGGGCAGGAGGGTGGTCTGTCTCATGCTGGGCCCAGGCTGGGTGTGGAAAGAGTGAGTAAGGGTGAGTGGTGGGCAGCTCTGCATGGATATTCCTGCTCACACCACAGCCAAACAGCTTATTTTCTCCTCATTTTGTTATTTTTCTCCCTCTGACCTGGAGGGGAGGACTGAGAAAGCCATGGGGCTTCAGGCGGGAGGGTGGGGGGGGGGTGGAGAGGCTGGACCCTAGGGTATTTGCAGCCCTGACAGGGTTTTTCCAGGGTGCGTGTGTCAGGGTATGCATGGTGCCAGCTTGATGACCCCCTGGGGACTGTGCAGGCCTGCCATCTCGGTCCTCTCAGCTTTTCCGTCACCCCCAGGATATTTCAGGACTAGTCCCTCCTGCACTTACTGAGGTCAACCTTGTGTCCAGGGTTCCTGCCAACCTCAGATCGTGTGTGTGTGTGTGTGTGTGTGTGTGTGTGTGAGAGAGAGAGAGAGAGAGAGAGAGAGAGGGCTGAAGATCAGAGGTGAGTGGGAACCAGAACATCAGGTACATTCTTGACGGCCCTATCTTATGGCCACCACCTAGGGTTTGTGTCCTGAGACCTCGGTGAGACTCTTTCTAGGCATAGCTAGTTTTCTGTCCAGGGTCTACCCACTCTAGTCCAGAATGAGAACAATACAGATAGCACAAATAATCACCATAAGGAAGCAGTTCACCCCTATGCAGTACAACCTCCTGCTCCCAAGGGCCCAGTGCTAGGAGATCGAGCCCAGGGCCTTGCACATGAGGCAAATGCTCACCACTGAACCACACCCCCTGCCCTTTTATTTGAAGTATTTCATTTGATTAGCACATGCTTTATTAGGGCCTAGCCTTATTCTTCACTTTCCTGTAGCGCTTTTCTTCCAAATCCCAGCCCCTAGAAGAGAAGGCCTCCACCAGCTGAGGGCTTAGGTATAGGACTCTGTCCTTAAACTTCGTGCACATTCAGGGGGCTTTATGCACTACCCAGCCTTTCATTGTACTCCCTTGTTATACTGACAATGTCTATTAACATGCTTGATTCCCTGGCTGGACTATAAACTCCTCTAAGCAGGAATTCTGGTTTACGTATCATTGTATTATCAGCATTTTGTATATGCTAGGTACGGAATAGGTATCAGTAATTATTCAGATGACCCGAGCTTTCATGTCTACTATCTCATTGGACTCTATCACCTCTCTGAAGGATAGATAATGATAACCATCTCTGAGTAATGGTTACAGCAACAGAAACTGAGAAAGCAAGAGATGTTTACTATCTAGTTAAGGGCAAAAAGAAAAAGAAAGAAAGAAAGAAAAGAAAAGAAAAAGAAAGAAAAGAAAAGAAGATTCATTGTTTTTCCTTGCTATTCTTCCAGCTCCTACAAGTTCACTCAGCTCAGAGCACCCCAACTCCTAACCCTGAAAGCTTCAATTATTGGAGTTAGAAGTTAAATGAGAGTTAGAGATAGCTGCCAGGCCTGGACTCCCCACCCTGGTGCCTCTCCCTGACTCTGGACATTGTCCAGCAGTGGCCCAATCCCCAGACACCTGAGGCAGCCCATTAATGTCTTACTTTGTGAGCTGGGGGAATCTAATAGCTCTTGGGCTAAAGATTGGCCATTCTCTGTGGATGCTCTTTAAAGGAAACCCATGGCCTCTCAGGTGCCTTCTACCCAAGATCAGATCTCATCAGAGCAGAGATGGTGCTACCTTGGTCAATGGAGAGAAATGAAGTCACTGTAGGCTTAAGAAGGCCCTGGATCTACTCCTCTAGCCCCACACATGACCCAAAAGTCGACAGGGGTTGTAGTTCATACCTTCCAGGGAGAGGTAGAAAGCTGCAAAGACAGCAAAAGGAGTCCTGGGGAAAAGAGGAAATTCTCAAGTAGGCTAGGATCAATTGTTATCCTTGGAGGTGGTGCTTTTAGCTCCTACTGCTGCTGTTCTGGTCCTAGAGGGGAGGGGTGTGAGGGTTAAGAATAAACATTGAGTGCTGGAGAGATGGCTTAGCGGTTAAGGCCCTTGCCTGCAAAGCCAAAGGACCTAGGTTTGATTACCCAGGACTCACATAAGCCAGATGCATGAGGCAGTGCCTGCATCAGGAGTCTGGAGTTCATTTGCAGGGGCTGAAGGCCCTGGAGCATGTGGCTAATGTGGGTCCTGGGGAACCAAACCGAGGTCCTTTGGCTTTGCAGGCAAACACTTTAATCGCTAAGCCATCCCTCCAGCCCCAAATATTTTTTTTAAGTTTCTTTTTTCTTTAGAAAAGAATAAACATTGAAGTTTAGGAAAGGATTCATCTGGATTTAGGGTTAAGGCTATGGTTCAACTTCACCCTGGATGGAAGCAAATTGGAGTTAGGTTTAGGAATATGGGTGAGATTAGCATCTCGCTGAACTGGTGACTATGTAAACAGAGGTGTCCTCATTTTGGTTCTTTGCAGGAATGCTAGCTTAGTGATTTGGTTATGGACCATGCTTGAACTTCCTTTTGGTTATGTTACTTTAAGCCTCACCTGTGTTTGGGTTCTAAGCCTTCTGCTACTGTAATCTCTCCTACCACCATCATCTTTAAGCTTTTGGGTCCAGGTCACCTGTTACCTAGTGTTTCCCTGTGTTGTGGAAGGGTACAGGGTGTTTCACCACCACCCGATGCCCAGTCCCCAGCAGAAGACAGGCTCCACTCCAGCGGCAATGGCACCCTTCCTGCTTGAGTTTTCTTCCTGCTTTTCAAAATATGGTCACAGGTCTCACTCACTATTTTCACAACTCTTCCAGGTAGGAAAAGCAGGCCCAGAGTCTCTGCTTAGCTCCATCATCCATCACGTGGATGTGCTTATCCATACCACACAACCAGCTGCTACTAAGATAGAAGAAACCTGTAGGATCCGTTGGCTCCTGACCAGGCTCTTCTCACTGGAGACCTGAATCCTCAGGGGCCTCATTAGGGTCATCCAAGGGTCAGAGCCTCAGGATTCTCTTTCAGGGCGGGGGGGGGGAGGAATAGCTCCCCCAACGATGTATCTACACTTGAGCAAACTTAAGAGAAGCAAGCACCCCAGAGGGGAAGGGGACACCATAAACCGTGCTGTGATCTGGAGTCAAGGAAAAATTACCAAGTCTTTGATAAAAATAGAAATTTTATTCTACAGAGGAAGACACTACATTGGTGGGGGTGAAGAGCCAGTAATAGCTACAGTGGAAGGAAATACTGATTCTAGTGGGCAATGGCATCTCTGAGACACTGAGGAGTGGGAGGCAGGAGGGCAAAAGGAGAGAAGAATGGAAGGGAACAGGTTGAGGTGAAGGTGGTCTCTGCAAACCAGGCTGGAACCCAGCACAATAAATAGTTTTATTTACAACTACCAAACTCGTGGCTTTGTTCCACGTTTCAGTGCAAATTATTTACACACTGATGAGGAGGCAGGACAGGAAGGGGTAGGAGGTGGCCAAGGGAGACATGGTTCACAGCTGTTCAATGGCTCCGTGACAGAGACTGGGACAATGGGAGTTTTTCTGCTGGGTTCCCCAACATCATTTTCCACATCACCACAGCTGCCCTTTCACCCTGGGACCTCCCGTTTCAGCTGCAGGTGGAAAGGGAAAGGCCCTGTTGTCCAGTTGTGTGTTCAGGGTCTGGAAAATGGGAAGGGGCCTGTAAGGACACGGGAGAGAATGGACGGCCAGAGGGGAGACAGGCAAAAAGGCTGCTGGCGCAATGGAGCAGGGACTGCATCGCTGTCAGGAGCTGACCCTAACGGGGGAAGGGATTAATCCTTCTCGCACTTCCTGGCCGAGTAGGAGGCAGTGCAACAAGTGGTCGTCTGCGGAGAGAGAGGGAGGTAGGATGGAGCAGGGCCCTCAGGGTGATGGCCAGAGGGTTCGTGCCCGCCCCAGGCAAGTGGTTTGAGGAGTCCCCAGGTAGGAGGAGGTGGGAGAACCGGGGACCCGAATGCACCGCAGGAATGTGGCCGGAGATCCTAGAGTGCCAGCGAGTTTGTCTGGGGAGGGCGTTCCTGGGGCTGCAAGCCCCGCGCAGCCCTCAGAGACACTCGTGCAACACGCGCGTGTGCGTGCAGTTGCGGCAGCTGACGTGGCAGCACCAATGGAAGGTGCAGTTGCAGCGCTCGGTGACGCGCTGCGTGCGCGTGCGGTGGCCGCGGCCACAGCAGAGCAGCTCGCAGCCGTCCAGCGCGGGAGACGAGCTGTTGCAGGCGCGCCCTGCGGTGCCCGCCGTACCCAGGCGTCCGCTGTACGTGCAGAAGTTGGGCGATTTCTCGAAGTAGACCAGGTCGTGAGGGGAGGGTGGCTTGTGCGCCGGGTCCTCAGGCTCGAGGCGCAGCAGCTCGGCCCGGGAAGCGCGGTTGCTGCCTCGGTTGCCGTACAGAACCCGGGAGGCTCCATCGAAACGGTCGCGCAGCACGTCGCCCACGGCGCGCAGCGTGGGCAGCCGCATCCAACACGTGCGCACCGTGCAGGAACCGGACATCCCGTGGCACTTGCACTCCTGGCGCATCTCAGAGAACACGATCTGGGGGAAGGAAGGAAGAAAAGGTGTCCCGAGGGCCTAAGCCTTCATCCCAGAGACCGCCCCCTCTCGGACGCTAACGGAACGTCTGCAAAGGCCCAGGCCTAACCCTAACTGAGTCCTAGGGAAAGGAGCTTCCAAAGGTCCCTGGGAGACCTGGACATGTGACGAAACTCTGCTTTACGCGGTCTCGGATCCTCAGCCTTATATTTTTCAAACTTGTGAAATGAAGGGCCTGTAGACACTGCAATCCATGTGTCGCATCGCTTGTTGATCCTCTGTTCTATTTGCCCTAGGCATACCTTTGCCCTCCACCACCATCTCTTTTGGTCTCCCCCTCCAAGACTCCTTCAGGTCGCCCTCTCCCTGTGCCCCTGGAAGAATCGCTGACCGCTGCTCCCTGAGCCCCCCGCCACTGCGCTTCTGGTGCGGGGCCTGTCCAGGAGACTACTCACGGTGCGGCCTGCCTCGTTATTATGAAGGTTCATGAGGAAGCGCAGGTCCCGTCCCTTCTCCCCAGAGTCTACGAACTCCCGGCCAAAGAGGCGGCCGAAGTCGATGTTGTCGCTGCAGCCCCCCCAATGCCAATCAGGGCCCCCAGGGCCGCGCCGCCGGTAGTCGCACGTGCAAGACTCGATGGAACCCTCCGAGCAGGAGCGCGCCACTGAATGGGTGACCCCAGCGGAGGTGATGGCGAAGATAAACGCTGTTTCCCGACAGCCTGTGGGTGAAGGGACCACGAGGCAGTGAGACGACGTGCCCGGCCGCGTCAAGCCCTTTTTGGAGAACTTGACACCCTGCACTCTAACACTTGGACTCCGTCCCTGGGGTCCTGAGAGCTGAACCCATAGTAGTGCAGGAAATCTGGTCTCCAGATCTCATAGAGAAAACACGTGCTTGGGCACGTACCCACGAGCACGCTCGTGATCACGCCTTACTGGAACTCTTCGGGGCACTCGTTGGCTCTAGAGCGGTAGTGGGCAGCTCCACAGAGGAAAACCCAGAGAGGAGAGAAAGATCTGCATCGCCAAGACCCCTACTAGCCCAAGCCTTCAGCCCGTGTTGGCGATGCAAGCTTTGCTGGTCACGAAGCACGACCCATACCCGCAGCGAGCAGCTTCCCCAACACCTGTGAAGAAGGCTGAGGGAAGGCCAGGGTCGCCTAGTGCCCATGATCCGGAATTCCTTTTCTCTGGCACAGTGGCTCAGAAGAATTAGGTTTTGTGCCCAAAGGTCAGGACTGGAAAGAGTCTTGTGTGAAATCTGGCCCGAACTATAGTGAGGCGCTCAGCAGGCTGGAGACCCTGTGGCTGGGGCATCTTCCCTGCACTCGCCCGCCTATGCCCTGGAGGTGACCCTGTTTTCCCTTTAATCCCGGAAGCGTCACCTTCCTGGGCACCCACCTCGGTTGACGATCTTGCCGAAGAGGTGGGGCCCGGGAGCTGTCGGGCAGTTCCAGCGGCGGTTCCGGAACTGCCACTTGCATTCGCGCACTGCACTCTGCAGCCCACCGCTCACGCTGTGCAGGATCCCCGGGTTCTGGCGGATCAACCGCCGCTGCTTGCGGCTCAGTAGCTGCAGACTGGGCTCTAGCACCAGCTGCAGACTCTTGGAATCAGTCAGCAGGTTCGTGGAGGAGGCTACGTTCACGATGCCCCTGGTGGGACATATAATGAGAGCTCTGTCTGGGGAAGGGGACTGCGCATTAACTGTAAAAGTCGTGCCCACCCTGACCTCTCTCTGGGGTTATGTGCCTGTAGAGAGATTCATAATAACGTGATGACTACGTGTTCTGTGGCTCAGAAGTTTGTTAGAACTGTGCACCAGAAGTCCGAGCTCGGTGACTGGAAAGAGGAGGCTTGGAGAAGTCTGGAACTACATCAGTATTAACTCTCCCAGCTTCCTTCTGCCTCTGCGCGGAAATCTTGACCTGCCTGCAACCCTGGCCCACCTTGAAATGCTTAGGAGTCAGTCCCACCCTCTTCTCACCTCCTTCCTAAGATAACATCTGCTCCTTCACTTCAAGATCTGGGGAAACCTGGGGGCACCCACCTTGGTGAGGCTGGAACTGACACCTGAAGGGGAAATGCTATGCTAAATGGGAATGGGCTTGGGGCCTGGAGTATCTGGGCAGATGATTTGCCCCGCTTGGGCAGAGCCAGAAGCCTCCGAGGCAGCTCCAGGCGAGAGCACCCTCGTTGTGGTGAAGTCAGAGGGCAGGAGAGTCTGTGGGCTGACTATCCTGCAGCGTGGGAGCTGGGTAGGGCCGGCTCCTGGCTCCGCGCCCCAGGACAAGTGGCGACCCCCGCACCAGCTCACTTACCACCATCGGCCACTGCTGTTGGCAGCCAGAGCTGCGGGCAGAGAGGTCAGTGCCAGTAGTAATGTAGCAGAAACCCAGCTGGGCAGCAGCGCCCAAGGTCCCATGGCCTCGCCTGGCTGCTGCCCACGGGCGGCGGTGGGACCGGACGCGGCGGTGACGGTGCGAGAGTTCGCAGTCTGACTCTTTAACAACCCCGGAGGCGGGCGGCGGGCAGCATGGTTCGCTGTCCCTGCTGGTGGGCCGAGGCAGCCACTGAGGGTGACACCGCCTCTTATAGTTGCGGCGCTAGTTGCAATGACGAGAAGAGGCTGCCCCTCCGGGTGGAACTATGGCACCAGGGTGCATCGGTCAGGGCTGCAGACAATGAGCAGCGAGCGGGGCCGTGGCTCCCGCCCGTCTGAGCAAAGAGCTGACAGGCTGGCCGTCGGGGCTCGCCCCCCGCCCCCTGCCTGGTGGCCCCCGCCTCCAGGTCTGCACTGGCCGCCGACCCCTCCCCTTGGGACGCCCTCCCACGCGCGCCGCGCCGCTCTCGGCCGTCTTCGCGGCGGCGCCCGGAGCCCGGCCCGTCGGGGACCAGCCTCCGCCAGGGGGCGCGGGAACGACTGGCTGACCGAGGACCTCCCCCGGCCGGCCGCACCGCCGCCTCGCCGCGCCGCGCCGCGCCTCGACAGGGCTATCCCCTCGACGACGTCACCTGGGGCCCCGCCGCCCGCGTCCCGGCTCTCACCCATTCTGAATGGCGGAAAGAAAGCTGTGGTTCTGGCCAGAGATTCCGCGGAGACGCTTTCCCCGCCCAGGAACCCCCGACGGCTGGGCCGAGAAGAGAAAAGGGGGATCCAGGGCATGGGTGGAGCTGTGGTCAGGGACTCCCGAGGGGTGGGGTGGAGGGGTGAGCTGACCAAGCCAAACTGGCAGCGGAGACAAACCTGTAGCAGCACAGCATTTGCGCATGAACCCGGAAGGAGAGCGCGGCCAGCAAGCGCGGTAACAGTGCGGGTGCGAGCGAGAATGCGCAGGTGTTCTGAGCGCGCACTCTTCCGGGCGCCGGTGTGTGCAGAAACGTCTAGTTCTGAAGGGAGGGACGTTTGGAACCCTTCCTAAAGGATTTTGAGCCGGCCGTGGTGGCTCACGCCTTTAATCCCAGCACTCAGAAGGCAGAGGTAGGAGGATCGCGGTGAGTTCGAGGCCACCCTGAGACTACATAGGGAATTCCAGGTCGGCCTGGGTTAGAGCGAGACCCTACCTCGAAAAAATAAAAAATAAAAAAAAAACCAAAACACTTTTTTTGAAACTTAGCTCCGGACAGACAGATCATTAACTCATCTTGCCACAGTCACTGCCTAAGGCAGTGTGTCAGGAAGGAGGTGGTGACTATGACAGGAGAGACCCAGAAGCTTCACTGCAGGATGAAAGAGGTCTAGAATTGTGTTGGAGGTGGGAGTGTGTGAGTATGTGAGTGGGGAGATTAAATGTATGTCATTCTGTCGCCCTGGGTACCTTGTGTCATCCTGTGGCATGTGTCAACCTGTACATGTCATTGTGGTAGGGAGCTGAGTCTTCAATGAAGGGGGACGAAGATGAGACAGGCTGAGTGGCTGAGTCTCAGTCAACTAGGCTCCGAAAAGATGGATCATGGTATAGGTGTTGGGTGGGAGTCTGCATAGGGGGAGGGAGCCAGGAGTAAAAGGGATGCTTGCTGAAAGGAACCTAGATTAGTGGACTTTATTGTTTTGGGTTTTTTGTACCTGTATTTTTTAAATACACACACACACACACACTCACACACACACACACACACACACACACACACATATATATATAGTTTGTTTGAGGTAGGGTCTCCCTTTAGCCCAGGATGACCTGGTATTCACTATGTAGTCTCAGGCTGGCTTTAAGCTCAGGGCAATCCTCCTACCTCTGACTCCTGAGTGCTGGGATTAAAGGCATGCGCCACCACACCTGAAAAAATATTTTTTTATTTATTTGCAAGTAGAGAGAGATAGAGAGAAGAGAGACAGAATAGGCATGCCAGGGCCTCCAGCCACTAATGAACTTCAAACACATTCACCACAATGTACATCCGGCTTTACTTGGGTATTCAGGAATTGAACCTAGGTCTTTAGGCTTTGCAGGCAAGCATCTTAACCATTGAGCCATCTCTCCAGCCCTGTTGTGTTTTTGAAACAGATTCTAACTATGCAACTCTGGCTGGCCTGGAACTAACTATGTAGAAGTGGAACTTTCTCCTGTCTCTGCCTCCTGAATGCTGGGATTACAGACCTCTGCACCCATACCCAAGATTAGCAGATTGGTGTGTCCATGCATTTGCTTTTCTGCTTCTTGGATTTTTCTGCCAAGTTTCTACCTTATCCCAAAACTCTGTTTTGTTCCCCACTCTTACTTGAGTGTCTGCAGTAATTTTATCCATTGTGCACTTATCTTTCCTGGAGCTCCAATTCAGCTTCAAGGCCATAATGGCCTTCTGCTGAAGGACTCTGTTCTCTATGTGGAGCATGGAGGGTACTGCCAGTCTGGTTATCATGCCCCATAACCACTCAGAGTAGGCTCTTGGAAGAAGGATATTCTACTTTACTTCTCTCTTCCTTGCTATTTCACAGAGGAAACAGCAGATGAGGCAAAGGTCCAAGGTCACAGTTAATATATGAATTTATGGTAAAGCCAGATTAAAACCCAGACAAACTGGGCATGGTGGCACATGCCTTTAATCTCAGCACTCAGGAGGAAGAGGTAGGAGGATCACCATGAGTTTGAGACCACCCTGAGGCTACATAGTGAATTCTAGGTGCTCAAGGTCACACAGGCACACAAGATGGCACACCTGTCTGGAGTTTGACTGCAGTGGCTGGAGGCCCTGGTGCTTCAATTCTCTCTCTCTCATTAAAAAGAAGAAGAAGAAGAAGAAGAAGAAGAAGAAGAAGAAGAAGAAGAAGAAGAAGCAGCAGCAGCAGCAGCAGCAGCAGCAGCAGCAGCAGCCAGGCATGGTGGCACAGGCCTTTAATCCTAGCACTCAGCAGGCAGAAGTAGGAGGAGCGCTGTGAGTACGAGGCCACCCTGAGACTTCGTAGTGAATTCCAGGTCAGCCTGGGCTAGAGCGAGACCCTACCTTGGAAGAAAAAAAAAAAGGCCAGTCAGTTGGGATTGCCATGAAACCCTACCTCAAGAACCAAACCAACAAACTAACTAACTAACTTACTAACTAACTAACTAACTAACTAACTAACTAACTAACGGAAAAACCCAGACCAGAGCTACTTGTGGTGTCTCATGCCTGCAATCCCAGCACTTGGGGGGCTGAGGCAAGAGGACCAGGAGTTTAAAGGCAGCCTAAGCTATGTAACAAGTTCAAGGCCAGCCTAAGCTACATGAGACTCTGCCTGGAAGATAAAGAGCCAGGCGTGGTAGTATATGCACACACCTTTGATCCCAGCACTCAAGAGGCAGAGGTAGAAGGGTTGCTGTGAGTTCAAGGCCACCCTGAGACTACAGAGTGAATTCCAGGTCAGCCTGGGCTAGAATGAGACCCTACTTCATAAAACCAAAAAAACAAACAAACAAACCAACAAAAACCCAAGATAGATGACAGATAGGTAGAGAGATGACTGATACCAGGAGCTGCGGATGTAGCTCAGTTGATAAAATGTTTGCCTAGTGGGCTGGAGGGATGGCTTAGTGATTAAAACACTTGCCTGCAAAGCCAAAGGACCCAGGTTCAATTCCCCAGGACCCACGTAAGCCAGATGCACAAGGTGGTGGCACATATGTCTGGAGTCCATTTGCAATGGCTGGAGGCGCTGGTGCGCTCATTCTCTCTCTCTCTTTCTCTCTCCCTCTCTCTCTCTCTGTCTCAAATAAACAAATAAATAAATAATATTAAAAAAAAATGTTTGCCTAGTATGTATGAAGCCTGGGTTCAAACCCCAGCATGACATACATAAACTGGGTATGGTGGCTGATGCCTGTAATTGTAGAACTTGGGAGGTGGAGGCAGAAGGATTACAAATTCAAGGCCATCCTTGACTACATAGTAAGTTTGAGGCCAGCCTGGGCTACATGAGACCCTGTTTCTAAAACAAAGACCTTGGGCTACAGAGATTACTCAGTGGTTAAGGCGCTTGCCTGTGAAGCCTAAGGATTTAGGTTCTATTTCCCAGGACCCACGGAAGCCAGATACACAAGGTAGCACTTGTGTTTGGAGTTTGCTTGCAGTGGCTAGAGGCCCTGGCACTCCCATTTTCTTTCTCTCTCTCTATCTGCCTCTTTCTCTCAAATATATATATATATACCAAAAAAATAAAAAAGGGTTCACTTGTGGACATGTGAAATTTTTTTTCCAAGGTAGGGTGTCACTCTAGCTCAGGCTGACCTGGAATTCACTATGTAGCCTCAGGGTGGCCTTGAACTCACGGTGATCCTCCTACCTCTGCTTCCAAAGTGCTGGGGTTAAAAGCGTGTGCCACCATGCCTGTCTTTGCACATGTGAATTTTGAGATGCTTACTTAAGTGTTAGGTGTGTATCCAGAATTCATGGTTAGATATATAACTTAGGGTTCATGAAGCCAGATAGCTCACCAGATGATTTGAATAGACTTAAAGAAAGAGGTCAGGGGCTGGAGGGATGGCTTAATGGTTAAGGCATTTGCCTGCAAAGCCAAGGGACCCAGGTTCAATTCCCCAGTACCCATGTCAGCCAGATGCACAAGGGTGCGCATGCATCTGGAGTTTGTTTGCAGTGGCTGGAGACCCTGGTGTGCCCATTCTCTCTTTCTCTCTCCCTCTTTGTCTGTCAAATAAATAAATAAATAAATAACAATAAAATAAGATAAAAAGAAAGAGGTCATCTTAAATCTGAGTGTACTTTACCTCTTCTTTCATTTTATTTTTTTAAGGCAATCCCAACTGACTGGCTTTTTTTTTTTTTTTTTTTTTTTTTCTGAGGTAGGGTCTCGCTCTTGCCCAGGCTGACCTGAAATTCACTACGAAGTCTCAGGGTGGCCTCATACTCACAGTGCTCCTCCTACTTCTGCCTCCTGAGTGCTGGGATTAAAGGTGTGTGCCACTATGCCCGGCTTCTTCTTCTTTTTTAATGAGAGAGAGAGAGAATTGAAGCACCAGGGCCTCCAGCCACTGCAGTCAAACTCCAGACAGGTGTGCTATCTTGTGTGCCTGTGTGACCTTGAGCACTTACATCACCTTGTGCATCTGGCTTACATGGGATCTGAAGAGTTGAACATGTGTCCTTAGGCTTCACAGGCAAGGGCCTTAACCATTAAGCCATCTCTCCAGACTTCATTTTATTTTATTTTTGGTTTTTCGAAGTAGGGTCTCACTTTAGCTCAGGCTGACCTAGAATTCACTATGTAGTCTCAAGGTGGCCTTGAATTTACAGCAATCCTCCTACCTCTGCCTCCCAAGTGCAGGGATTAAAGGCATGTGCCACCATGCCTGGCTCCATTTTATTTTATTTATTTGGTTGGTTTTTTGAGGTAGGGTTTCACTCTAGTCTAGGCTGACCTGGAATTCACTCTGAATTCTCAGGGTGGCCTCAAACTCACTGTGATCCTCCTCCCTCTGCCTCCCCAGTGTTGGGATTAAAGGCGTGTGCTTTATTTCTTAAATTAATTAATTTATTTATTTGAGAAAGGGACAGAGAGGAAGAAGAGGCACACAAAGAGAAAAAATGGGCATGCCAAGGTCTCCAGCCACTGCAAGTGAACTCCAGATGCATGTACCACCTTGTGCATCTGGCTTACATGGGTACTGAGGAATCAAATCTGGGCCCCCTGTATAAACTCTTGATTCCTCCATTGCCCTATCTTGCTTTCTCTTCAGTCAATGACAACTCTGACCTTTTATTTCAGGACAAAAGTCTTGAAATCATCCTTGACTCATCTGCTTTACACATAATGTCAAGCCATAAGCAAAGTCTGGTCTTCAGTTTTAGAATATATGCAGGAAAGCTGGGCATGGTGGTGCACACCTTTAATCTCAGCACCCAAGAGGCAGAGGTAGGAGGGACGCCATGAGTTCAAGGCTACATTGAGACTACAGAGTGAATTCCAGGACACTGGCCCATGCCAGAAGGAAATTGCTGAAGAGGTGGAGGTAGGAGGTTATGAGGAATGGGATCCTGAGCTGGGTGTGGTGGCACACACCTTTAATCCCAGCACTTGGGAGGCTGGGGTAGGAGGATCACTGAGTTCAAGGCCACCCTGAGACTACATAGTAAATTCCAGGTCAGCCTGGGCCAGAGCAAGACCTTACCTTGGGGGAAAAAAAAAAAAAAAAAACCAGAATGGAATCCAGTCTCACCCCTCTACTGCTGATACTGGTGGGAGCCATCATTACCTCTTGCAGTCCCCCTTCTGCAATGGCCTGACAGCCCCTTGCTTTGCCCTTTCTCCCCAGTCTGCTCTCTAACAGCAGCCAAAGTTATCCCTTGGAAGGCATATCATTTCATTGCCCTGATGAAATTTTTCCAGTATTCCTCATCTCACCAAAAGCCCCAATCTTGACAAGGCCCCGTAGGATCTGACCCCGTTTGCTCCTAGCTCTTCAGCTTCATCACCTACCAGTCTTCCCCTTGTGAATTGCTCACCTGCAGCCAAACTGGCTTCCTTCCTAATCCCTTGAACATATCAGCCACGGTCCTTTCTCAACTGTTTTGTTTTTTTCTTTTGCTTTGAGGCAGATCTTGCTGAGTAGTCTACCCCAGCCATGATTCTTGGTCCTCTTGCCTCAGTTTCTCCTGTGATAGAGTACAACTTATTTTCATATGCACGTGTGTGATTCGTGTGTATGCATGTGGAGGCCAGAGGTGGATGCTGGGCCACACCTGGCCTTTTCATGGGTGCTGGGGATCCAACCTCCTGTTCTCATGCTTGCCAGGCAAGCACTTTAGTGACTTAGCCTCTCCCCAGCCCCTATGTATCACTTTTGACTACAGACAGCTTTAAAGGCTTGAAATAGAAAAAGTAACAACCTCCCTGCAACAGGGAGAAGGTGAAGATGTTGGAAGGGAAATGAGCTTTGCTTTGACCTTGGGATCTGGAAAAGGAGCAGAGGGCCAGGGCTGTGAGTTCATGGGCAGAGAAGCCTCCAGCTTCTGAAGCGCCAGCAGGCAGCAGCTCTGCCCTTGGGCTGGGAAGGTGCAGCCTATCCATCTGCCTCAACTAGACCGGGGGGGGGGGGGGGGATTCTGTCTAGGGTAATCTAGAAGGCTTGTTGGGCCCAACTGCTGAAGAGGGGTGGGGGGGAGCTCCCTGAGTCCAGCACTATCGGGCTGCAGCTCCTCTGGTGCCTCCAAGTGGTGGCCTTCGGTGCTGCAACAGAAAGCCTGTGAGGCGGAGGGTAGGCAGCACCGCTGAGCTCACCACCACCGGCGCATCCATCCCTCCCGGGCCTATAATTTGGGTTCCCCGGGCTGGCCGCCCCTATCAGCGGCTTAGCAACAGATGAGTCACCCGAGACCCCGGGCCAACGCAAACACTAGGGGGGGGGGGGAGGAGGTTCCTGAAGCTGGCTTCGTTTTAGCCACCGCCTCAGTTGCTTGATCCCCCAATCTCCAGGGGCCCCCATTCTTTTCTTTGACCCCTACCCTGCAATGCTCAAGGGTGCGCCCCACAGCGCTTAGGCGATACCCTCCAGCTTCAGGATGGGGAGCAGTCCTTTCCTCTTCTCATCAAGAGGAAAGGGACCCAAGTACTCCGGCTCCCTCCCTGCAGCGATGGCAGCCCTCTTCTTTCCCCCTCCTGTCATGGTCCCAACCCTTGTCAAGGTCTCTCTGGTTCCCGCCCCTCCCCTTTCCTGGAGCTGGCCGCGTGCTTTGGGTATTAGGCAATGGGTGTGCACCCGAAGCCCTCTCCCGGCCCCGCCTGTCCCACCGCCCTCTAGCTGCCTGCGGGTCAGTGCTCAGGCCAGCCGGTCGGCTGGAGGGCACTGTGGGCCAGCTCAGGCCACCCAGTCGGCCTGCCTGTGGCCTTCTATGCCAGAGCTAAGCTTCAGCGAGGACAGGAAGCAGGAGTATGCATGCTTGGTTTGGAACAGTTTGGGGAGACCCCAAGTCGCTGGGAACCTATGGTCATAGTTTTGACCTCAGTCCCTGACTGTACGCTTGAAAATCAGAGGTAGGGAATAGAAACAAGACAAAATCCAAAACGTGGGAGGCAGAGGTAAGAGAATCACCATGAGTTCGAGGCCACCCTGAGATTACATAGTGAATTCCATGACAGCCTGGGCTAGAGTGAGACCCTACCTCGAAAAACCAAATCCAAAAAGTGAGGGCGACCACAGTCACGTGGAAAAAAACATGAATATTCTTGAGATGGGGATGGAGGATGGGGGAATGGGAAACATTATTCCCTTCATCCAGGGACCTGGGTGGAGTCCCAGGCTGACAGGCAGGAAAAAGAATGGGGACACTGTGGGAATCGCTTAACCCAGGTGTAAAGAAGGAAGCTACTGAGATGGGGTTTGTAGATTCTCTCAGGACCACAAGTCGCTCATGACATTGGTCCTTGTCTTGAACTAGAAAGGAGGCTGAGGAGCTCATAAGCTGCCTTTCCCCATCCCAGGGGTGGGGAATCAGAAAAGTACCTCCCGGTGTTCACTCCAGACTGTCCAGTGTTAGGGATCATGGCACATTCACCTCCCCAGCCTGTTCAGGGTCTGGCAAAAGACAGTTTATGACTATGCCCACAGAAGGAAATCCTAACCTGCTTTGCCTCCCCCCCCCCCCCGTCAGTGGTGCCCCCTTCAGCACAAGGCAGGACTTGCAACGACACAGACCTGGGACTGGCTGCCAGCAGATCTGTCCACCACACCAAGGAAGAGGTGATTGTGGCTGTGGCCATCGGCCTTGAGCTACTGCTTCCTGGGGGGTGGTCTCTGAGTCAAAGTGCCTTGGGTGCTTGGGGCCAGCCATGCTTTGGGCTGCGGTCTGGCAGGGGCTGGGGGCGGTTGGGAAGCCTGGGGCCCTTCTCTGGCAAAAATAGTCCGCAGTGGTTAGAGCTACCAGCGTGAGTCAGGCCGGAGTATGGTGGCGCCTAACCCCTTCGCTGCCGCTCAGACTCTCTAAGGCGAGCTGCCTTCGCCTGGGCCACCCCAAGACCAGGTTCTTTCCCAGCTGTCCTGGGGTTCCAACTCAACTTGGGGTTCCGAGGCCCTCCTCAGCTCATAGGAAGCAAATCCGAGACTGGAGCAGGAATCTGGGCCATCTCAAGTGCAAACGCTGGAATTCCGGGGAACGTTCAGAGGATGCCTTAAGGGAAGGGAAGCTGAGGGAGGGCAGGCAGGATGGAGATATTTGGGGCTACCTGAGCCTTTTGGCTGGGACCAAATTCAGAGGCCAAATCTGAACCCTCCCAAGGGGCAGGCGTCGGGCTCGGTGTGGGCGGGAGCCAAGCCTCGCAGTGAGCTGTCTCTGGCGGACTGAGCGCCCTCCGGCGCGCTCTTGCTGGGGGCTCCCGGAGCGACCGTGCAACGTGTGAAACCGGAAGACGGACAGTTCCGCTCGGTCCTCGTCTGGTGAGAGGAGCTCTCCAGCCACTTGGCTCTCGGTGGAGCAACTGAGGCAAGGAGAAATGATGACAGATAGTATCGTTTGGGCCGGGTCCCGGCTCCTTAGTGTGGATCACTGCACCCTCACTACAGCCTTGGCAACCCCCAAACCAGCAGGTGAGAGGAGTTCTTGGCCACTGGGTACCTCCCTCTTGAGTGGGGTCAGGTTCGAACTCGGTCTTCAGGAGAGGGGTGTGTGTGTGTGTGCGCGCGCGCTGAGAGGGGAGCGGCTGCGTTCCCCTGGTCAAGGAGGGGGGGGTGAGGGAGGGTGGGGTGGGGATGCCCCAGGCTCTGGGAGGGGCCCAGCAGCTCTGTCAGCCCCAGCAGAGCGGTGGGTGAGCTAGGCGCACGCAGAGCCAGAGCCTCCGCGGCGTGGCTTGCTTCTCATCCACTAGCTCCCTCGCTTACTCCCTCCTTCCTTCCTTCCCTCCCTTCCTCCCGGCGGCGGCGGCGCTGGAGAAGCGGCGGAGAGGAGTGGCCCGGCGCTGGAAGAATGCAGCTCTGCCGAGGGGCCAGAACCCGACACAGTCTCCCCACGATTTAAACCTCCCGAGCGGAGCCTGGGCGACCCAACGGTGCGGGTCGCGGACCCTGCACCCGAACCGCTGGAGGTAATGAGACCTGGGAAGAACCGGGAGGGCAGAGGCGCGCGCACCGCGGGACCCGGGACGGCGCGGCGTGCTGGCGGTCGGAGAGACACGCGTCCACCCACCGGCGTACAAGACGCGCCGAGAGACCCAGAGATACTGCTAGACCTGAAGACAGAGAATGAAGGGGTCCCTCCGGATTTAGAGGGCAGTGGATGCCAGAGCAGAGGGGTGGGGACCCAAGCTGGGACCTGTGGGGACCGGACTGGGTGGTGGCCAGAGAGGGGAGCATGTAGCTAGGAAAGGAGGGGGGCGGCAGGCGGGGAAGAGGACTCAGTTTGAGACACTAGCCCTGGCAAAAAGGCACCAGCTCCCTCCCCCCTCCCAACATGCCCTAGTGGCACCTGGAGGCTCTCCCTTTCCCCTGCGGGCAGGAAGGGAGTAGAATGGGCCAGAGAGTCTGGTTGGTGTTGGACCTTTCTAACCTAGCTTGCCTGCCATTGCCAGCACTAGAAGGCAACACCCCCCCAGGTGGTGGGGAACCCCCTTCTGATCCCTCCCTCTAACCCTATGAGGGCGGGGAAGTCAGTCGTGGGGCCCTCGAAGAGGGAGCAATGGGTGAGGTCCTGGAGCGAGGGTTTGAGAGTGACTGAGTTTGCACACAAGCGTGTGTCCCAGTGCTGGCCATTGTGTCTGACTGGGCGGACTTGAGAGGTGCTCCCCTGAGCCCCGCGCTCGGAGGTTTGGACCCTGCCTGCTTTAGAGCTCCAGGGCTCTAGGGATCAAGAGGTGACTTCTTGTTGTGTTCGAGGAGACAGGAGAAAGGTCAGTGGGGCCGCACCAGTTGGCTAAGGAGACGAAAGCAGGGCATCCTTCTGTTCCAGGGAGCTAGCTGGTCTGCATCAAATCTTCCTGTTCTTCAGGCACTGATCCATCTGCCAACCGGAGCCTCCGGGCTTCGACATGCTGGAGGAGCCCCGGCCTCGGCCTCCGCCCTTGGGCCTCGCGGGTCTCCTGTTCTTGGCCTTGTGCACTGGGTGAGCAATCTCCACCTGCCCCGCCTCTGTCTTCCAGCCCAAGAGGAGAGCACCGACCTGAGAGAGGGTGAGTACGGAGGGAGTGTGACTGGCACCCAAGACACCTTGTCCGTTCCCAGGGCTCTGAGCAATGAGATTCTGGGCCTGAAGCTGCCGGGCGAGCCGCCCCTGACGGCCAACACCGTGTGCTTGACGCTGTCCGGCCTGAGTAAGCGGCAGCTGGGCCTGTGCCTGCGCAGCCCCGACGTGACGGCGTCGGCGCTCCAGGGTCTGCACATCGCGGTGCACGAGTGTCAGCACCAGCTGCGGGACCAGCGCTGGAACTGCTCGGCGCTCGAGGGTGGCGGCCGCCTGCCGCACCACAGCGCCATCCTCAAGCGGGGTGAGCCTGGCAGAGGCGGGTGTGTGCTGCAGGCTTGTGGGGGGGGGGTGGCAGGCCGAGGCGCGCAGCTGCGGGAGGAGGGGGGTTCTCGGGGAATTTCCCCCCAGGAGCCGCACTCAGCTAGGTCTGGCCACCCGTCTGGGCCTCGGTCCGCCTCACTTACACCTGCGTGCTGCTGGCAAGGCAGCTGGGGTTTCTGCTCCCCTACCCTAGGGCCCCTCTTTCCTGCCCCCTTCCCCCCTACCCCTCCCAGCTCTATCTGGGTTGCACCTGTGAACAAGGGATGCCCCCAGCCCTAGAAGCTTCAAACATCCACCCCCTTTCTCTCCCCTACTTTCCTCTCCCCTCCCTCTCCATTGGGACAAGCCCAGGCTGGTGTCCCCAGAGTCTCAGCGGGGGTGGGGTGACGCCCCCAACCGTTTAAGGGTTAAACCTGCTCCCCTAATTGCTGGGGTTCCCAGGAGCCAAAGCTGGGAACAAAGACCCTGATAGCTTTGAAGCTGCAAAGCAGCCCCCTCCTCTGTGTTGTGGGGGCCCCAGGTGTCCCTCACCTGAGCAGGTGAGGAATGGCTGGAGGGACAGAGAACAGGTCACTGCTGGCCTGGTCTGAAAGGGTCTGGGGGACTTCATTGCCTCTTTCCGTGCCCAGCTGGAGTTTATTACCCGAGGAGTAAAGATCCACCAGGATTCAGGGATTGGGGTAGTGCTTTGGGGACTATGGGGTTAATAGGCAGCTGCCATCTGCAGGGGAATTCCCAAGACGTGTGCAAACAGCTTCACCCTTGGAGGGTTGGGGGATCTTGAGACTGGCCCAGGAGCCCTGGAATCCGGGGTAAGAAAGACTTGGCCGCCAAGGAGGTACTGTCTTTCATCTTTGGGCCACAGAGAGCCTCTGCTTGAAGCAAGGGACCCTTCTTCTGCAGGGTCTGGTGTAGGGAAAGTCTTTGACATCCAAGGTGAGCATTTCTATCTAAGTCTGGGTAAGATTTGTCATCCTGAGCCTTGGTGACCCTCAAAACATAACAAAGAGGCCAACCTTTTCAAAGGGCCTTAGGGAAAAAAATCACCCCCCTTCCCAGTGTTTTATAGGGTAATAGCAGGTTAGAATAAATATAAAGGGCAGTCTTGAAGGGCAAATATAAAACTATAACCTAGGAAGGGGAAGGGCAGGGAGCTCCAGTGTGTTGGGGTTGTTAACATGGTGGTACAAGATAGTTTGGTCAAAAGGTTGGTTTAAATAGCCCTGAAGGATGCCAGGCATGGTGGCACAAATCCCAGCACTCAGGAGGCAGAGGTAGAAAGATCACAGTGAGTTCGAGGTCACCCTGAGACTACATGGTGAATTCCAGGTTAGCCTGGGTGCTAGAGTGAGACTCTACCTTGAAAAAACAAAAGAAAACAAAACAACAAAAAAAAAAAAAAAAAAAAAAAAAAAAAAAACCCTGGAGGAAAGAGAAACACACACACACCTCCAAAGGCTACTGCTCCCATCTACCCACCCAAGTTCCCTGCAGGCCTAGGGAATTTCTAAGGCTTTCTGATGTAGAGCTCCTTGAACACACCTTCAAAGTCTCCAGGGACTCCCTCTTAGTCATCTCTCAACCACAAGGGTCTTTCCCTCTGAGCTAGCTCTTTCATCCATACCTGAAATGATGTATTTCCAGAGTGAGATCTGGCCTCAGAGATCATCTTGACTGGTAGGTCTCCCTTTATGGGTGAGGAGACTGAGGTCCAGTACTATTTCCTTTCACGTTCTAGGATTTTCTTCAAAACTCACTCAGCTGCTACATACCAGGGCTGAGATTCAGTTAGAAATTTCTGAATTGGCCAGGCGTGTTTGCTCTGGCCTGTAATCCCAACACTCAGGAGGCTAAGGCAGGAGGATTGCATTGAGTTCAAGGCTAGTGTGGCTCATAGTGAATTCTGACCAGCCTGGGCTACATGAGAATCTGTCTCAAAAACAAAATAAAAATAAAAAAAGAAAGAAATTTCTGACATTATTTCCTCCTGCCTTCCATCCTCAGCTGCCTGTTAACCTTACCTCCACCATCACACTTTTACTCTCCAGGTTTCCGAGAGAGTGCCTTCTCCTTTTCTATGCTGGCTGCTGGGGTCATGCACGCAGTCGCCACAGCTTGCAGCCTGGGTAAACTGGTGAGCTGCGGCTGCGGCTGGAAGGGCAGTGGTGAGCAGGACAGGCTACGGACCAAACTACTGCAGCTGCAGGCACTGTCCCGGGGCAAGAGTTTTCCCCACTCGATGCCCAGCCCTGTCCCTGGCTCTGGCCCCAGCCCTGGCCCCCAGGACACATGGGAATGGGGTGGCTGTAATCATGACATGGACTTTGGAGAGAAGTTCTCTCGAGATTTCTTGGATTCCAGGGAAGCTCCCAGGGACATCCAGGCTCGAATGCGAATCCACAACAACAGGGTGGGGCGCCAGGTAGGTGTGTGCATCTCCTCCTTGTCTCCCTTTCTTTGTGTAGTTCTTTTTTTTTTTTTTTTTTTTTTTTTTTTTTTTTTGAGTCAAAATCTTACTATGTAGTCTAGACTAGCCTCAAATTTGGAATCCTACTGCATTAGTCTGAGTGCTGGGATTATAGGTGCATGCCCAGCTTTCTTCCCCCTGCACATGTATGACACCTGTGTGGTGTATGTACATGTGTATGTGCAGATGTGTACCCCCTGTGCACACACATGCTTGCAGAGGCCAGAAGATAACATCCTCTATCACTCATCTCCTTGAAAGGAGTCTCTCATTGAACCCACAGCTACTGGTTTGTAAATTCACAAGCCCCAAAGATTTTTCTGTCTCTGCTCTTCACAGAGCTAGGTTAGAGGCATGTGTGGCCATGCCTAGCTGTCTATGTCTATGCTGGGGATCAAACTCAGGTAGTCTCAGGCTTTTCTAGTGCTCTAACCTGCTGAGCCATTTCCCCAGCTTCAGCTTCTCCTTTTTTTTTTTTTTTTTTTTTTTTTTTTTTTTTTTAAAGGAGAGAGGCCCTGTAATAGGATGAGGTATGGTGGGTGATTGCCACTTGCCAGTCACCTAGCCCAGGTTTTGCATCTTTTTTTTTTTTTTTTTTTTGAGGTAGGGTCTCACTGTGGTCCAGGCTGACCTGGAATTCACTACGTAGTCACAGGGTGGCCTTGAACTCATGGCGATCCTCCTACCTCTGCCTCCCAAGTGCTGGGATTAAAGGCGTGCTCCACCACGCTGGGCAGGTTTTGCATCTGTAAAGAGCCTGATGGCCCTACCTCAGGATGTTAAGGCTGACCTAGCAAATGATGTGCTCCATCCATAGAGTGCCTAGTCCTTAGTTCATTGTGCACTAGCTGTTTTTGCAGCTGGCATCCCTACAGATGTGAGGAGCACTCTGGGCAACACCCTCCATTTTATCAGCACTTACTCCGAAAGAGCACTGGTCTGAGAGTCAGGTCAATGGAAATTGAGTCCTGGCTCTTACCAACTAGTGATCAGAGATGGGTGAATCACCCCTCCCAAAAAAAGTAAAAAAAGCTGGGTGTGGTGGCAAATACCTTTAATTCCAGCACTTGGGAGGAGAGGTAAGGATGATCGCCATGAGTTTGAGGCCAGCCTGAGACTACATAGTGAATTCTAGGTCAGCTTGGACTAAAGGGAGGTCCTACCTTGAAAAAGAAAGAAGGAAAGAAAGAAAGAAAGAAAGAAAAAGAAAGAAAGAAAGAGAGAAGGTGAATCACACTGCTGTGGCATCTTAACATGAAGGAGTTGGGCTAGTAGCTAATTTTTCCAATATTCCATTTGTCCCTCCCTGTATTTTTTTTTTTTTTTTTTGAGGTAGAGTCTCACTCTAGCTAGCCTAGGCTGACCTAGAATTCACTCTGTATTCTCAGGGTGGACTCAGTCTCCCAAGTGCTGGGATTAAAGACGTGTGCCACTATGCCCGGCCTCTTCTTCTTTTAAATATTTTTGAAGTATTTTAAAATACTTTAAAATACACACTAGGGCCTCTAGTCACTGCAAATGAACTCCAGACGCATGCAGCATTAGGGAATTGAACCTGGGTCCTTTGGCTTTGTAGGCAAGCACCTTAACTATTAAGCCATCTCTCCAGCCCAACTGGCCTTTTTTTTTTTTAAAGAGAGAGAGAGAGAGAGAGAGGGAGAGAATTGGCTTGCTAGGATCTCCAGCCACTGCAATTGAGCTCCAGTTGCATGCACCACCTTGTGTGTATGTGTCACCTTGTGCGTCTGGCTTCTGTGGGATCTGGGAAGTCGAACATAGTCCTCAGGCTTCACAGGCAAGTGCCTTAACCACTAAGCCATCTCCCAGCCCTTTTTATATTTTACTTTTATTTTTGGGATTTTTAAAAACATTTCTTTTTTATGTTTTAAAATATTTTATTTTTATTTATTTACTTATTTGACAGAGAAAGAGGGAGAGAGAGAGAGAATGGGCATGCCAGGGCCTCTAGTCACTGCAAACAAACTCCAGATGCATGCTCCCCCTTATGCATCTGGCTAATGTGGGTCCTGGGGAATTGAACTTGGGTCCTTTGGCTTTGCAGGCAAGTGCCTTAACTGCTAAGCCATCTCTCCAGCTCTATTTTTTGTTTTTTTAGGTGAGGTCTCCCTCTAGTCCAGGGTGACCTGGAATTCACTCTATAGTCTCAGGGTGGCCTTGAACTCACAGCGATCCTCCTACCTCTGCCTCCTGAATGCTGGGATTAAAGACGTGTGCCACTAAATCCGGCCCTTTTTGGGTTTTTTTTGTTTTATTTTTCTCTTTATTTTTTATTTTTTTGGGGGGGGAGTTGCTGTGCTAGCCGGGTTGCAGGGGAGACCGCGTCCCCTTGCCCGAAACCTGTAAAACTCCTATGACTCTTAGACTTTTAGCAGTTGACTACTCAGTTCGTGCATTGATGAAGAACACAGCTAACTGTGAGAATTAATGTGAACCCAGCCCTTTGTTAATATTTGTATTTATTTGTTGGAGAAAGAGAAAGAGGCAGATGGAGGGACTAGGCATGCCAGAGCCTCTAGCCACTGCACATGAACACTAGATGCACGGGCTACCTTGTGAATCTGGCTTAAGTGGGTCCTGGGTGCTTGGGCTTTGCAGGCAAGCGCGTTAATAGATGAGCCATTCTCTCCAGCCCCTGTGTCCCGCCCCTCCACCCGAGGTAGGGTCTCCCTACAGTTCAGGCTGGCCTGGAATTCACTATGTAGTCTCAGGCTGGCCTTGAACTGTCACAGCTATCCTCCTACCTCTGCCTCCCAAATGCTGGGATTAATGGTGTGTGCCACCATGCCCAGCTTCTCCCTATGTTCTTTGTTCCCTTCCCTCTTCCTTGTCCCTGAATTCTATTCATTTGTTGCCCACCCCTGACTTCTTGCCCCACTGATCCTCTAGGTGGTAACTGAAAACCTGAAGCGGAAGTGCAAGTGCCATGGCACATCCGGTAGCTGCCAGTTCAAGACCTGCTGGAGGGCGGCTCCGGAGTTCCGGGCCGTGGGAGCAGCCCTGAGGGAGCGACTGGGCAGAGCCATCTTCATCGATACCCACAACCGCAATTCTGGAGCCTTCCAGCCCCGTCTGCGTCCACGTCGCCTCTCAGGAGAGCTGGTCTACTTTGAAAAGTCTCCAGACTTCTGTGAGCGAGACCCCACTGTGGGCTCTCCAGGCACCAAGGGCCGGGCTTGCAACAAGACCAGTCGCCTGTTGGATGGCTGTGGCAGCCTGTGCTGTGGCCGTGGGCACAATGTGCTGCGGCAGACGCGAGTTGAACGCTGCCATTGCCGCTTCCACTGGTGCTGCTATGTGTTGTGTGACGAGTGCAAGGTCACCGAATGGGTCAACGTGTGCAAGTGAGGGTCAGCCTTACCTTGTGCTGGGGAAGAAGACTGTGTGAGAGGCGCTCTTCCTCTGCCTTTTGCTCTGATTTCTGTAAAAGGTCAATCTTGGCTCCTGGAAGCTACCTGGGAACAGCTTTGGGGGTAAAGGGGATTAGATGGAGGTCGTGATGTGCAGCCTTCTCCCCATAATTGGAGAGCCTTTGAGGGAAGCAGTCCCCGGCTTTTGCTCCTTAAACATACAAGTGAACTAAGATGAAATGCACTGTATTGCTCCCCCTTTCAACCCCTAGGCTTCCTTTAACCCTGCTCCATACTCCTGTGGCTGCAGAGTCCTGATAATTTAGCCACTCCTCTTCCTTGAACACCAGGCATTGTATGGAGCCATTAAGACCGGAATCTAGAAAGACCACCCCCTATTTGCAGTTCTCAAACTCCTCCATGCAACCCAGACCCCCTCTTTTGGGGTCATGGGTACAGTAGTGGTAAAGAGGTTGATCATGGTGAAAAGACAGAGTTGGGCTGTGCTCCCCTGAATCCTCAAAGAGCTGTCTATCCAGGCCCTTAGGAAAATTGTCTCCTTCCATTCAGATGTTCAAGTTGCCCTACAAAGAAGGGTTTTAGGTAAAACTCTTGGAGTACTTTTTCCTTCTTCAGTAGGAGGGATGAGAACGGATAATTTATTGTACTGAGACTTGTTCTTGGTTCCTGTTTGAAACTAAAATAAATTAAGTTACTGGACTGGTGGATGCAGATGGTGACGTATCTAGCCACACTTGGGGAGGGGGGTGTGATACCAGCCCTTGTTTGTTTTTTTCTTTAAGTGGCTGGTCCTACACTCCTATATTCAATAACGCTGTGTGTGTGTGTGTGTGTGTGTGTGTGTGTGTGTGTGTGGTGCAAGCATACACAGATGTTTGTATGTGTATGCAAGTGTGTGGAGGCCAGAAGTTGATATTGGGTGTCTTTCTCTCTGTGTGTCTTTTTAGTTTTTCAAGGTAGGGCTTCACTCTAGCCCAGGCTGATGTGCAATTAGTCTCAGGGTGGCCTTGAACTCACTGCAATCCTTCTACCCCTGGCTTCCTAGTGCTGGGATTAAAGTTGTGCATCACTACACCCATCTTTTTTTTTTTTTTTCTCGAGGTAGGGTCTCACTCTAGCCCAGAAGGCTGACCTGGAATTCGCTATGTAGTCTCAGGCTGGCCTTGAACTCACAGTGATCCTCCTACCTCTGATTCCCAAGTGTGGAATTAAAGATGTGTGCCACTATGTCTGGCTTGGGTGTCTTTCTCAATTACTTTCCACCTGTTTTTTTTTTTTTTTTTTTTTTTTTTCTTTAACCACACTGGTTTCTTTGGTGCTAGGAACCAAACCTAGGACTAGGCAAGCACTCTATGATATATCCCCAGTCCATTCCACATGCACTACCTTGTGCATCCAGCTTTACAAGGGTACTAGGGAATTGAACCTCGGTCCTTTGGCTTTGCTGGAGAGCATGTTAACAGCTGAGCCATCTCTCCAGCCACACAATATTTTTTGGGACAAAATCTCTCACTGAACCCAGTTCTAAATGATTCCATTAGACTAGTTAACCAGCAAATCGTGGGGATCCTCCCATCTCTGCCTATTCAGAGCTGGGATTACAGGTTTACACACTATATCTAGCTTTGTTGTTTGTTCTGAGGCAGGGTCTTACTCTAGCCCAGGCTGACCTGAAATTCACTCTGTATCCCAGGCTGGCCTCAAACTCATGGTGATCCTCTTACCTCAGTCTCCTGAGTTCTGGGAATAAAGGCATGCTCAGCTTTTGTGTGGCATCTTGAAAGACAAATATAAAACTAGAACCTCGGAAGGGTAAGGGCAGGGGATCTGAACTCAGGCCCCAGTAGTAGCATGCAAGTACTGGACCAACTGAGCTATCTCCCAGCTCCCCTCAATGGCATTATGTACATCCTTCTGTCTTCCACAAAGGATTTGAAGTGATGCTCACTGACTTAGCAACTTTAAGTTTGTCAACCCTTCTGGGAACACTTCTGAGTGTGAAGGCTTACAGATCCAAATATTGGCCCTATTCATTCAAAGCACCTCAACTTCAGGTAACGACATGATAACTGCCTAGAACAAGGGTTATTTTATTTTATTTTTTTCTGCAAAGGGCTAGATGGTAAATATACTTGGCTGCCTATTTTGTGGTGGTCTTCATGTCAACTACTCAACTCAGTAGAGACCAAAACAGCCATGAGTGGGAGACTGACAAAAGCAGCCAGCGACTACACATAAATGGTGGTACATGTCTTTAAAATTGCCAGGCGTGGTGGCCCACTCTTTTAATCCCAGCACTTGGGAGGCACAGGTAGGAGGATCATCGTGAGTTCGAGGCCACCCTGAGACTACATAGTTAAATCCAGGTCAGCCTGGGCTAGAGCGAGACCCTACCTCAAAAAACAAAACAAAACAAAACAACAACAACAACAACAACAACAACAAAAATCCCAGCATTCCAGAGGCTGAGGTAGGAGGAGTCATGTGAGTTTGAGGCACCAGGGCTACAAGTGAGTTCCAGGTCAGCCTAGGCTAGAGTGACAGACACCCTGCCTCAGAACAAAACAAAACAACAACAAAAAAACAAAACAAACAAACAAACAAAAATAAGGGCTGGGAGATAGCTCAGTAGTTAAAGGAACTTAATTTACAAAGCCTGATGATACAGATTTGATTCCCCAGTACCCATGTTAAGTCAGATGCACAAAATGGCACATGCATTTGAAGTTTGTTTGTTTGGAGTGGCAAGAGCCCCTGGTGTGCCCATTCTTTCTCTCTTTCTCTAAATAAATAAACATTAACAAAAACAGCTGGGTGTAGTGGTGCACACATGCTTTTAATCCCAGCACTTGGGAGGCAGAGTTAGGAGGATCACTGTAAGTTTCAGGCCAGCCTGGGACTACATAATGAATTCTATCTAGGTCAGCCTGGACTACAGTGAGACCCTACCTCAAAAAAGAAAATATAAGAAACCCTTAATTCACAAAACTGGAATATAGGAGCAGATTAGGTCCTATGGCTGTAGTCTGTTGACCTCTACCCTATGAAGTCATACCAGCTTTGGGGTTTTCACATGTATCTCATCACTACAGTTGGATTAAACAAATAAACAAACAAACAAACAGGTACTTTTCTCTCTAGTTTCAAGTCAGAGAATTTGAGAGGTAAATGCAAGACTGATGGGGAACATCCAGAAAGGATTCCTATGCTTAAAATGCGAGTTCTTATTCATTTGTTTATGTTGTTTGTTATATCCCAGGTTGGCAAGGATGTTACCATGTAGCCCAGGCTGGTCTCAAACTTTGATTCTCCTGAGTACTGGGATGACAGACAGGTGGGTGGCACCATGCCCAGCTAAAATGAGAGATTTCTGCTATGGAAATCAGCATAATTAGCATGCTTTGCTACTGAATTACACATATATTTTGCCTTATTTTGATTGATTTTTTGAGGTAGGGTCTCACTGTAGCCCAGGCTGACCTGAAATTCACTATGTAGTCTCAGGTTGGCCTCCAACTCACAGTGATCCTCCTACCTCTGCCTCCCAAGTGCTGGGATTAAAGGCGTGTGCTACCATGCCCAGCATCGTTTTTTGTTTTTGTTTTTTCGAGGTAGGGTCTCATTCTAGCCCAGGCTGACTTGGAACTCACATAGTCTCAGGGTGGCCTTGAACTTGCGGTAACCGTCCTACCTCCGCTTCCCAAATGCTGGTATTAAAGGAGTGTGCCACCATGCCTGGCTTATTTTGTCCTTCTTGATTCATTGTTCTTTTGTATTTAATCTTTGTAAAATAAGTACTTAAGAAGGTGAGAATAGAATTTTTTTTTTTTTTTTGGTTTTCCGAGGCGAGAATAGAATTTTTGTTCCAACCTCTCTATTCCTAGCCTGATATCTTTGACAATAAACATCTTATTGAGGTTGCAATATAAAAAAGGATCTGGGGCTGGAGAGATGGCTTAGCGGTTAAGCGCTTGCCTGTGAAGCCTAAGGACCCTGGTTCGAGGCTCAACTCCCAGGACCCAAGTTAGCCAGATGCCCAAGGGGGCGCAGGCATCTGGAGTTCGTTTGCAGTGGCTAGAGGCCCTGGTGCGCCCATTCTCTCTCCCTCTCTCTATCTGCCTCTTTCTCTCTCTGTCTGTTGCTCTCAAATAAATAAATAAAAATAACAACAACAAAAAATTTAATAAAAAAAAGGATCTGTACCACATATTTAGAACTTTACTGGGCTGGGGAAATGGCTCAACAATTAAAAGCGCTTGCTTGCAAAGCCTGCCCACCCAGATTCAATTTCCTAGTACCCACATAAAACTAGATGCACAAAGCTGGGTGTGGTGGGGCACGCCTTTAATACCAGCACTTGGGAGGCAGAGGTAGGAGGATCACCATGAATTTGAGGCCACCTTGAGACTACATTGTGAATTCCAGGTCAGCCTGAGTTAGAATGAGACGCTACCTTAAAAATCCAAGCCAAAACAAAACAAAGCAAAAAAAAAAAAAAAAAAAAAAAGCCTAGATGCACAAAATGCATCTAGAGTTTGTTTGCAGAGATAAGTGGCCCTGACATGCTCATATTCTCTTTCTCTCAAATAAATAAATAAATAAATAAATAAATAAATAAATAAATATTTTTTTTAAAAGAACTTTACAGGCTGGAGGGATGGCTTAGCTGTTAAGGCGTTTGACTGCAAAGCCAAAGGACCCAGGTTCGATTCTGCTAACCCATGTTAGCCAGATGCACAAGGGGGTGCATGCATCTAAGAGTTCGTTTTCAGTGGCTGGAAGCCCTGGCGTGCCCACTCTCTCTCTCTCTCTCCTCCTCTGACAAACAGGTAAATAAATAAAAATTTAAAAAATATTTTTTTATAAAAGAACTTTACAAATGGTTGAATACTTAAGGGGTTACAAGATGCTGTCAAAAGATGTGGTAGTAGTTCTCTGGGTTACTCTAGACAATAGATATATTTGCTACCCAAATTTCCCTTAAATCAGACAAAATGAGAGTAGCATCAGGGTGACAACAAGGAGTGTTGGGTTAGGGCAGTACTTTCTGACAACAATTTATGCCCTGAATTTCCACTTGAGCATTGAGAATTGTGGTTTTGAAATTTGGTGATGCCAGGAGATACCAGATACTTGTTGAACCTGATGTGTGTACAGGGAGAGGGATAAGGAAGGGAAGAGTGCCGTTAGAATGGGCATAGGATGTGGGAGAATGGTAGAGAATAACCAGAATGGGAACGTCGTATATTCAGGAAGAGGAAGGAGACTTTCCAATGGAGTGGCAGCAAGTGTGCTCTTTTTCCTATTTGCCTCTTCTGTAGTCCCTTTGGCTTCTTGTCTTTTCTAGACCTTTCTTTCATCAAAGCAAGCTTCAAACCACAACCTTGACAAATTCCAAATGCATTTTGTCAGCAAAGCCAACACCTCTTCTCTGGGCACATGCACTGGGCTCAGGCCCAGGTCTGGGGTCAGTGACAGGGTGGGAGTATGCAAGTCACAGAGCTGGTGACTGCAGTTTCAGCTTTTATTGGGATTCAGTGGCAAGCAGAAGGAAGGAAAAATAGACTGATGAACTATAAATCAGTCCACTGGGCCTCCTTCAGCTTCGTATGAGCTCTTCTTCCTCTATTCTTTTTTTTAAAAATATTTTATTTTATTTATTTGACAGAGAAAGAGGGAGAGAGATAGAGAATGGGTGTGCCAGGGCCTCCAGCCACTGCAAATGAACTCCAGATGCATGTGCCCCTTGTGCATCTGGCTAACGTGGGTCCTGGGGAATTGAACCTGGGTCCTTTGGCTTTGCAGGCAAATGCCTTAACTGCTAAGCCATCTCTCCAGCCCAGCTTCCTCTATTCTCTACCAAGTGGCTATGAAGTTGGGAGAACATCAGTGGGAAATCATTGCCAGCAAGACAGTGCTACTGCAATCTCTACTTCTGTTTGTATCATAAGTAGCCCACATTCTCCATATTCTCCAGGCTCCACAAGTGTGAAAGACAGAAAAGCTGGGCTTAGACTCATTCATCAGTCCTAAGTCAAACATTGGGGTACTTCTTGCTCATATCAGGCTGTCACCATTTCCATTTGTCCTTCTATCACTCTAGGGCATAACCTTTAGAGGATTGGAGTCTTGAGCAGAAACATCCATCAGCAGATTCCATCTCCTTGATAGTCTCACAAGACATGCAGATGTGGTTGGTTGGAGCACTAGGGAATGGTGTAGGGGTTATAAAGCATATTTTTGGTGGCCAGTGAATTGTGAGGGTGTATAACCTAGTGAGCTGGTACTAGAAATCTTTAGGAAAGAAATGGAAAGGGCAATCATATAAAGGTATCACAGAACCTATTGTAAGAGTGTGTAATTACATCGGAGAAGTCTTTTGCCTTTAAAAATCCAGAGCTAGTTGGGCGTGGTGGCACACGCCTTTCATCCCAGCACTTGGGAGACAGAGGTAGAAGGATCATCATGAGTTAAAGGCCACCCTGAGAGTACATAGTGAATTCCAGGTCAGCCTGAGTAAGAGCAAGACCCTACCTCAAAAAACCAAAACCCAACTCAGAGCTACATAGGCATGGAGGGTCACACCTGTAATCCCAGTACTTGGAGGCTGAGGTAGGAGGATCATGAGTTGCAGGCCTGGACTGCAGAGTGAGTTTAGTATGGGATAGAGTGAGACCCTGCCCCTAAAACAAAAACAAACAACTCCCCTCCCCAGAGCTTAGCAGGGTAAAAGCCCTTAACAGCAGAGAGCCAGGACAGCTATAGTTCTCTTTGTTATAAACAAATTCTATTTTTTAAACCCACTTTAAAAAAATTTAAATTTTTATTTGAGAGAGAGAGAGAAGCAGAGATAGAAAGAGAGACTGGGCATGCCAGGAACGCTAGCCACTGCATGGCTTACATGGGTCCTGGGGAATTGAACCTAGATCCTTGGCTTTGCAGGAGAGTGCCTTAACAACTAAGCCATTTCCCCAGCCCTTAAATGACTTTTCATGATTGACTTTGTTTTCTGTCTTTGCTCCTTACCACCCCAAAGCATACTATACTCCATGCATACTACATTTTAAACCCTACTTTTTTTTTTAAAAGAAATGTTTCCTTTTTATTTTATTTTATTTATTTGAGAGAGAGAGAGGAAGAGGAAGAGGCAGACAGAAAGAGAGAATGGGCATGCTAGGGCCTCTAGCTATTGCAAACAAACTCCAGATGCATGCGCCCCCTTGTGCATCTGGCTTACATGGGTCCTGGGGAGTGGAACCTGGGTCCTTTGGCTTTGCAGGCAAGTGCCTTAACCACTAAGCCATCTCTCCAACTCTTTTTTTTTTTAAATAACACTTTATTTCTCTTTATTTATTTGAGAGAGAGAAATAGACAGGGAAAGAGATAGAGGGAATGGGCGTGCCAGGGCCTCCAGTTGCTGCAAATGAACTCCAGATGTATGCGCCCTCTTGTGCATCTGACTTATATGGGTCCTGGGGAATCAAACTTGGGTCCTTTGACTTTGCAAGTACCTTAAACACTAAGCCATTTCTCCAGCCCCCCTTTTTTGTTTGTTTTTCCCAGTCTGATGTGGAATTCCCTATGTAGTCTCAGGTTAGCCTTGAATTTATGGTAATCCTCCTACCTCTGCATCCCAAGTGCTGGGATTAAAGGTGCATGTCAGCATGCCTGGCTGGCTAAGATTCTTGTTATCCACCTTCTCACCACCTTAAACTAAGGTCCTTTTGGCTTTATATTCTAGAATCACGTTGTTCTTCAGGTTAACATAAAAGAGAAGACAGGGCTGGTGGGTGTAGTGGCACATGCCTTTACTCCTAGCATTCAGGAGGCTGAGGCAGAAGGATCATTGGGAGTTCAAGGCCAGCCTGTGACTACATAGTGAATTCCAGGTCAGCCTGGTCTACCCTACCTTGAAAAACCACACACACATACACACACACACACACACACACACACACACACACACACAGAGAGAGAGAGAGAGAGAGAGAGAGACAGAGAGAGAGACAGAGAGAGAGGGGAGAAGGAGGAGGAGGAAGAGAAGACGACAATGATGACCGACTGGGATAAGAAGGGTCCAGTGAGTGCATGAAGGAGGTATAGATGGGACAAGGGATATACTGTGGCTTACCAGCCTGGTTCTTGGAAGTTAAGAAACCAGGCCAAAAAATTCAGAAGTGTGACAATTTTGGGTCAAGCTTTAGGGAAGAGCCAGGTGTTTCCTTACACTGCTTTAAATAAGCCCAGCATGCACTTAAAGAACCTTGTGTTCAGGCTCAGAGTCTAATGCGGAAGAAGTAGCGGAAAGAATGTAAGAGCCAAAGGGAGCGTAGGACTCCTTACAACGTGCTCCCCCCAGACACAAAATGGCCTGGCTATCCATGACCTCACAGTGCCTGACACTACCTACACAAGACCATAAGAGGAGGAAAAGATCATCATATCAAAATAAAAGAGAGACTGATTGAGATGGGGAGGGGATATGATAGAGAATGGAGTTTCAAAGGGGAAAGTGGGGGGAGGGTATTACCATGGGATACTTTTTATAATCATGGAAGTTGTTAATAAAAATTTGAAAAAAGAGCCAGGCATGGTGGCTCACGCCTTTAATCCCAGCACTCGGGAGGCAGAGGTAGGAGGATCACCATGAGTTCAAGGCCACCCTGAGGCTACACAGTGAATTCCAGGTCAGCCTGGGCTAGAGTGAGACCCTACCTCGAAAAGAAAAAAAAAAAATTTTTTTGAAAAAAAAAAAAAAAAAAGAACCTTGTGTTGTAGTATTACTAGTGAGTGACCTTTCAGCCAGTGATCATATCTGTGACTATTCCAAAGCAATTTTACATGTCTCTACCTGGTGCAAAAATGAGTGCTGAGGAAAGGATTGAGAAGGAAGTGGGAAACATGGGTACACTTTGCCACACTCTTCTAGACACTTCATTAGACATGTCTTTGGATATTAAGGTTCAGTACTTTCTCTTTCAAGTTCCAACCTACCTCCCTCCTGACTGCTAACTGGCCCAGAGTCCAGATATTGCCTTCAGTATGTTTTTCCCTCACCTGCCTTTCCCTCATCCCTGTTTTTGGTTTATGATCAACCACTGAAATGCTCAAGGTGAAGTGGAGGCTTCCACAGCTGTTTCCTTGGGTTTAGGTGTTGTTCCTTCATGGAATTCATGTGTAAATCTAACCCTACATCTATCTATCTATTTTGTTTTTTGAGATAGGGTCTCATTAGCCCAGACTGACCTAGAATTCACTGTGTAGTCTCAGGGTGGCCTGGAACTCTCACTGAATCTTCCTACCTCTGTCTCCCGAGTGTGCTGCCACCATTCCTGGCTCCATATATAAAATATATATATATATATATATATATATATATATATATGTGTGTGTGTGTGTGTGTGTGTGTGTGTGTGTGTGTGTGTATTTTTATTTGAGAGCGACACAGAAAGAGGCCGGGGGGGGGGGGGAGGGAGAGAGAATGGGTGCGCCATGGCCTCCAGCCACTGCAAAGGAACTCCAGACATGTGCGCCCCCTGTGCACTTAGCTAATGTGGGTACTGGGAAATCGAGCCTCAAACCAGGGTCCTTAGGCTTCACAGGCAAGTGCTTAACCGCTAAGCCATCTCTCCAGCCCTATTTTTTTCAACTTTTTATTTTATTTTATTTTTCTCAATTTTTATTAACATCTTCCATGATTATAAAAAATATCCCATGGTAATACCCTCTCTCCTCCCACCTTTCCCCTTTGAAATTCCGTTCTCTATCATATCCCCTCCCCATCTCAATCAGTCTCTCTTTTATTTTGATGTAATGATCTTTTCCTCCCCTTATGATGGTTTTGTGTAGGTAGTGTCAGGCACTGTGAGGTCATGGATATCCAGGCCATTTTGTGTCTGGAGGGAGCATGTTGTAAGGAGTCCTACCCTTCCTTTGGGTCTTACATTCTTTCTGCCACCTTTTCTGCATTAGACCCTGAGCCTTGGAAGGTGTGATTGAGATATTACTCAGTACTCCAGTCACTTCTTTCCAGCACCATGATACCTTCTGAGTCATCCCAAGGTCACTGCTATCTGAAAAGAGAAGATTCTCTACCAAAAGTGAGAGTATCATTAATATATGGGTATGAATATTAAGAGAAGTGCTTACTGGGCAGTTTGATAAGCATAGTACATACATTTATCCAGACATCAGCAGACGTTACACCCCTAGGGCTCATGACTGTTTTAAGTTTTCAGTATCAGGGATGTATTCCCTCCCATGGAGTGGGCCTCCAGTCCAATTAGAGGGCAGTTGGTTTTCACCATGATAGCCGTGCCACTATTGCACCCGTTGGCTCATTTGACCTGTCCAGCCCTATTTTTTAATATCTTTTTTATTGAAGACTTCCATAATTATAAACAATATCCCCTGGTAATTCCCTCCTTCCCCCCACATTCCCCTTTGAAACTCCACTCTCTATCATATCCCCTCCCCCTCTCAATCAGTCTTTTATTTTGATGTCCTGATCTTTTCTTATTATGATGGCCTTGTGTAGGTAGTGTCAGGCAGTATGAGGTCATGGATATCCAGGCCATTTTGTGTCTGGAGGAGCACATTGTAAGGAGTCCTATCCTTCCTTTGGCTTTTACATTCTTTCCGCCACCTCTTCCACAATGGACCCTAAGCCACAGAAGGTGTGATTGAGATATTTCAATGCTGAGCACTCCTTTGTCACTTTTTGTCAGCACCATGGTGCCTCCTGAATCATCCCAAGGTCACTGCCATCTGAAAAGAGAAGGTTCTCTAGCCAAAAGTGAGAGTAGCATTAATATAAGGGTACGAACATTAAGAGAAGTGCTTACTGGGCAGTTTGGTGAGCATAGTATATACTTTTAGCCAGACAGCAGCAGATGTTACACTCCTAGGGCTCATGACTACCCCTGTTGTAGGTTCTCAGTATCAGGGATATATTCCTTCCCATGGAGTGGGCCTCCAGTCAAATTAGAGGACAGTTGTTTCCCCCCATAACAGACGTGCCACTATCGCACCCATTGGCTCATTTGGCCTGGCTGGCCAAATATAAGGCTTGCAGTGTCCACTGTTGAGTATCTTCACTGGTGATTTCTCTCTCTCCCGCCCCCCCGCCCCCCTTGAACTGCGTGCAGCATGACTTTTTCCAGCTTTCTGTCAGCTGGTCTACATGGAGGAAGGTTTCAGCTCAGCTCCAGCAGGGTTTCTCAGGGACCTTGTAGCCCAAGTATGTGGAGTCTTCAGCAATAGGGTCTTACCATCTATTCCTGGTGGGAAACCAAGGGCCTCCTCAATGCTGGCTCAATATTTTTAAATATTTTTATTTTTATTTATTTATTTGAGAGAGAGTGAAAGAGAGGTTAAATGAATGGGCATGCCAGGGCCTCCAGCCTCTGCAAATGCACTCCAGATGCTTTTGCCACCCTGAGCCCTGGCTTATGTGAGTCCTGGGGAGTTGAGCCTGAGTCCAGTGGCTTTGCAGGCAAGTGCCTTAACTGTTAACTCGTCTCTCCAATCAACTCAATATTTTTTATTTATTCATTCATTTATTTATGAGCGAGAGAGAGAGAGAGAAAAGAGAGGGGAAAGAGAGGGAGAGAATGGGCATGCCATGGCCTCGACCTGATGCAAACGGGACTCCAGACAAGTGTACCACCTTGTTCATCTGGCTTATGTGGGTCCTGGAGAATCAAACTGGGTCCTTTGGCTTTGGAGGCAAGTGCCTTAACCACTAAGTCATCTCTCCAGCCGACTCAATATTTTTAAGGTGCTTGCATCTTGCAGTCCTGATTGTATTAGTTTCCTTGCATGGGCACTTCAGTTATGCTTTCTCTCGCACTTACTTGGGAGGACAGCCACATTTGCTGGCCATAGGTGGTCTTCTTTTAGGTAGTAGGCCTTAGAGCTACAGTGTGTGCCTGAAGCTTTCTAAAAGATGGCCGATGGCCTTCCCTTTGTCATCTTGCTTCTAGCCTGCTTTTGGTCTCCTTTGGTCTCTTAAATGCATCACTCTCCCCCCCTCCAGGTAGCATCTTGTTCTAGCCCAGGCTGACCTGGAATTCACTATGGAGTCTCAGGGTGGCCTTGAACTCATGGAGATCCTCCTACATCTGTCTCCTCAGCTAAAATTTATTTATTTATTTTTATGAGACAGAGAGAAAGGGGGGGGGGCAGAGAGAGAGAGAACAGGTGATTCAGGACCTCTAGCCACTGCAAATGAACTCCAGACACATGTGCCACCTGTGCAGCTGGCTTATGTGGGATCTGGAGAATAGAACCTGGGTCCTTAGGCTTTGCAGGCAAGCGCCTTCACTGCTAAGCCATTTCTCCAGCCCATCCCTCTTCTTCCTTTATGAGAAAGGATCTCTTGAGTCAGACCTTGGAGTAAGTTATTCTTGGGAACTAGTGAGCAGTCAACAACCATGCAGCAGGAGGGTGGGGTGGTAGTGCTGTTAGAGCAGATTAAGAAATCAAGATGGCCCTGGCATGGTGGCGCACGCTTTTAATCCCCAGCACTTGGAAGGCAGAGATAGGAGGATCGCTGAGAGTTCAAGGCTACGCTGAGACTACATAGTGCATTCCAGGTTAAACTGGGCTACTGTGAGACCCTACCTTGAAAAACCAACAAGCAAAAAAAAAAAAAAAAAAAAAAAAAAAAAAAAAAGAGAGAGAGAGAGAGAGAGAAAGAAGGATGAGGTGTGGCCTAGGAAGGCAGGTCATAGCAACGACTTCCCATCCGCTGCTTGGTTTCCTAAGAAGCTCGAGACCCCCGATGTTTCAACTCCAGGCTTCATCACCACCAGAATGCAGTCTGTCCTTAACCGCTAAGCCATCTCTCCAGCCCTGTCCTTAATTCTAGGCCAGGTCCTGTAGCTTGGCACTCTCACCTTCGTCCCCACAGTCTCATCTCCTTTCTCTGGCTCCCAGCTCCGGGTTCTCGGCTCTGCCTCCCGCAACCACCAGCCCCCACACCGGCCCCCGCCCAGACTCAGGTTCCAGCGCCCGGGCTGCTTCTGCAGCAGCCGCTGCCATGGTGATACATCTCGCGAGAACTACCGCTCGCTACCGCTCGGTTCTCGCGCGATCAGTGGAGGTGGGAAGTAACCCGGGTTGGTGGTGGGGGTTCTCCGCACAGCTCCTGTCGCCGTCGCGGCTTCCGGTGCTAGGTGGAGGGAAAGGAAGGAAGGAGGGTGCCGCCGGGGAGCGGGGCCAGCGGAGCAGCTTCGCCGTGGTCGGCTTGGCGAGCCGGAGGGAGCGGAGCGAGAGCCGGGGCGGAACCGGCGGGGGCGGCGGCGGCGGCCGCGGAGCTGGGAGCAGGAACAGGTTAGGGGCTGGGGAGGAAAGAAGGCGGGTCAGGGTCGGAGCGGAGGAGACAGAGCCCCTCGCCGCCCCGCTGCCTGGTCTGGAACCCTCCTCACTTTGGGACGGTGGATACTTGCCCATCCGAGAGCTCCGGGGCCGGGGGTCGAGCCAGCCCTACTCCTGCCCCCGCATTTGAAGGACGCGGAGCTGCGGTGGGGGCGGGGCGGGGGGCGCACACGGGTTTGTCGTCTGCCTCGCTCCTGGGGGCGACCTGGGTCGCCCGGAGCTTCTCTTCCACTGCTGGAGGAGCCTTCTGAGGGGTTGGGGTTCAGGGGCGACGAAAGCTGTCCCTTGAGAGGTGATGCGGGGGCGGTGTGCCTGCTTGTATCTTCTCTTCTGCTAAAGGGTTAAGGGAATGCCGCTTTCCTTCCCTCCCACCCCCGCCGGAGCTGTAGGAGACCGGAGAAAAGCCTTGCTGTGCTTACACTTCTCCTCCCTCCACCCCCCATCATGGGGCAGGGGGTGCGCAGGGGATTGGGGTTTAGCATCAGTCAGGGCCTGCTGGTTGGAGCACCCTGGCGCACTGTTCTGGTGGAGGTGGTGCTTTGCTTTCGGGTCTTGGGAACGGCAGGGTGGGAAGAAGGCAGCAGGTGGGGAGAGGGTGGTAAGGAGGTTGAGAAGGGGGAGGGGACCTAAGCTAGCCTAGAGAAGAGAGGTGGGGCCTTCCTCCCCCAGGCGTAGCGGGGGCGGTCTCACTGGAGGAGGGAGCATCTTGTCACTGGCCCTGAGTTTGTGTCTTCCAATCCCTTTCTTTCTTTAGGAAATACCAGGATTCCCGGAACAGAAAATGGAGCCATTGCTTATGCCAATCCTTTGAAAGAAAAAGGGGGAGGCGGGGAAGTGAAGTTCCCTGTTAAAACGAGCCACTCGTCTTTTGGGGGAGTTGTTTTCTGGGTTCTGTTGTTGCTGGTCTCCATCTTTCCGGACCATAAGGAATGTAGTGGTGGAGGTGTGTATGTGGTATGTGGTCAGGAGTGAAAAGAAATAGGGAGGTCAACAGGGTGAGAGAGAAGTGTAATGTAAAACTCCTCTCTGCTGTTGCAGGGTTGGGTCACCACTGGTCTGTGGCATGAAAGTTTTATTGGGAGACCTGCTGCAGGAGTCTGATTGCTTGGGTCAGTGCAGCAGGATAGAATCTAGTCTTTACATACCTCCATCCCTGTCTCTAGTCAGTAGATGGAGACATCTTTATTCCAATTTGTCTTTGGCCTGTTGTTGGGGTAATGGCTCCCCTTGTTACAACTAGCACTGGCTAGTGGGTTGGTTTTTGCATGTTGCGTATGTTAAAACACATTCTAAGAAAGAGGCCCAATCCGCTCAAGTCTCAGCTTTCATGGAATGAGTTTTTGACCTCGGACTCAGCTAGGAAGGGCTACCACGTATCACATATTTGCATATCTCTTGTCATCTTACAGCAAAAATTTACCCTCCCTCCCTTTTTGGAGACAGAATCTTCTTTTGTAGCCCAGGCTGGACTCATTCAAATGAATAGTCTTGCTTTTTTCCACCGGGCGTGGTGGTGCACGCATTTGATCCCGGCACTTGGGAGGCAAAGGTAGGAGGATTGCTTGAGTTCGAGGCCACCCTGAGACTGCACAGTGAATTCCAGGTTGGCCTGGGCTAGGGTGAGACCCTACCTCGGGGAAAAAAAAAATCTTGTTTTTTTAAATAGATGAACACAGGGAATCAATGTATAGAGCTGAATAAGGATTCTAATCATAGGTGTTTTTTTTTTTTTTGTTTTTTGTTTCTTGTTTTTTGAGGTAGGGCCTTGCTCTAGCACAGGCTGACCTGGAATTCACTCTGTATTCTCAGGATGGCCTCGAACTCACGGCCATCCTCCTACCTCTGCCTCCCAAGTGCTGGGATTAAAGGTGTGTATCACCACGCCCAGCTCCTAATTATAGTTTTAAAAAATATTTATTTATTAGAGAGAGGGAAAGAGGCAGATAGAGAAAGAGTAGGCCAGGGCCTCCAGCTACTGCAGATGAACTACAACCACATGCGCCACCTTGTGCATCTATCTGACTTTATGTGGGTACTGGAGAATTGAACCTGGGTCCTTCGGCTCTGCAGGCAAGTGCCTTACTGGCTAAGCTATCTCGTCAGCCCTCTAACTATAGTTTAAGGAAGTGGAAGGAGGGCTAGATGTAGTAACACAGGCTAGAAATTCCAGCACTAGGGATTACTAAGCATGGGGATAAAACAGTTTGAAACCAGCCTGGGACAGCAAGATCCTGTTTGAAAAACCAAACTATTTCTGGTGTGGTGGCTCACATTTGTAAGTCCAGTATGCAGGCTGAGGTGGGGATCACCTTGAGTTAGGCCACCAGGGAGAACCTGCCTTAAAATCCCAAACAACAGCAAACAACCCCCCCTCCAAAAAAAAGAAAAAAGGAAAAAGAAAAAAAAGAAAAGAAAGTTAAGCTGTCAGCAAAAGTGCCTGGAGATAGCTGAGCATATGAGGAAAAAAAAGGTTTTTTTCGAGGTAGGGTCTCACTCTGGCCCAGGCTGACCTGGAATTAACTTTGTAGTCTCAGGGTGGCCTTGGAACTCATGGCAATCCTCCTACCTCTGCCTCCCAAGTGCTGGGATTAAAGGCATGTGCCACCACGCCCGGCTGTATATGACAAATTTTATTCTGCTTAAAAACTTAGTTGTGTAGTTTTGGTAAAATCACTTGTCCCCTCTTAGCTTCATTTTTCTTATCTGTATAGAGGGTAACAGTAGTATCTAGTAGGTTTGTATGGGAATGGAGATAATTAATGTAAAGCACTTAGTGTACAAAGCAGTTTGTAAGTACTAAATTAGTATTAGATGCTATTAACAGCCCACCATCATGTTGGTGATAATATGAACACCCAGGGCTGCCTTAAAGGGGAGAAAGCTTACAAAACTACCCCGTGATGCCTGTGCAGAGGGATGGCTGATTGTGACTGTGACTTTCTGTGCTGGCTGTAGCCTTACTGCTTGTGAGGTCTTTATATTAGTATCAGCCTCAAGCAACTCCTGCTGCCTGAGTGGGAGGTGAAGCGAGGGCAAGACAGGGGCCCTGAACTGTCATCTTGGATGTAGGACAAGGACATGAGGGCTCCGGAATGGTGTTTGTTAGAAAAGTCATTGTAAAGCTGGGTGTGCTGGCACATGCCTGTAATCCCAGCACTTGAGAGGCTGAGCAGGAAGATCAACAATTCAAGGTTATCCTGGGCTACATGAGACTGTTTCCAAAAAAAAAGAAAAAAAAAAGAGCTGGGGATGTAGCTCAGTTGGTAGAGTGCTTACCTACCTAGCATGTGTGAAGCCCTAGGGTTCAGTCCTTAGCACTGCATAAAACTGGGGTAGTGGCACAGACCTGTAATCTCAGCACTCTGGAGGTAGAGACAGGAGGATCAGAAATTCAAGGTCATCCTTTGCTACATAGGGTTTAAGGCCAGCCTAAAATAAATGAGACACTGTCTCAGGAAAAAAAAAAAGTCAAGCTGGTTGTGGTGGTACATGCCTTTAATCCCAGTACTCAGGAGGCAAAGGTAGGTAGATCACTGTTGAGTTTGAAGCCACTTAAGACTACAGAGTGAATTCCAGGTCAGCCTGGGCTAGAGTTGCCTGATGATCAATTTTCAGAGATTTAGTTTCCTGGGTCCCCTCATTATTTTAGGTCTCAATCAAAATTTCATGATGTCCATTTCCTGAATTTAGCCATATCTTTTTTTTAAATAGGGTCTCATTCTAGGCCATGCTGGCCTGGAACTCACTCTACTCTTAGGCTGTCCTTGAATTCACGCATTTCTCCTACCTCTGCTTCTTAGGTGCTGGAATTAAAGGTGTGTGCCACCATTCCATATCTTTAAACATGAGTATCTGTTTCATAGTATATTATGTTAAGGTTTAGAGATTGTCATATCTGTGTAATTCTCTCTCTACCATAGCTTCTTCATTCTGAAATGTATGGGAAAGAGACGTAGGGTACTGATAAAACTTCTTCATAATAACAGATGCAGGGACATTTGGAAAGGATCTTACAAAAAGTCAAGGCTTCACAATGACTGAAGTAAAGGTTTTGTGAACATGGTAAGGCTTTTTACTGCAAAGGGTCTGTCATATCAAATGACCAGGAAGGACATGGCTCAGACTTCAGGGATTCATCATTACTGCCATATTCCTGAAGAAAAGTGAGATAAATGAGTGAGTGTGGCAGGCCTCATGTCTAATAGTACTGCTTAACTTCCTTTATTAGTTTGTGCACAAGATTGTTAAGCATGAGTTTTTTTTATTTTTTATTTTTTTTGAGGTAGGGTCTCAGTGTAGCCCAGGCTGACCTGGAATTCACTATGTAGTCTCAGGGGTGGCCTCAAACTCCTACCTCTGCCTCCTGTGTGCTGGGATTAAAGGCATGCACCACCACACCCAGCTCCTTATTCATTTATTTAATTTAAAATTTTTTAAATTTTTATTTGAGACAGAGAGGAGGAGAGACAGAATAGGCATGCCAGGGCCTCTAGCCACTGCAAATGAACTCCAGATGCATGCGCCACCTTGTGCATCTGGCTTACGTGGGTCCTGGGAAAGCAAACTTGGGTCCTTTGGCTTTGCAAGTAAGCACCTTAACCGCTAAGCCATCTCTCAAGCCCTCCTTATTTATTTATTTATTTTTTGGTTTTTCAAGGTAGGGTCTCACTCTAGCTCAGGCTGACTTGGAATTCACTCTGTAGTCTCAGGATGGCCTTGAACTCAAGGCGATCTTCCTACCTCTGCCTTCTGAATGCTGGGATTAAAGGCGCGTGCCACCACGCCCGGCTTCCTTATTTTATTTATTTATTTATTTATTTATTTATTTTGGTTTTTCGAGGTAGGGTCTTGCTGTAGCCCAGGCTGACCTGGAATTCACTATGTAGTCTCAGGGTGGACTCAAACTCACGGCGATCCTCCTAGCTCTGCCTTCTGAGTGCTGGGATTAAAGGCGTGTGCCACCACGCCCAGCCACCTTATTTATTTTTAATGCATGCTTATTGTGTTCAGCTATGTCTGTGTGCCTGTGAACATAAGAGTGTTTGTATGGCGGCCAGAAGACAATCTTGAGTGACATCCTTAGGTGTGCTCCCCCTCCTCCCCCGTCTCACTTTAGCCCGAACTGACCTGGAATTTACTTTGTCTTAGGCTGGTCTTTAACTCACAATGATCTTCAGTGCTGGTTTGATTCAGATGTCCCCCATAAACTTAGATGTTCTGAATGCTAGGTTCCCAGCTGATGGAGATTTGGGAATTAACGCCTCCTAGAGACTGTATTGTTGGGGGCAAGCTTATGGGTATTATAGCCAGTTTCCCTTTGTCAGTGTTTGGCATACACTCCTGTGGCTGTTGTCTACCTGATGTTGGCCAGGAGGTGATGTCTACCTTCTGCTCATGCCATGATTTTCCCTGCTGTCATGGAGCTTTCCCTCGAGTCTGTAAGCCAAAATAAATCCTTTTTTTCCCACAAGCTGCTCTTGGTTGGGTGATTTCTGCCAGCAATGCAAACCTGACTGCAACAATAAAGTTGGTACCAAGGAGTGGTGTCACTTGCTGCTAGACACCTGACTGTGTGGCTTTAGCCTTTTGGAGCTGATTTTCAAGAGGAGTGTGGAAGGATTTGAAACCTTGACCTAAGAGATGCCTTGCAGTGCTGTAAGTACAACTTGATGGACTATTCTGGTCAGAGTTGAAAGACCAGAATGCAGTAAGAACTAAGGACTATAAGGTTTGGCTTGTGAGGGTGAGAAAGAGCTTTGCCTGGACTGGGCTAGAAGCAGTTTGTGTGAGAGGCTTGCTATTATGCCTGTATCCTGACAACTTGTGCAGGATTGCTTTGCATAGAAACACACTGATGTGAGCAGAGGGATATGGCACAGAAGAAACAAAATCTTTGGGCCCAAACTGTTGCCTGTTCAGCTGTAATTGTATGAGAGATTACAACTATTGAGATTGGGCCAGCTCGCTTGCATTGAGACAACAGAAAAAATGTAGACTCTTTTGAAGGGGCCTGAGTGCTCAAGGAGTATCCTGTTCTTCAAGGTCTGCTTTATTTTCCCCTGGATTAACAAATTGGCAACCTACCTGGTATTGTGGAGTATAAGAAATTCAAGAAAGAGAGGGTCGTTGAATTTGCAACACAGTCTTGTGTTTTGGAAACGGCCATGAGCAGTGTGAAGCAGGTTTGTTGGATGCCTGTATGGAGACCTGATGGAGCCATGAGGATGGATCGTAGGTTGCAGTGGGGACCCAGTGGAGATGCCGGGACCACGAGATGGCTGCTAAGGAGTGCTGGCCCCGATGAAGTTTTCCAGGATGAGTAGCCTAGCTGGAGAGGCGGAATTGGAACTCCAGAGATTTTGAGACTTGTCGCTGCCTAGAGTTATTGGACTTGGAGCTACAGCGTTTGATGTTTGCCCCGTTTAAATCTTGTATTGGTTGAATATTTCTTTGCTATGCCCAATGCTATCTTTTGCAGTACTGATGTTTATTCTGTGCCATTATGGTTTTTTTTTAAATTTTTATTTATTTGCAATCAGAGAGAGAGAGAGAGAGAGATAGAAGAGAAGCAAAGAGAGAAAGAGAGAGAGAGAGAACGGGCACTCCAGGGCCTCTAGCCACTGCAAACGAACTCCAGTCTTGTGCATCTGGCTTACGTGGGTTCTGGGCAATCGAACCTGGGTCCTTTGGCTTCGCAGGCAATGCCTTAACCACTAAGTCATCTCTCCAGCCCCCATTATGGCTTTTTGGAGGGATTTTTTTGGTATTATGGTTCAGTTAAAAGACCTTACATTAGGGGCTGGAGAGATGGCTTAGTGGTAAAGGCGTTTTTGCCCCTGAAGCCGAAGGACCCAAGTTCAATTCTCCAGGACCCATGAAAGCCAGATAAACAAGGAGGTGCACACATCTGGAGTTCACTTGCGATGGCTGAAGGCCCTGGTGCATCCATTCTCTCTCTCTCTGCCACTTTCTCTCTTTGTCAAATAAATATATTAAAAAATTTCAGAAACAAACAAACAAACAAACAAACAAAAAAACCCAAAAAAACAAAAGGGCTTGCAAGCTGGAGAGATTGCTTAGTGGTTAAAGTGCCTGCCTGCAAAGCTAAAGGACCCAGGTCTGATTCCCTGGATCCATGTAAGCTAGATGCAGAAGGTGGCACATGCATCTGGAGTTTGTTTGCAGTGGCTGGATACCCTGGTGTGCCCACTCTTTCTTTCTTTCTCTCTCTCTGCCTCTTTCTCTCTCAAATAAATAAATAAAAATAAAATATTATGGGAACTGGGGAAATGGCTTAGTGGTTACAACATTTGCCTCTGAAACCCAAGGACCCGGGTTCGATTCCCCAGGATGCACGCAAGCGAGATGCACAAGGGGGTGAACGTGTCTGCAGTTCTTATACAGTGGCTAGAGGCCCTGGCGTGCCCATTCTCTCTATCTGTCACTTTCTCTTGTCTGTCTCTTTCTCTCTCATAAGTAAATAAGTAAAATATTTTAAAAAATTCTTTTAAAAAGACATTACATTATGGGGCTATTTGAACAACATTAGGATTGATTAAAAACTATGGGGACGGGACGCTGGGCGTGGTGGTGCACGCCTTTAATCCCAGCACTTGGGAGGCAGAGGTGGTAGGATTGCCGTGAGTTCGAGGCCACCCTGAGACTCCATAGTGAATTCCAGGTCAGCCTGGGCTAGAGTGAGACCCTACCTTGAAAAACAAAACAAAACAACGACGACAACAGAAAACTATGGGGACTTTTAAAGTTGGACTAAATGTGTTACATTTTATATCATGGATGGTTATCAGTTTATGGGGGCCAGGGGTGGAATGTGGTGGTTTGATTCAGGTGGCCCCCATAAACTTAGGTGTTCTGAATGCTAGGTCTCCAGATGATGGAGATGTGGGAATTAACACCTACTGGAGGCAGTGTATTGTTGGGGGCAGGCTTATAGGTGTTATAGCCAGTTTCCCCTTGCCAGTGTTTGGCACACTGTCCTGTGCCTGTTGCCCACATGATGTTGGCTAGGAGGTAGTGTCTACCTTCTGCTCATGCCATTGTTTTCCCTGCCATCATGGAGCTTTTCCTTGAGTCTGTAAGCCAAAATAAACCTTTTTTTTTCTACAAGCTGCTCTTGTTTGGGTGATTTCTGCCAGCAATGTGAACCTGACTGCAACATCCTCCTACCTCTGCCTTCTGAGTGCTGTGATTAAAGGTGTGCGCCACCATGCCCAGCTGCCATTCACTTCTTTTGCGACAGGGTCTCTTTTTTAAAATTTTATTTTTTATAATTAACAACTTCCATGATTATAGACAATATCCCATGGTAATTCCCTCCCTCCCCCACTCTCCCCTTTGAAACTCCATTCTCCATCATACCCCTTTTCCCTCTCAGTCAGTCTCTTTTTATTTTGATGTCATCATCTTTTCCTCTTATTATGATGGTCTTGTGTAGGTAGTGTCAGGCACTGTGAGGTTATGGATATCTAGGCCATTTTGTGTCTGGAGGAGCATATTGTAAAGAGTTCTACCCTTCCTTTGGGTCTTACATTCTTTCTGCCACGTCTTCCACAATGGACACTGAGCCTTGGAAGGTGTGATAGAGATGTTTCAATCCTGAGCATTCCTCTGTCACTTCTCAGCACCATGGTGCCTCCTGAGTCATCCCAAGGTCACTGCCATCTGAAAAGAGAAGGTTCTGTACCAAAAGTGAGAGTAGCATTAATATATGGGTATGAACATTAAGAGAAGTGCATACTAGGCAGTTTGATGAGCATAGAATGTACATTTTGCCAGACAGCAGTAGTGAATTCTAGGTCAGCCTAGGCTAGAGTGAGACCCCACCTCGAAAAACAAAAATAACTTTACTTTTATTTATTTGCAAGCAGGGGGAGGGAGGGAATGAATGTGTATATGGGTACATAAAGGCTTCTTGCCACTGCAAACAAATTGCAGGTGCATATGCCACTTTATGCATCTGGATTTACTCCTTCTGGTAAAGGGCTCACAGTCCCAAGTAGAGCTCAGGTTAGGGTTAAGGCTATTAGACAAGGATGCTGGGGAATCCAACCTGGGCTGTTAGGCTTTGCAAGCAAATGCCTTTAATTGCTTAACCATCTCTGCAGCCCAGCTGTGCTGTTTAGAACTCTTGATTTCCCATTTGTTGTTCTGGTGGTTTTGTTTTGTTTGTTTGTTTTGTTCGTTCTTTCTTTCTTAATTTTGTTTATTTGAGAGAGAGAAAGAAGCAGAGAGAGAGAGAGAGAGAGAGAGAGAGAATGGGCATGCCAGGGCCTCTAGCCATTGCAAGGAATGAACTCCAAACACATGTGACACCTTGTGCATCTGGCTTTATGTGGGTACTGGGGAAATTGAACCTGGGTCCTTAGGCTTTGCAGGCAAGCACCTTAACTGCTGAGCCATCTCTCCAGAACAGGTTTTGTAAAACTTTCTTTTTGGTGATGCATCTCTATAAACTTCTTTTTTTAAAAAAAAAAAAACAAAAACACTTTTTTTTTATAGACAACTATAATTATAAACAATAAACCGTGATAATTCCCCCCCCTCCTACTTTCTTCTTCACAAATCTACTCTACCATATCCCCTTCCCCTCTCAATTAGTCTCTCTTTTATTTTGATGTCATCATCTCTACCTCCTATTATAAGCATCTTGTGTCATGGATATTGAAGCCAAATGGTGTCTGGAAGATTGCATTGTAAGCAGTCCTACCCTTCCTTTGTCTTACATTCTTTCCGCCACCTCTTCCACAATGGACCCTGAGTCTTGGAGAGTGTGATAGAGATGTTTCAGTCCTGAACCCTCTGTCACTTCTCAGTACTATGGTGCCTTTTGAGTCATCTCAAGGTCACTGCCATCTGAAAAGAGAAGTTTCTCTAACCAAAAGTGAGAGTAGCATTAATATATGGGTATGAACGTTAGGAAAAGTGCTTACATAGCAGTTTGGTGGGCATAATGTATGCATTTAGCCAGATAGCAGCAGGAATTAATACCCTAGGGCTCATGACCTCCCCTGCCAGGGTCTCTAGCCACTGCAAACAAACTCCAGGTGCATGCGCCACCTTGTGCATCTGATTTTATATGGGTACTGGGGAATCAAACCCAGGTCATTAGGCTTTGCAGGCAAGTGCCTTAAGTGTTGAGCAATCACTCCAGCCCTCAACATCAGTATTTTTATTTTCTTTAAATTTTATTTTTAAAAAATATTTTTATTTATTTGAAGATAGAGGGGGAGAGAGAGAATGGGCACACTATGGGGTCCAGCCGCTGCAAATGAACTCCAGATGCATGCGTCACCTTGTGCATCTGGCTTATGTAGGTCCTAGGGAATCAAACCTGGGTCCTTTGGCTTTGCAGGCAAGCACTATAACCGCTAAGCCATCTCTCCAGTCCAACATCTTGTTTTTGTTTTTGTTTTTTTGAGGTAGGCTCTCACTCTGGCCCAGGCTGACCTGGAATTCACTATGTAGTCAGGGTGGTTTTTGTTTTTTTGAGGTAGGGTCTCACTCTGGCCCAGGCTGACCTGGAATTCACTATGTAGTCAGGGTGGTTTTTGTTTTTTTGAGGTAGGGTCTCACTCTGGCCCAGGCTGACCTGGAATTCACTATGTAGTCAGGGTGGCCTCAAAGTCATGGCAATCATACTGCCTCTGCCTCCCAAGTGCTGGGATTAAAGGCGTGCGCCACCATGCCTGGCAGTATTATTATTATTATTTTTTTTTGTCATAGAAAATGATGAATTAGGTAAAACTTTTATTTTCAAGCTCTTCAAAGATTCCCTTTACAAACACAATGTATCACTCTAAAAGTATCCCAAATTCAATCAACGGCACATAAGCCAAGTAAAACACTTGTGACATGAATAACTCTTTTAGCTCGTGATCTTTGCACATGACTTGTTTTTAACCATTTGCAATGTTCTGTATACAGGTCACATTTTCAACTCTTTTTAAGGACATGAAAAGTATTTTTTTAAGGACACTAAAAGTACAAGCAAAAGTATAAAGAAACTTCAAAAAAAGATCAATTTACATTATATATAAGATGGGGCAACCTAACATAATATAACATTATCCTTTCAAACAAGTCTGATAGGGAACTTCTTTTAAGTTTAGTGTTAAAAATTTTTTTCTCATTCAGAAATGGAAATCTCATTTAGAAAATCAGAATATCATTTGATTAGTAAAGCCTGTTCTCCTCTCCCAATTTTATACTTCCTTCTCTTCATTTAGTAATTCTAAATCCCTAAGAACAAATTTTATTATAGTATAAAACTCTTCAGAACAACAAATTATAAATACTCAATTATTTTAGTAAAAATGTTTTCTTCCTAAAATGTAAACATCCAATAAATAGAACATACATGATATTTCACATATAGCAACACAGTATTTCAGTTATGAAAGAGGTGCATTTTAGTATATTTGATGGTAAGGTTTTTGTTTGTCTTAATACAAAATACCTCAGCAAAAGAAATAAGCCATTTATCATTTTAAAATCCTACTCTTTTACTTGGTTTCCTTATTTGAATAAAAAAATCATTAATTTCTGTAGAATTTTGCCTATAGGACCAGACCTGAGAAGGTCTGAAATATCTAAGTCATTTAGAAAACTGTTTACTTGAGACTTGGAGGCATTCATTCGTCACTTGGTGCTTGAAGGCATTCTTCAATAAAGTTCTTCTCTACAGTTTTCAGAGTAAAGCACAGGATCTGGGCTCCCGGAAGGGGTTACTTCCAGCTGGGACACCAACCAGCAGGGCGTCCTTGCAGGCATTCTGCATGCAGTACTGTTGAAGCTCTGCAGCCGCCTGCGAGACCTTGATCCTCTCCACGCTGGCCTCCAGCTTGAGCTGCTCCACCAGGCGCTGCAGGGCGCTCACGCTGGCCCCGGAAGACATGGCGGCGACGGTGCTGGCGCGGGGCCGCCGGGACTGGCTGGGCGGAACGGCGAGACCGAGAGCGGCACCGCCCCGGGGCCAGTATTTTTTTTTTTTAAATGAAAATTTTATTTTATTTGAGAGAGAGAGAGAGAGAGAGAGAGAATGGGCCTCTAGCCACTGCATAAACTCCAAATGCATGTGCCTCCTTGTGCATCTGGCTTACGTGGGTTCTGGGGAATCGAACCAGGATCCTTTGGCTTTGCAGGCAAACGCCTTAACTGCTAAGTCATCTTCTCCAATCCAGCATCAGTATTTTTTAAATAAATTTTTTGTTTATTTTTATTTATTTGAGAGCGACAGGTGTGGAGAGAAAGAGGCAGAGAGAGAGAGAGAGAGAGAGAGAGAGGGAGAGAATGGGCGCGCCAGGGCCTCCAGCCACTGCAAATGAATTCCAGATGTGTGCGCCCTCTTGTGCATCTGGCTAACGTGGGTCCTGGGGAATTCAGCCTCGAACCAGGGTCCTTATGCTTCACAGGCAAGCGCTTAACCGCTAAGCCATCTCTCCAGCCCCAGCATCAGTATTTTTAAAAACATCATCTTCATCCGTAGATCTGTTCCGTCTGTATTTCTTGCCTGAATAATTGTTACTTAGTCACTCAAGACAGAAACCTAGGAGTCCTCTTTGATCCTTTTACATTTTATTTTTTAAAATATTTTATTTTTATTTATTTGACAGAGAAAGAGGGAGATAGAGGGAAAGAATGGGCGCACTAGGGCCTCCAGCCACTGCAAAGAAACTCCTGACATGTGTGCCCCCTTGTGCATCTGGCTAACGTGGGTCCTGGGGAATTGAACCTGGGTCCTTTGGCCTTGCAGGCAAACGCCTTAACTGCTAAGCCGTCCCTCCAGCCCCTTATTTATTTATTTATTTATTTATTTATTTATTTATTTATTTATTTATTTATTGTTGAGGTAGGGTCTCACTCTAGCTCAGGCTGACCTGGAATTCACTATGTAGTCTCAGGGTGACCTCAAACTCACGGCGATTCTCCTACCTCTGCCTTCAAGTGCTGGGATTAAAGGCATGTGCCACCACACCCGGCTTGCAAATAAAAATTCTTTAAGTTTAAAATAAAATAAAGGTGTGTGCCACTATGCCCTGCTCTGTATGTTTGTATGTATATATGTATATGTTGCAGTCAGGTTCGTATTGCTGGTAGAAATCATCTGACCAAGAGCAGCTTGTGGGAAAAAGAGGCTTATTTTGGCTCACAGGCTCAAGGGGAAGCTCTACGATGGCAGGGAAAACGACGATATGAGCAGAGGGTGGACATCACCCCCTGACCCACATAAGGCGGACAATAACAATAGGAGTGTGTGCCAGACACTGGCAAGGGGAAACTGGCTATAACACCCATAAGCCTGCCCCCAACAATACACTGCCTCCTGGAGGCATTAATTCCCTAATTTCCATCAGCTGGGAACCTAGCATTCAGAACACTCAAGTTTATGGGGGACACCTGAATCAAACTATCACAGTGTATGTGTGTATATATATATATTTGGGGCTGTGAAGTTGGCTTAGTGACTAAAGGCATTTGCTGACAAAGCCTGCCAGCTCAGATTAAATTCCCCAGTACACAATTAAAGTCAGATGCCCCAAGTGGCAGGTGTCTGGAGTTTGCTTGCAGTGGCAAGAAGCTCTGGTGTACCTATGCTCGTTCTTTGTCTCTCTTGTGTGCAAATAAATAAAAATATTTTGAAAAAAAATATAGTTATGAGAGAGAGAGAATGAGAATGAGTGTATAGACATGCTAGGGCCTCTTGTTGCTGCAAACAAAGTCTAGAGGCATGTGTCATTTTGTGCATCTGGCTTTATGTGGGTACTGGGGAATTAAACTGGGTCAGCAGGCTTTTGCAAGCAAGCACCTTAAACCACTGAGCCCTAGCCCCTATCCTTCAGTCTTAATTGGCTATTCCAGCTTTCTTTCTTTAAAATTATTTTTATTTTTATTTTAGAGAGAGAAAGAGGCAGAGAAACAAACAAGCAAAAAAAAAGATTAAAAGATAAAAACCGAGCATGGTGGCGCACGCCTTTAATCCCAGCACTCAGGAGGCAGAGGTAGGAGGATTGCCATGAGTTTGAGGCCACTCTGAGACTACATAGTGAATTCCAGGTCAGCCTGAGGTAGAGTGAAACCCTACCTCAAAAAAAGGGCTGGAGAGATGGTTTAGCGATTAAGCACTTGCCTGTGAAGCCTAAGGACCCCGGTTTGAGGCTCGATTCCCCAAGACCCACGTTAGCCAGATGCACAGGGGCGCATGCGTCTGGAGTTCGTTTGCAGTGGCTGGAGGCCCTGGCACGCCCATTCTCTCTCTCTCTCTCTCTCTCTCTGCACTTCTTTCTCTGTCTTTTGCTCTCAAATAAATAAATAAGTAAATAAATAAATTAATTAATTAAATAAACAACAACAACAAAAAAACCCCCATACTGTTTCTTACAAGAAGATATTTAAAGTTTATATTAAAAAAATGGTTTTCTTCTCTCCATCCCTGGTTCAGTATACTAGGTACGTGTTTAACAGGTGGGTGATAGCTGACATCAGAAGTGATTTCTTGGCCTTGGGAAGTTTGTTGAGTCCAGTAGAAGTTGGGATACTAATCAATTGTTATTTATTTATTTATTTTGGTTTTTTGAGGTAGGGTCGCACTCTAGCTCTGGCTGACCTAGAATTCACTATGTAGTCTCAGGGTGGCCTTGAACTCATGATGATCCTCTTACCTCTGCCTCCCAAGTGCTAGGATTAAAGGCGAGCAGCACCACACCCAGCTCTTTATTTTTATTTTTGAGAGGGAGAAAGAATTGGCGTGCTAGGGCCTCAGCCACTGAAATCTAACTCCAGATGCTTATGCCACCTAGTTGGCATGTGAGACCTTGCGCTTGCCTCACCTTTGTGTGACTGTTGTACATGGGATCTGGAGAGTTGAACATGGGTCCTTAGACTTCACAGGCAAGTTTACCAACTGCCAAGCTATCTCTCCAGCCCACTAATAAATTCTTGTTCTAGCTTCAGTGTTCTTGAGACAAAACTTAAGATGTACATATGTCACAGCTGTACTGAAAAGACCAAGTGCAGTCATATCCTGCTCTGTTTCCCTAAGTTGTCTTTTGGTGAGTAGAGCTACAAATAGCATTTCAATTAGTGATGCCTCACTTTAAAAATTATCTGGGAACACAGCTGTTTTATTATTACCTTGCCTGGTGGCAGAAGGTTTGAGAGACCTTCACTGGACCCTGAAGTGGAAAACGTCCCAGATTAAGAGTTTGTCCTCTTAGGACACAAGCTTGGACTGTCTGGCACAGGAATTATGTGGGAGGAAAATATGTGGCAGACTGGACTGTGACTCTTAGGATGTCCTGGAGATTGGAAGCGGCTATATTCCTGCAATAAACACAAGCCAAGTTGGCTGAGCAGCCAGCTACAAGAGCAGCCTGTCTCTCCTGAGGGGGTGGCAGAGTGAGCAGTGGAAGGCCCTCAGGTGAAGACAGCCTCAGATAGTGTGCTTGATTGAACTGCAGTGCTCGGGATTGTACCAGAGAACAATTTGGAGTTCCTATTTGTTATTTTTACCTCTGATAATGAAAGTTTCTGAATGTAAAATATAATGTTGAGATATGCTCTTTGTTAAGATATATTATTACTATTTCATTTTTTTAAAAATCTTGAGCCACTCACTTTATCTACTGTTACTGATTTCTAACAGCCCATGAAACTGGCATTTTGTCTTATCAACACAGGAGGACCATCTATAATGATAGTTACTGTAGGCTATACAGTATATAGGGAAACAGTTCAGGGTTTGGTTTTTGGCATTTTGCTTCCTATAGCTTTTTCTAGGAACACATTCTGGTGTAAGAGAATTGGCTCCATAGACACAATTTCTGTTTATGGCACAAAGTTAAAACTTCCAGTATCTTGGTGACAGGATAGCATGCTATCTGGTAGAAGGCAGGGATAGAGAAAGCCAGCATCTCTTTGGAATGCTATCTAAGTCAAGCTTCTGATTACACTTAAAGAGATTACTTGTGGGGCTGGAGACATGGCTTGCTTGGTGGTTGAGGTATTTGCCTGAAAAGCCAAAGAACCCAGGATCGATTTCCCAGGACACATGTAAGCCAGTTGCACAAGGTGGCACATGCATCTGGAGTTCATTTGCAGCAGCGGAAGGCCCTGGCACACCTATTCTCTCTTCTTCCCTCTCCTCCCCCGCCTCTTTCTGTGTCTCAATAATTAAAAAAAAAAAAAAAAAAAAAAAAGATCACCTGTGTCCATAGATTTCAAGGCCCTGGGTTGCTCTAGGAAGGCACATGGTAGCTACCACATATTTAATTAGGTGTTTACTAACTTCAGTTCTATTCTTCTGGCCATTTTATGGTGTTCCCAAACCAGTTCTGGGGTCAACTATGTATAGAAAATGGCAGAGAACTCACAACTTTTTTTTTTCTTCAAGGTAGGGTCTCACTCTAGCCCAGGCTGACCTGGAATTCACTTTGTAGTCCCAGGCTAGTGTCAGACTCACTGTGATCCTCCTACATCTGACTCCCGAGTGCTGGGATTAATGGTGTGTGCCATCACACCCAGCTTTTTCCTTAGTGGCCACTTAAATTTTTTTTTTTCTAAACATTTTTATTTATTTACTTGAGAGAGAGAGAGAGAGAGAGAGAGAGAGAGAGAGAAAGAGAGAGAATGAATGAGAATAGGTATGCCAGAGTCTCCAGCCACTGCAAATGAACTCCAGATGCATGTGCCACCTTGTGCAGCTGGCTTTCATGGGTCCTGGGGATTTGAACTGGGTTCCTTTTGCTTTGTAGGCAAGTGCCTTAACCGCTAAGCCATCTCTCCAGCCCTGAATTGACAATTTTTTACTTTTACTTTTAACTTTTTTTTTTTTTTTTTTTTTTTTTTTTTTTTGGTTTTTCGAGGTAGAGTCTTGCTCTAGCCCAGGCTGACCTGGAAAACAGTCATGGCATTTCAGGCAGGATATGAGCAGATAAACATGAACAGTAACAATATGCAAGAGCTTGGAAGTTCCCTTCTTGTATGGACTAATAACATCAGAAAGCCACTGTGGAGGGATGTGGATGTAGCTTAGTTGGTAGAGTACATGGTGGCACATGCTTAGCACCAGGGAGGTAGGGGCAGGAACGAAACATGAGACACTGCCTCAAAAAGGGCCGGGGGGCTGGAGAGATGGCTCAGCAGTTAAGGTGCTTGCTTGCCTTGCAAAGCCTAAGAATGCTTGCTTGAATCTCCAGGTCCTATGAAGCCAGAAGCCAGTGAAGCAAACATGCCATGTCACACATGTGCACAAGGGGCCCCATGTGTCTGGAATTTGTTCACAGTGGCTGAAAGGCCCTGGGGCTCCCATTCAATCTCTACCTCTTTCTCTCAAAAAAAAAAAAAAAAAAAAAAAAAAAAAAAAAAAAAGCCAGGCGTGGTGGCGCACACCTTTAATCCCAGCACTAGGGAGGTAGAGGTAGGAGGATCGCCATGAGTTTGAGGCCACCCTGAGATTACATAGTGAATTCCAGGTCAGCATGGGCCAGAGTAAGACCCTACCTCGAAAAACCAAAAAATAAAAAATTAAAAAATTAAAAAAAAATGAAGTCTTCATTTGATGCTCTGAACAGGCAGTTTCAGAGTGAGGGTTGATGGTTCATATTCATTTTTAACAGCTTTTCACAAGCCAACCTGGACTTTCAGGAAATGAAATAAAAATAGTAGAATTGTTGGGAGGCAGAGGTTGGAGGATCTCCGTGAGTTCAAGGCCATCCTGAGGCAACACAGTGAATTCCAGGTTAGCCTGAGCTAGAGTGAGACCCTCCGTCAAAAAAACAAAAAACAAACAACAACAACAAAAAACAGTAGCATTGGGGCTGGGGATATTGGCTCAGTGGTTAAAGGTGCTTGTTTTCAAACCTGCTGGCTCTGGTTCAATTCCCTAGCCACCCATGTAAAGCTAGATGCAAAAAATGGCACAAATGAAGCTGGGCGTGGTGGCGCACACCTTTAATCCCAGCACTTGAGAGGCAAAGGTAGAAGGATCACCATGAGTTCAAGGCCACCTTGAGACTACACAGTGAATTCCAGGTCAGCCTGAGCTAGAGTGAGACCCTGCCTTGAAAAACAAAACAAAACAAAATGGCACAAATGGCTAACATTTCATTTGCAGTGGTAAAAGACCCTGGCATACCCATACACATGTGCATGCATGTGTGCACACATACACACAAATTTATTTTTTATTTTTGTGAGAGAGAATAGGTGCTCCAGGGCCTCTAGCCACTGCAAACAAACTCCAGATGCATGTACCACCATGTGCATCTGGCTTACGTGGGTACTAGACAATCAAACCTGGGTCCTTAGGCTTTGCAGGCAAGTGCTTTAACTGCTAAGCCATCTCCCCAACCCATCAGCTTAAAAAAATTGTTTATTTATAAGAGAGAGAAAGAGAAAATGGGTGTGCCAGGACCTTTAGCCACTGCAAATGAACTCCAGACACATGTGCTACTGTGTGCATCTGTCTTATGTGGGTACTGGGGAACTGAACCTGGGTCCTTAGGCTTTGCAGGCAAGTGCCTTAACTGCTAAGCCATCTCTCCAGCCCCCCAGCTTTTTCTTTCTTTCTTTCTTTTTTTTTGGGGGGGGGTTTCAAGGTAAGGTTTTGCTGTAGCCCAGGCTAACTGGAATTCACTATATTGTATCAGGGTGGCCTTGAACTCATGGTGATCCTCCTGCCTCCCGAGTATTGGGATTAAAGGCATGTGCCACCATGTCCAGCTCCCAAGTTTTGTTTTTAAAGGCAGTCTTGGGCTGGAGAGATGGCTTAGTGGTTAAGAGCTTGCCTGTGAAGCCTAAGGATCCCAGTTAGAGGCTCGATTCCCCAGGACCCATCTAAGCCAGATGCACAAGGTGGCACATGTGTCTGGAGTTCGTTTGCAGTGGTTGGAGGCCCTGGCACACCCATTCTCTATCTGCCTCTTTCTATCTGTCACTACCAAATAAGTAAATTAAAATAAAAATAGTAATCCATTCTTTTTTTTTAAAATAAAGGCAGTCTTGCTGCCTCAGCCCTCCTTAGTGCTTGAATTGAAGAAATGGGTCTCCGTGCTTGGCTTGAGATCAGCATTGAAGTAAGACTCCAGTATAACAGTTTAACCAGAAGCAAACCAAAGGATAGCATTCACATGAGTTGGAGCAGGTGATATTGTGCTCATCAGCCACTGCTGTACTCCCATTGTTAATCATTTAATCAGCACTAGTCCAACTTTGATGAACAGCAAGATAAGTGTATGCCATAAATTCAGTTTAGAATCTGGCCAAAGTCTTCTAAAATGACCTTTGTGAGTGTGTGTGGGGAATTGAGATTGGGCCTCCCTCTAGCACAGGCTGACCTGTAATTAACTCTGTAGTCTCAGGCTTGTCTTTAACTCACCAATATCCTCCTCCTTTTGCTTTCTGAGTACTGGAGTTAAATGTATGTTCTACCATGCCCAGCTGGGATTGTTTTGGTTTTGTTCTTTAAAGGTAGGGTCTCGCTCTAGCCCAGGCTGTCCTGGAATTCACTGTGTAGTCTTGGGCTGGCCTCGAACTCATAGTGATCCTCTACTACTTGCAGCTTATGAACTTTTTTTTTAGATTTTTGAGGTAGGGTCTCACTCTAGCCCAGGCTGACCTGAAATTCACTATGTAGTCTCAGGGTGGCCTTGAACTCATGGCGATCCTCTTACCTCTGCCTCCTGAGTCCTAGGATTAAAGGCATGAGCCACCATGCTCAGCACTAACTTTTAATGAAATGTATCTCTTGGCATCATCCCAAAAGAGTGGAGGAGGGTTTTCATTTCTGGATGGTGGTAACAGAACTAGAAGTCTTACTGCTGTAGATTGCCCAGGTTGGCATGACCTGATTTTACTAGCTGGACAGGTGTGCTAAAGAGTACCATCTGCCTGGGCGAGTTGAGTCAGGGAGGACAGGGAGAATGGCTGGTGGGCGAGTTGGCTGAGGTTGAACTCTTAAGGTTGAGTCAGGCCCTCTTCTGCCTGTGGTATGAGCCCTTTGGGTCAGGGGAAGGGCTCATCTGTGGAACCTTCAGGGAGTGCCACACCTGGCTCATTAGTGGATGTCTGGGGTTTCTTTGAAGATGAAACACACCATAAGCACTCATTGTTTTGTTGTTTTGGACAAACTAGTACTTGGGTCTCTAGGGGCTGTTGATCTAACTTTGCACTAGTCTGGAATTTGCTGCAAATCAAATAGAAATAACAAAAAACAAGGTTGAAGAACTTTTTGGAAAAAAAAGAAAATACTCTCCCAAAACTTCCATGCCTATTTAGCTTGTAAATAAAATTCTTTGCCATCCACCTTTCACATTCTTGAGTTGAGATGCACTTTGTCTTGACCTGTTCCTTCTTCTGTGTTTGGGGTGTGTGTGTGTGTCCTTCCTAAACTCTAGGTAGTGCCAGCAGCTGGCATAAGGTAATTGCTCACTGACACATGCCTCCTGCAGGCACAGAGAACTGGTTGGTATGAGTGGTTCGGAACCCCCATTTCATGACTGTTTCAAAGATAGATGTCTAAGCCAAGTATGGTGGCACACACTTGTAATCCTGACACTTACAAGGTGGAGTTAGAAGGATGAAAGTCATCTCTGTCACATAACAAGATTGAGGCCATCCTGGCATACGTGAGACCCTGTCTCCAAAACACACATTTTTTTTTTTCTTTTCCTGGGTGGAATTGTTGTGAGACATGGTATTGTGAATGTAGCTGGCCTGGAACTACAGGCATAAGCCACAACATCCACATCCATCTCAGAGATGCATTTTGTGACTATCTTAGGACCTGGAAAAGGAAGACAGGAGATGGGATGAATGAATGGATTATGATTTGTCTTCTGGGAAGGATGGCTGGAATGGCAGATAGGCATTTTATATTTTTATTTTATTTCATTTTTTATGAGAGAGAGGGAGAGAATTGGTACACCAGGGCCTCTAGCCACTGCAGTTGAATTCTAGAAGGGTGCACCAGCTTGTGTGCATGCATGACCTTGTGAGTTTGGCTTACATGGGTTCTGGGGAGTAGGATCTGGGTCTTTAGGCTTCATAGGCAAGTGTCTGAACCACTAAGCTGTCTCTCCAGCCCGGCAACAGTATAAGAAAATGTATTTTCCTAAGATATTCATTATTGACCGGTAATGGATTTGAATACAATGCTTCAAAACATTATGCACAAAGAGCTTACAGATCACATTTAATAACAAAACATCTATTTGTGTAATACATGTTTTTATGATTACAATTTAATTTTCTTACTTTTTTGGTTTTTCAAGGTAGGGTTACACTCTAGCCCAAGCTGACCTGGAATTCACTATGTAGTCTCAGGGTGCCCTCAAGCTCATGACTGTCCTCCTACCTCTGCCTCCCAAGTGCTGGGATTAAAGGCATGTGCCACTATGCCTGGCTACAATTTAATTTTCAAAACCAAACATGTAAGTATTAAGTATATTACTTTATAGATAAGGACATTTAAGTGGATTGCATAAACAGCAGACAGACTTGTGTGATACAAGGAGAAAGAAGAAAATTACAATTAAGCCCCAAACTTAAGACAGTATTCAGACACTTCTGTTTAACTGAGGCCTAATTTTATAAAGAGCTGGGTCACTGAGTATTAGATTTTTATAAAAATAGAATTATCGGCCTGGAGAGTGGCTTAGTGGTTAAGGCATTTGCCTGCAAAGCCAGAGGACCCAGGTTCAATTCCCCAGGACCCATGTTAGCCAGGTGCACAAGGGGGCACATGCATCTAGAGTTCCTTTGCAGTGGCTGGAGGCCCTGGCACACCCATTCTTTCTCTCTCTGTCTCCGTCAAATAAGTAAATAAAAATAAAATAAAAAAGATAAAAATAAAATTATCTGTATCAGCTGGTACCTTCCACTTTGATAATTTGTGATCTATATCTAGTAATTTCCTAAACCACTTATGTGGTTTTCAGATGCTGTGTGTGTTACATTTTCTTACAAATGAACTGAGGCCCATAACACTCAAACATGTCAAGTAAAAATTGGTCCTAGAGACTTTATCCATGAATTTAGTAACTGTTTATTGAAAACCTATCTTTCCCTTACCTCCGGAGCTCACTACTGAAAACACAGCTGCTCAAGCCCCGGCTCTGAGTCACTGAACCTTTTTAATTCCATCTTTCAAGACACGCAGAGATAGAGATTTTCTCTGTAAGGACAAAGCTTTCTTTGGAATATAACCTCCTCTCTGTCTGTCATTTGGTACTTAAGTCTGTGTCACTTATTTTGTCTTTCCTTTCAGTTTTCTACAACCTATTATTTTAGTTTTGTCGAGCTCATGGGCTTTTCCTGCAGTTTGGTGCCAGCTCTGTTCCTTATCACTGTTCTCCTTTGATTTCCTTGACTCAGTCTGATCATCTGGGCTTTCCCATCTGCCCTCTCCTGGCTTCGGCTTCTTATCCACAAGATAACTAGCAGTGACACTTCGTTAAAGGTTAGGTCTTCAGTGAGTACTACTCATCAGCACTTCCAATCAGTACTACTTTGCTCAAAGAAACGTTGTATACTTCAGATCTCCTCTGTAACAACATTCTTTCTGAATGTTATTCAAAAACATCTCAAAGGCCTGGAGGGATAGCTTAGCAGTTAAGGTGTTTGCCTATGAAGCCAAAGAACCCAGCTTTGGTTCCCCAGGACCCATGTAAACCAGATGCACAAAGGTAGCACATTGTGTCTGGAGTTTATTTACAGTGGCTGAAGGCACCCATTTCTCTGTCTCTCCCTCTCTCCCTCTTTCTCTCTCAAATAACTTAAATAAATAAATAGTTAAATTAAATAAGTAATTAAAAATATTTTTAAGCTGGCGTGGTGGTACATGCCTTTTATATATATATCATATATATATATATATATATATGAGATATATATATCCTCAAAAAAAAGATGGTGAGGAGTTCTGTCATGTAAGTTCATTTATTTATTTATTTTTTTGGTTTTTCGAGGTGAGGTCTCATTCCAGCCCAAGCTGACCTGGAATTCACTCTGTAGTCTCAGGGTGGCCTTGAACTCACAGCAATCCTCCTATCCTGCCTCCCAAGTGCTGGGTAAAGGTGTGAGCCACCATGCCCAACATAAGTTGGTATTCAGAGAGTACATATCTCAACAAAAGATGTTTCCACTCTTGTCAATTCAATTATAAATAGTGGATTTTGCAAGATCACAGTTGAAATATTTGGTGTAAGACATCAATTTAAAGATACAATGGATAGTTCTAAAAATTCACTTTTTGGCTTCATGGTGAGAAATTAAAATTTATAGGATATATTAAGGTTGGAACTTAAAAAAACCCTAAACAATAAGACAGCTTTTCACTGAAATGTCTATTAACTTCATCAGACTGTATAGTAATCAAACTGCAAACTAGCAAGTAAGATAATATCAAGTCAGTTGTCATCCATGACCCATAATCCTTTTATATTTTATTATTCCTTTTTTTTTTTTTTCGAGGTAAGGTCTCACCCTAGCCCAGGCTGACTTGGAATTCACTCTGTAGTCTCAGGGTGGCCTTGAACTCATGGTGATCCTCCTACCTCTGCCTTCCGAGTGCTGGGGAGTGCTGGGATTAAAGGCCTGTGCCACCATGCTCGGCTTCCTTTTATATTTTAAATCAAAGATAGGTATGATGTAAGAGTAAGTGAACTTTAACTTTCCAAATGTTCTGGGTAAAAATTATTAGACAAGTCAGATAATCCATTTGCCACAAGTGAACTCTCAATTGTTATGAGGTAGCATCATTTGTACCATCTTCTGTGGAGGTCGTGCCCTCTACTCATAAGGCTTTGCATTTCATATGAAAAGTATGAGCAACAAGGGACAGAAGAGCCTCTTCATTGTTTCTTTGATTCTTGTTTTCATAGTATTTTAAACACCTGATACTAATTTTATAGCAACAGCAGACATCAGTATTTATTCTGGTTGGTGACTATGCTCCAAGTTGCACGTATTAATGACTTCCAACGCGATCTCTAGGAATACTTTGTAGTTCTGAACCATGCTTCATTTCCAGCAGTATGAGCAGGATTTATTCCTGTTCTATCATTGGTAGGAACTTCAGATTCTGCTGCAAACTTTAAGACTGCTGTAGAAGGCATACTTTCAGGAATACCGAGTACTTTTTAGGGCAGCTGCGGGTCCCACCTTTGACATGGTGGAGCCACACCATCGCCCGGCAGCCTCCTGTCCATTTATATTTTCTCTGTGGTTCCTTGCTCCCTTTCCTCCATTTAGCAGGTATCTGTTACCTGCCTACTGTATATCAGGCATAATCATCCAATTTGCTTGAGCAGGAGGTGAAGTTGGCAGAGACCCTAGGAGTTGATTGAGCCATTCTACTACTTTAGCCATTATTCTAGGTTTTAGGGCTATGGCAGTGAACAAAACATGTAAAGAGCTGGTATTATAGTAGGAGTTTTTTATTTTATATTTATTTATTTGACAGAGAGAGAGAGGGAGGGAGGGAGAGAGAATGGGTGCATCAGGGCCTCCAGCCACTGCAAACGAACTCCAGACGCATGCGCCTCCTTTGCAGTAGCAAGAGGTCCTGGCACGTGTACACACATGCATATGCACATAAATATATAAAAAGAATTGTAGCTGGGCATGGTGGTCTTTGTTCCCAGCACTTGGGAGTCAGAGGTAGGAGGATTGCTGTGAGTTCATTGCCACCCTGAGAGTGCAGAGTGAATTCCAAGTCAACCTGAGCTAGCTAGAGTGAGACCCTACCTCAAAAAAACAAAAACAAAAACAAAAAAATAATAATAAAACAACACAGCCAGAATCCACTATATAATGTGTCAGATGGTGAATATTATGAAGAAAAGTAAAGTGGGATAAATGGAGTAGTGTGTTTTATTTGGGTCTTTGGGGAAGGCTTCTTTGAATAGGTGACTTCTTCAATAGGTGATTGGAATAGACTCCCAAGGAAATGAGGGAGTAATCCATGAAGGTTGCCTGGTAGAGGAACACTCTAGGCAGAGGGAATAGTGAGTGCCAAACTTCGAGGCAGGGGAGTGTTGGGGAATTGGAGTGGAGCAAACAAAAGGGAACTAGGGGAGATGAGAAATAGGATAGATAGTGTAGGTGTTGCAGGACCGTTAAGTCATGGCAGAGGCTTTGGGTTTTACTAATAGGGAGCGTGAGGCCAAAGGAGCCAGATGACTTGGTTTTTAGCCTTAAGATCACTTTGGCTGCTTTGTCGCAAATAATCTGAAGGCTTCAGGGAAGAAGCAAGGAATGAGTGACTACCTCATTGCAGGCAACTATGTGGAATAGCTCTCTCTGGGTGACCCACAGTGAAACTGGCTGCCCAAAGAGGATAGCTTCTCCTCATCCACCTCCGACTTCAGCTAACACCTACAACTAATACCAGACCGTTCACAAAGTGTCAAAGATTAGCTGCTTGTTTGTTTTTTCGAGGTAGGATCTCACTCTAGCCCTTTGCTGACCTGGCACTCATTCTGTAGTTGCAGGCTGGCCTTGAACTCACAGCATTCCATAGACCTCTGCCTCCCAAACACTGGGATTAAAGGCATGTGTCACCCACTCCTGGCAAGGATCAGCTTCTTTTAGGAGTCAAGCTTTCTTCTTTCTTCTTCATTTATATTGGTGTGGAAGGACAGTATAATGGAATAAGTATAGGCACAGAAGAAGTAGAGTTTATGGAATAAAACATATAAACCTTGGGAACCTGGCAAGCCTCACCTTTTCAGGAGTCATAGAGAGCCAGTTCTCATTCCACTCCCCCTTCTTCCCTTTCCAGAAGTCTTGGGGAAGGAGAGGCATAAATGAATGTATAGTACTTTGGAATGTAGTATAAAATGTCAGAACTATTGTGCTTTAGAAGTCACCAAGCTGAATCCCCTCACTTTTTAGGTGCAGATCTGGAAAGATAAAGTAACTAAGCTTCCCATAGTCACTGAAATAGATTATTGATAGAGCTAGAATCCTGTCACTACTTTGCCTGTCCTCCCAAAGGCTTAGGATGTGTCTGAGTGGGCCTTGGTAGTCATAGTTCCCTCAGGTGTTCAGCCTGTAGTGAATGAACTCCACCTGCGACTTCAGCAAATTCCATGAATGTGAATTCCTGACAAGCAGATGATGGTAATGAGTTTGTCTTTCTTTTGTCTAGGATCAAGTCCTCCAATCCAGGGACCAGCCTAAAGCAGACTGCCACTTGCTCTACTTGGGTCCCATTGACTTGAGAAAGCTGCTGCCATAATCATGGGCAACATCTTTGGAAATCTTCTTAAGAGCCTGATTGGGAAGAAGGAGATGCGCATCCTAATGGTGGGTCTGGATGCTGCAGGAAAGACCACCATCTTGTACAAGCTGAAACTGGGGGAGATTGTTACCACCATTCCTACCATTGGTAAGGGCACAGCTGGTTAGTGGGCTTTTATGTTGATGGCTGAAGCCGGGCAGGGGCCCTTTTCCCAGGTCCTCCCATGCCCTTTTCTCCCCAGGCAAGTCCATGCATTGTGCGGGCTTTAGAGAATGATTTCTGTTGAGTTTGCTAGCAGGTGCTGGAGCTGCCATTTGCCCACTTACTCTGGCCCTCCCTGGTGTGGGAGCTTCTGCAGCCTAGCACCCAACTGTTGCCCTCAGGTATTAGAGTTGGTTTATTCTCTGTGTTGTTTGGAAAGCAGGTAAAGGGCTTTGATGTTCCTGCCAGAAGCCTGGAGCTGCTTTAGTTTAGCTCTTTGGTGGTGATCCTGGTTAAAACCTATCTGTAGGAGAGGGTGCATCTGCCACATAGATGCCACATGGAGGGGAGCTGTGGATCACCATTGTCAGCCTGTTTTGCACTTAAGGTTCCAATACTGTTGCTCACTTCTCACCCAGGTTGCCTTTCAGCACTTCATTTTAGCTTAGGCAGATTATTGTGGTTAAGGTATAGGAGTGTAGTGGAGTCATTCCCACTGGAAAGGTTGGCTCAGAATGCCTACTAAGGGCTGGAGAGGTGGCTTAGTGGTTAAGGTGCTTGCCTTCAGATCCCATGTAAGCCAGATGCACAGGGTGACACATGCACACAGGTTACACATCTGCACAAGGTGGCACACACATCTGGAGTTTGATTGAAGTGTCTGGAGGCCCTGGCATGCAAATTCTCTCTCTCTCTCTCTCCCTCTCTCTCACACACACACATAAAATAAAATAAAATAAAATAAAATAAAAATAAAAATAAAAAACACCTACTCAACTATGAACCTCTTGACCAGACCTCATCATCTGTGACTTCTTAGTTTGTCTTTTTGGCTTTCAGGCCACCAAGTCAAGGATTATTATTAAGTCAAGAGAGCCTTAGGCTTTCTATTACTGGTTTTATGACCAAGGCTGAGAAGAAATGGAAGTAAACTCATTGGAGCATTGATTGTAGTTCTGGCATTTGAGGTCAGTGGCCATTGACTTTCTCTCCCCTTCCCCAAAGGGTTTAATGTGGAGACTGTGGAATATAAGAATATCAGCTTTACAGTATGGGATGTAGGTGGCCAGGACAAGATTCGGCCCCTCTGGAGACACTACTTCCAGAACACTCAAGGTATGGCAGGTGAACTTCCCTGACATGGGTTGTCTGGGTCCTCCGTAGTTATGGGTAGCCAACTCTTGCCCTGCTCTTGGGGGTAGAGAAAGGAGAGCACATATTTAAAGGGTGTCGGGTGGGCATCGTCTTTTGGTGATGAGAGAGGGTCATCTGTCATTTCTGTACATCCTGTACTTTGCCTCTGTAGGTTTGATATTTGTGGTTGATAGCAATGATCGGGAACGAGTAAATGAGGCTCGGGAAGAGCTGATGAGGATGCTAGCAGAGGATGAGCTCCGGGATGCTGTGCTTCTTGTCTTCGCAAATAAACAGGTAAGGTTTCTCCCTGTCCCTGACTTGCGAGAGTGTAACCTAGCTGTGGAAATCAAGGGGTCTTGGGACTCAGTAGAAAACCTGTGACTACTGTCAACAGGGGCCACCCAGTGTGACGGAAACATTTGGATGTGTGGGAAATATGAACAGTTGGCTTCTTCATTCATGTCTCTTGTCCTCTACCAGCTTTAGTTAGCAACATTTTGTTCCTCATGGATTAGTGTGGCAGATACATCTCCTGGCCTCTCATCTTCCTACTGTGCTCTTCATTGGAACTGCCCTAACTCCTACAGTCAGTCTTGATTTCCTTGGCTATGTGAATAACCAGTTTCCTTACCAAACCCATAGTTGTTTTCCCAGTCCTCAATGGAATAGCTTTCTAGTGCTTTGGATCTAGAGTTCTAGGATTACTGAGTGCAGAGTAACTCCTTAAGATCCGGGTGTGAGTTGCTTAATGTGAAGGAGGAAAAGATGCTGGTACACATCTCTGGTTAGATGGGTGGTCTAGAAGCCTTTGAGAGATCCTAAGGTGCCTTTGTGTATGTTTCCCTTGCCCTCCAGGATCTGCCGAATGCTATGAATGCTGCTGAAATCACGGACAAGCTGGGCCTGCATTCCCTGCGTCACCGCAACTGGTACATTCAGGCCACCTGTGCCACCAGTGGGGACGGGCTGTATGAAGGCCTGGACTGGCTGGCCAATCAGCTCAAAAACAAGAAGTGAGAACCAGGCAGTCTTATGTGACCACCCCACCTGCCCCTGACATACCTGTTGTCTCCTTTCCCTTTCCTACCCATTGCAACTGTGGCCAGGGCCCTGGGTATCATGTTCGCATGCCCAGTAAAAGCCATGCCTCCCTTCTCCTCTCCACCCTGTCCACTGACATGATCAGGCCCCAGTTGTTGTCCTTATGATGAATTATTCCAATTTACTGGATTTCAAACAAAAACGAGGTTGTTATGCTTTCATGGAGTGGTCCCCTCCCCCATCTCAACCTTTGGGTTTCAGGAAGTGGAGTGGGGTATTCTCTCCATTTTCTTTGTTTGGCACTGGTTTCTGTGCTCTTAGCATCTGAGTTCCTTCCTTGTCTTCCACACCCATCTCCTAGTCCCTGTCTTCCTTTCCTTCTATAACCCTCTCCTTGTTCTACATGAAAATTGCACGGGCCTCCCTGTGTGTGCGTGCATGTGTGCGCCTGTATATACATGTATAGAGAGATATATATGTGGGGGCCAGGGAGGAGGGGGAGGGGTGGAATGTAGCTCAGGGCTTGCAGCCAGGACACTGCCCACTGGACAATGTCATCTGCCCCTTCTGTGTTGGTAAGATAAAAGGAAAGAAAATGGGAGGGTTTCAGTCGGGCTGGACTGACCTAGCCTGGGACTCATTTCTCTCCTCCTCTGCAGGTAGTGTTCTTGGATCATGGGACAGATGTTGAACTCCCAACCACCATTTTCCTTGTACCCCTTTCTCTACTCTTCTGAGGCAAGGGGGTGTTATTTATCTCTGGATGACTGTTCCTAAGGAGATGCCATTTTGATTTGCCTTGTTAGTGTGAAGGAGAGAGGAACCCACTCACTATCAGCCCAGAGTGTTCAATTGATCCTCCTCCACCATCCTTAGATCTGCTTCTCAAGACTTTGAAGGGAGGTGGAGATATTCTTGTTACTAGGAGAAGGTGAGACATGGAATAGTCTTTTCTTGCCTTCCTCCTGCTGCCTCCCCCCCCCCCCCCCCCCCCCCCCCCCCCCCGTCTATCTTCTGTTCTTGGAGGCTGGGTAGTTCCATCTGTCCTTTGTCAGAGGTTTCCTGCTGACCTGATAAGGACTGACTGACTGGTCTAATGAGACATGGAGTGGGGAGGACATAGCAGACCTCAATATCAACCCTCATATTCTCCAGTTCTCTTTCTAGTTCCTGACAAGCTAAAGCATGAAGATTTTCTGTTGTTTTCAGGCCCTTGCTATTTCCTCTCCCTTCATTTCAGCAGTTTCCCATGGTCTCCCTCACATATGTCCTATAACTGGATCTGGGGGCTGGGGTGGAGGAAATAGGACCCTAAGTGGTTGTTGGTGCTGATGGGTTGTAGTGATTTTTAGGGTCCTCTCCCATTCTGTGGTTGTTCAGAAGCTGCTACTACTAAGTCTCTGTCTGCAAGGGGCACTTGTCCCATAGGCCCTGGCTTTTGCCATTGCTGTGAAGCTGTGGTTGTTCTGTGGGCTCCTGTGTGTGCTGGCTGCGCCCTGAGCTCCAAGACAGCTGCCCATAACCTTTCTGTGAAGGTTAGGATCCAGGGTTCTCCACAGCATAGCTGAGGGGCTCCTCCCAGAAGGGCTGTCCCAGGCCCCATTCCAGGTGGTCAGGGTTCCTGCCCACCACCTTTGTCTACAGCAGGCAAATAAGTATGCCCAACCCATCCCCTGCTGAACTCTGAGAAAGGTTCCAGGGGTATCTCCCTCAGTGCCAGTTAACTTAGTGCTGTGTTACTTAACTCAAGATGATGTGGGTGTGTATAGATGTCCTACTCTAGGCCTGTGTGTGTGTGTGTGTATGTGTGGGTGGGTGGGTGGATGGGTGGTGTATAGGGGTGGGTGCTGGAGGTTCTAATTTCATTTTAAATGGATTCATTCCTCTGACCCCACAGATACATCCGTCCACACTCTCTTTGCTCTCCTGATTTTTTTCTCCACCCCTGTTGCCTTGCCTTCTCAATTCTTTCACTGCTGTTGCCTGTTTGCTTTTCTTTTCCTTGCTTTGTTTTCTATTTATGATTACCTCGTTGGTATCTTTGTGATTGGTGAGGACTTTGCCTCTTTTCTTATCTGTCCGTTTGTCTCATTCTCTCTCTCTAGTTATACGCTAGTTCCTAATAGGTTTTCCTCATTTCAGGCTTCATTCCTCACCCCTCTCCCCTTGGCATCTCATTTTTGGGGGCTCCAGGGACCAATCTGGGGCTGAGGGTGTTAGGAAGCAGCCTTGGATGTTGTCTCAGTGCTGCTCTAGATCTGTCCAGCAGGGGGCAGTAAGTGATCTCGGTGTCGTCCCTGGCTTCTAGGTCCTTGGGCAGAGATGGGCCTTTCTACTTTCCCAGTCATGTAACAGCTCTTATGGGGTTGAGTGTTTCATTTTGTTTCCTCCCACTCCCTTTCCTGCTTTCCTCAAGTTAGTTTAATTTTATGCTTTGCCTTGTTCCAGTATTCTTCCTGAGGACTCCCTCTTTCCCCGACCTCCAAAGTTTGTGGTGTTATAGTGGTAACTGCAGTTCTGAACTGGTTTTTCTTTTCTTTTTTTCTTCTGAAATGTAGACTGTATATGTTTAATAACTCACCTCCTCGATCCTTGCTCAAAATGTGGGATAACGCAATGACTGTGACCCTGGTTGGAAATTAAACTTGTTTTATGCAGCTTTGGAGCAGTCCTTCATCTTTGATGTGTAGCAGCTGTTTGGCAGTGGGGTTGATGATGAAAGTAGTTCTGATCTCTCTGTCCATCCAGTCCCTTTTCTCAGCAGAGGTGGGGGGACATGTTTGGTTGTGGGGAGTAGAGAGTGAGTGATGGAGGAACTTAGGCTTGTTAGGAACACTAATTATTTTTCCTCAACATACTTAGAAGGAAGTCCAAATAAATGAGTCATCGGGATATGAGGGCTGTGTGACTTGGTTCTACTTCTGAAGGATTTAGTCCTGAATTTAGCTACATTTATCACATATTGGTAGACTTTTTTTTTAAATTTTGGATACAGTGTAGTAGTTTTGTTTGTTTTATTTTTATTTATTTATTTGAGAGCGACACACAGAGAGAGAAAGAGGCAGATAGAGAGAGAGAGAATGGGTGTGCCAGGGCCTCCAGCCACTGCAAACCAACTCCAGACGCATGTGCCCCCTTGTGCATTTGGCTAACATGGGTCCTGGGGAATCGAGCCTTGAACCGGGGTCCTTAGGCTTCACAGGCAAGCACTTAACCGCTAACCCAGTGATTGGAGGGAGGACCCATACTTCCTCTGTTCATAGATCTTCCCAACCATGCACATCAGGTCTTCTAGTCTGAGAATGGTCCCCCTCATGCATCAATTGGAAGCTTCTCACCCATCTAGGTTTGGACTTTCGCAGTAAGCAAGCAAAGAGGGCAAACATGGGCAGTGTAATGAACTTGATATGTGTTGTACTTCTAGAATGTGGTTCCTCATTGTTAGAAAGCTAACCTTCATCCAAAAATTGTATAAATGTCTTGAGGAATAGATCTTTCCATAAATCCTCCATCCTCTTATTCCTTTCCCATCACCACTTCTGCTCTTGCTATTGTCTGACTCCACACAAAAGGGATGGTGCCACCCACAGGCTGGGTAAATCAGGCAGGCCTCCTCACTGACTACTTAAAAAAACAATTATTTATTTGAGAGAGAGAGCGAGTATGTGCACGCGCACATGTCAGGGTCTCCAGCCACTGCAAACAAAGTCCAGATGCATGTACCACCTTGTGCATCTGGCTTATGTGAGTACTGTAGAAGTGAACCTGGGTCCTTTGGCTTTGCTGGCAAATGCCTTAACTGCTAAGCTATCTCTCTAGCTCCTGTATTTATTTTTTGAGACAGTCTTGCTATAAAGCCCTGACTGGCCTGGTAATCACTGTGCATCCCTGGCTGGGTTTGAACTTGTGGCAGTCTTTCTGCTTCTGTCTCCTGTGTACTGGAGTTACAGATGTACTGCAGTATTTAGCTGCAGAGCAGTTATTTATTTGCAAGCTGAGAGAGTGAGAATGGGCACACCAGGGCCTCTAACTACTGCAAATGAACTTCAGATGCATGGGTCACATTGTGCATCTAGCTTTTATGTGGGTGCTGGGGAATTTAACCTGGGTTCTTAAGCTTTGCAGACAAGTGCCTTAACAACTGAACCATCTCTCCAGCCCCAAGCTGTAATTTTTCATAAGGCAATAATTGTGGATTCCAAGGGCCAAATGCAACTCCATCTTCCAGAACATGAATAGCTTGTTTGTCATGACTTGACAAAAGATATTTCAGAATAATCTGGGCAAGGGAGCCTCCCTTGAAAGAGCGTAAAAGAAGCCAATGGGCGTAGATTGGCTGGGGGTAGAGGGGGAATGAAAGAGCTGTCCCATTCATTTAGAGTCTTGGAGTAGTGGCAGTAAGTATCCTGTGTGAGTTTCTCATTCTTGAGGTACAGAGTCTGAAGGCTCTGGGGAATTCATCTCACTCATCACTGCCACTTCAAACACCTAAATTAGGTTCGGGCAGAAAGTTGACAAGTATTTATGTAGTACCTTTTGTGTCAATAGATACTTGTTAAAAGGGTTAAACCACTCTGTCAGGGAGCTGGGGTTCTATTTCTGGGATGCTTTGGAGTCCTTTGGGTTCTGGGAAAAACTGGAAAGATACCCCTTCTTTTCTGAAGTCCAGTGTAGGGAGTGGTCTCCCTGCTCAGTCTGCCATACACTAAGCAGCTTCTTTCTAGTTCTTCCTCTAGCCCAGTAGCTAAAGAGGCGGAGGACCATGCTGGTCACTGGGGAATGACAGAGTACAGATGCTTTCCTTCCTCTGCAGATTTTTCTTTCTGATTGGGTTTCCTGATCCTGATTGCTGGTGTGGGTAAGAATGACCCTGATTTCCTGAGAAAGGTTCAGAGGGTTAGGAAGCCTTCACTATAGTGAAAGGAGCAAAGCCATGTAGGCTGTGAGGGTCTAGAAGTGAAGAAGTTGGGTCAAGACCATTCACTGTGAAAGCCTCGAGGTAAGTTTCTGCTTTGTATGTCCAGCAGCTGTAGAAGAGTATCTGGGTTCTAGTTTAGAGCCATTGTGGCTTCTGAGCTGGACATGGTGAGGTGGAGACTACACTCAAGGCAAAATTCTGGCTGTCTGTACACAGAGCTAATCAGTTCTGTCTCTAACCACTTCCTTTCACCATCCTTCCTCATAAGCCAGACATGTTGAGAGTCAGTCTAGGTCAGGCAGGAGGTTTGGGAATAAGCCTTTTTACCTGGCACCAACCTCCTCACATCCTTCCATCCATCCTATACATGGTTGAAGGGGCTGGGGGTGTACCTCAGTGTACACTTCCCTAGCATGTGAGAGGACCTGGGTCTGATACCTTGCACCACACACACACACAAACAGCAAAAACCATACATTGTTGAAAGTCATCTTGGGACAGAGTTGAGTAAAAGGATTTTATTATTTATTTATTTATTTTGGCTTTTCAAGGTAGGGTCTAACTCTAGTCCAGGCTGACCTGGAATTCACTATGTAGTCTTAGGGTGGCCTCATACTCATAGTGATCCTCTTACCTCTGCCTCCCAAGTGCTGGAATTAAAGGCATGTGCCACCCTACCCAACTTTCTTTTTTTTTTAATTTAATATCTTATTATTGTTATTTATTTGCAGAGAGAGAAAGAGAGAGAGAGAGATTGAGAATATGGGCACTCCTGGACCTCTAGCCACTGCAAATGAACTTCAGATGCTTGTGCCACTTTGTGCATCTGGCTTTACATGGGTACTGGGGAATTGTATTGAACCCAGGCTGTCAGGTTTTGCAAGCAAGCAAACACCGTTAACTGCACAGCCACTTCTGCACCCCCAAGCTTCTAAGAGTTAGTGGGCTTACTTGGCACTCTGAACTCCAAGGGTTCATGAGTTCCTAGGGTAGCAAGGAAGAGCACACTCAGCTATAGGTTGTACATGGGAGGAGGAGAACATCTGTTTGCCTTGAAAAGATACTATCTAGATGAGATGGTAACTTCCTTGGGGCAGAGGGAGGGCTTGGGAGCTAAGTGGATGGTTGAGTGTATAAACATACCTAAAAGGTGCTAGGGCTGAATGAATAATAGCTCAGTGGTAGAGCTTGTGCCTGGCCTGTTCAAGGCTCTGGGTTCCATACCTAGTATTACATGAACAAGAAAGTAAAGCCCTAATTCAATCCTAAGACAAAAGGGTGGGAAGCAGTACCCTGCTTACTGTCTGACACCTCAAGGCATGTTTAATGAGTGGATATTGCACTAACTGAACTTACACCTCAGAGAGCAGAAGTTTTTCTAGAAGTGGTCCTCTACTTACGTTTCCAGCTTGGGTTGTGCCATTTCCAAAAATAACTTTCAGGTTCCTCCTAACTTGATCCAAGGAAAAAAGCTCCACTGTCCCTAATTCTTCCTGGGTCCAGATGGTCTTATCTTTTTTTTTTTTTTTCAAAGTAGGGTCTCACTCTAGCCCAGGCTGACCTGGAACTCACTATGTAGTCTCAGGGTGGCCTTGAACTCATGGCGATCCTCCTACCTCTGCCTCCCGAGTGCTAGGATTAAAGGTGTGACCCACCACGCCCAGCTTTCTTTATTTGAAAGGTGCCAGGGAGAGAATGGGTGCACCAGGGCCTTCAGTAGCTGCGACCAAACTCCAGACACATGTGCCTCCTTGTATTCATGTGCGACATTGCGTGCTTGCGTCACTGCATCTGGCTTAGTGAGCTCAAGGCCAGCCTGGGATACATGAGACCCTATCTCAAAAATAAATAGGGGGCTGGGTAAAACCAGCAGGGCATACATTTGTAGCAGCAAGAGGCTGTGGTGTGTACACACAGAGTAAATGTTCCACTTTAAGATGTAGTTCAAGTTTCACCTCCACAGAGCTGTCCCATGTCTTTTTTTTTTTTTTTTTTTTTGGAGGTAGGGTCTCACTCTAGCCCAGGCTGACCTGGAATTCACTATGTAGTCTCAGGGTGGCCTCAAACTCACAGCGATCCTCCTCCCAAGTGCTGGGATTAAAGACGTGCACCACTACGCCCGGCTCATATCTTCTTTAACCAAAAGCGTTTGCCTTTTCCCAGTCTAGCTCCATTAGTACAATTGATTCAGTACCTCCCACATACTCCCTTATATTGATATGTATCTTGTTTATTCATTTAATATTATTTATTTATTTATTTATTTGAGAGTGACAGACAGAGAGAGGAAGAGGCAGATAGAGACAGAGAGAGAATGGGCGCACCAGGGCCTCCAGCCACTGCAAACGAACTCCAGATGCGTGCGCCCCCTTGTGCATCTGGCTAACGTGGGTCCTGGGGAATCGAGCCTCGAACCAGGGTCCTTAGGCTTCACAGGCAAGCGCTTAACCACTAAGCTATCTCTCCAGCCCTCATTTAATATTTTTTAATGTTTTTATTTGCAAGAGAGAAAGAAAGAGAGAATGAATGGGTGTGCCAGGTCCTCTTGCTACTGTAAAGAAATTGTAGGCCTATGTGCCACATTGTGCATCTGGCTTTACATACATATATAATGAATGGGGAATTGAATGCAGGTTGTCAGGCTTTGCAAGCAAATGCCTTCAACTACTGAGCCATTTCCCTGCTCTCATTGTTTTTAAACTTTATTTTTATTTATTTATTTGAGAGAAAGAGAGGGGGAGATAGAATGGGCATGCTAGGGCCTCCAGCCACTGCAAACAAACTCCAGACGCATGTACCCCCTTGTGCATCTGGCTTACGTGGGTCCTGGAGAATCGAACTGAGGTCCCTTGGCTTTGCAGGCAAATACCTTACCATTAAGCCATCTCTCCAGCTCCTCTGCTGTCATTTTTTAAATTTATGTGTGTGTGTGTGGTGTGTGTGTGCACACATACACACATAGCCCATGGCATGTATGTGGAGGTCAGTGTTCAACCTTGGGGTGTTGGTCTTCTCCTTTCACCTTGTTTGAGAGAGTCTCTCTTGTTTGACACTGGGAAGGCCAACTAGCAGATTCTTAAGTTTGGAATTCTGCTGACTCTGCCTCCCAGTGCTATAGAGATAGTGGATACACATGTTATCATTGCGCAGCCATCAGGTTTTATGTGGGTGCTGGGGGTTCAAACTCTAGTTGGGAAGTTTATGGAGCAAACACCTTTAACCACTGAGCATCGACCCAGCCCCTCATCCATTTTATATATTTAAAAAAATTTTTTTAGGGCTGGAGAGATGGCTTAGTCATTAAGCGTTTGCCTGTGAATCCTAAGGACCTCGGTTCAAGGCTCGATTCCCCAGGACCCACATAAGCCAGATGCACAAGGTGGCACATGCATCTGGAGTTTGTTTGTAGTGGCTGGAGGCCCTGGTGCACCCATTCTCTCTCTCTCTCTTTCTCTCTCTCTCTCTCGCTCTCAAATAAATAAATAAAAATTAAAAATTTTTTTTAACTTATTAGAGAGAGAATGGGCGCATCAGGGCCCATTACAAGGGTGCTGGGGAACTGAACCTGTGTCCTTAGGCTTTGCAGGCAAGCGCCTTAACTGCTGAGCCATCTCTCCAGCCCCCATTTTATGTTTTTTTTTTTTTTGGTTTTTCGAGGTAGGGTTTCACTCTAGCCCAGGCTGACCTGGAATTCACTATGGAGTCTCAGGGTGGCCTCGAACTCACGGCGATCCTCCTACCTCTGCCTCCCGAGTGCTGGGATTAAAGGCGTGCGCCACCACGCCCGGCCCATTTTATGTTTTAATTAAATTAGTTTAAAAATGTTTATTTATTTGACAGGAAAGAGAGAGAGAGAATGAGAATGGATGCACCAGGGCTCCTGCTTCTGCAAACTCCGGACACATGGTCTACTTTACTGGGAAATTGAACCTGGGCCTACAGGCTTTGTAAGCAAGCACCTATAACTGCTGGAGCCACCTACCCAGCCCCTAGATTAATTATTTCTCCTCCTCCTCATTATTATTATTTTATTCTATTTTTGAGGTAGGGTTTCACTCTAGCTCAGGTTGCCCTGAAATTCACTATGAGGTCTCAGGGTGGCCTCGAACACATGGTGGTCCTCCTACCTCTGCCTCTCAAGTGCTAGGATTAAAGGTGTGCGTCACCACACCTGGCTTATTATTTTGTTTTTTGAGGTAGGGTCTTGCTCTAGCCCAGGCTGACCTGGAATTCACTCTGTAGTCTCAGGGTGGCCTCAAACTCATGGCGATCCTCCTACCTCTGCCTCCTGAGTGTTGGGATTAAAGTTGTGCGCCACCACACCCGGCCTATTACTTATTTATTATGAGAGAGCGAGCAAGAGAGAATTGGTGTGCCAGGGCCTCCAGCCACTGTAATCAAACTCCAGACACGTGTGTCACCTTGTGTATGTGTGCAACCTTGTGCACTTGTGTCACTTTGTGTGTCTGTCTTACCTGGGTCCTGGGCAATCAAACCTGGGTCCTTAGGCTTCGCAGATGAGTGCCTTAACTACTAATCTTTCTCTCCATCCCTAGATTATTTTTATAACCAAGTTTTAAAAAATATTTTATTTTTATTTATTTATTTGACAGAGAAAGAGGGGGAGAGAGAAAGAGAGAGAATGGGCGTGCCAGGGCCTCCAGCCACTGCAAACGAACTCCAGACGTGTGCACCCCCTTGTGTATCTGGCTAACATGTATCCTGAGGAATTGAACCTGGGTCCTTTGGCTTTGCAGGCAAACACCTTAACCGCTGAGCCATCTTTCCAGCCAAATTTTTATTGTACATGATCCAAGCAATACATAAGCCCGACATGGGGCATATTTGTAGGTGCTTCCTCCAGGCTCCTTTGCTTTTTAAATTAAAATTGGTGCTGGAGAAATGACTCAGTGGTTAAACACATTTGCTTGGAAAGCTTAACAGCCTGGGTTCAGTTCCCCTTTACACAATTCCCTGTGTAAAGCCAGATGCACAAAGTGGTGCATGTGTGTGAAGTTAATTTGCAGTGGCAGGTTGCCCTGGTGTGTCCATTCTCTCAACTATTTTTATATTTGTGTGTGTGTGTGTGTGTGCGCGCGCGTGTGTATATGTCTGTGACAGAGCAAGAGCGCATGTGTGTTGTGTGTACATGCTAGGGCTTCTTGTCACGCAAACAAACGAATGCCATACTCTTGAGCCACTTTTTGTGCTAGGTTTATGTGGATGGCTTGGCCATTGAACCCAGGCTGCCAGGTTTTGCAACCAGGTTCCTTTAACCTCAGCCATTTTTCCAGCCCCTCTTCTCTTTATCTTTTTCTTGTTCATTTCATTTCTTTTCTTTTTTTGAGGCAGTCTCATGTACTCCAGACTTGCTCATATCATATTCAGTTGAGGATGACCTTGAACTTCTGATCCTTCTGCTTCCTGAGTGCTAGGATTACAGGCATATACCATAATGCCTAGTTTTATGCAGTACTGGGAATAGAACCCAGGACTTTATGCATGCTAGGTAAGTACCAACTCCAGCCTCTGGCCTCCCGCCTATTCCTTTTCTAGATATATTCCCCTCTACAGATTTTCATATTAATACAGATATTAAATGATTTCTCATTGATTCATAGTTTAGTACTTTATTTAAATAAAACATTTGGGCTGCAGAGATTACTCAGCAGTTAAGGCATTTGCCTGTAAAGCCTGAGGACCCAGTACCCATGTAAGCCAGATGCACAAGTTGGCTGGTGCATGTGCCTAGTGTTTGTTTGCAGTGGCTGGAGGCCCTGATGTGCCCATTCTTTCTCTCTCTCATTCTCCTAAATAAATAAATAAAACATTTATTATGAATGCTTGCTAGCTCAGTAGGTAAAGCACAAAACTTATAACGAACATTTGTCTGGGTGTAGTGGCACATACCTGTAATTCTAGCAGTTAAGAATTAGAGACAAGAGGATCAAGAGTGTAAGGTGAGCCTGGGCTGCATGAGACCTTATCTTAAAAAAACAGCCAGGCATGGTGGCGCATGCCTTTAATCCCAGCACTTGGGAGGCAGAGGTAGGAGGATTGCCATGAGTTTGAGAATACCCTGAGACTACATACTGAATTCCAGGTCAACTTTGGCTAGAGCAAGACTCCACCTCGAAAAACCAAAGTAAATAAATAAAATAAAACAAAAGGTCAGGGTGGGGGAGGGGCTGGAGAGATGGCTCAGCAGTTAAGATGCTTGCCTGTGAAGCCTAAGGGCCCGTATTCCATTCTCCAGGTCCCACATAAGCCAGACGCACAAGGTGATGCAGTGTGCAAGGTCGCACATGAGCACAAGATAGTACATGCCTCTGGAGTTTATTTGCAGTGACAAGAGGCCCTAGAGTGTCCTTTCTCCCCTCCTCTCTCTGCTTGCAAATATATAAAAAGTATGCTGGGCATGGTGGTGCACGCCTTTAATCCCAGCACATGGGAAGTAGAAGTAGGAGGATCACCATGAGTTTGAGGCCACCCTGAAACTACACAGTGAATTCCAGATCAGCTTTGACTAGAGTGAAACTCTACCTCGAGGGGGAAAAATTATATACATACATATATATATATGTATGTATTTAAAGAAAAAATCCAGTGTTATGCAGCTAGTGCCTAGGGAGCTCTATCAGTGAGCAGGCTCTTTGGGGGAGATGGGAGAGAGGAGCAGCTCACATGCAAATAATTATAACAAGGAAAAATAATGTCTTATGTATGCCGTAAGTTCAGAAATAGGGGAAGTCACTGTTAGCTAAGAAAATCAGGACTCAATAGAAGAAATAGTTAAACAGCCTAGAGGGAATATAATAGGTTCATATGAGGCCAGACCATAGTCCGGAGGAAAAAGAAGATTTGATTCAATTCATAAACATTTTAGTGAGTATGACTGTGCCAGACATGAGCAGTGTGGATGTAGAAAGAGAAAATATGCCGGGTGTAGTGGTACACACCTTTAATTCCAGCACTTGGGAGGCAGAGGTAGGAGGATCGCCTTAAGTTTGAGGCTACCCTGAGAATACAGAATGGATTCCAGGTCAGCCTGGGCTAGAGTGAGATCCTACCTAGAGGAAAAAAAAAAAAAAAGAAAAAGAAATGAGAAAACATGAGGTTCCTGTTTCTAAAAGGCTTTCAGAGCCCAGTATAGTAGTGCATGCTTATAATCCCAGCTCTCAGGAGGCTGGTGCAAGGGGCCCAAACTCCAAACCAGCCTAGAAATACACAATAAGTTCCAGGCCATAAGAAACCCTGTCTTCCCCTCTCTTTTTCCTTCCTTCCTTCCCTCTCTTCCTTCCTCCCTCCCTCCCTCCCTCCCTCCCTTCCTCTCTCCTTCCCTCCCTCCCTTCCTTCCTCCCTTCTTCCCTTTCTTTTTGAGGTAGGGTTTTAGCCCAGGCTGACCTGAAACTCACTTTATAGTCCCAGGCCTCAAACTCAGCAATCCTACCTCAGACTCCCAAGTGCTGTGATTAAAGGTGTACCACCACACCTGACTATTCAGTTTCTAAGTTTTTGAGGTTTTTGAGATACATATATAATTTACTTATAGTGTACTGGGAGATATACATATTTTTGTTTTCTGGGTTTTTAAAAAGATTTTATTTTTATTTATTTTTAGAGAGAGATTGGGCACACCAGGACCTCTAGCCACTGCAGATGAACTCCAGATGCATGTGCCACCTTGTGCATCTGGCTTACGTGGGACCTAGAGAATCAAACCTGGATCCTTAGGCTTTACAGGCATGCACCTTAACTGCTAATCCATCTCTCCAGCTCCAGATAAACAGTTGTGTGTTTTTTTTTTTTTAATTTTAAATTTTGCAGGGCATGGTGGCACATGTCTTTAATCCCAGCACACGGAAGGCAGAGGTAGGAGGATCACCATGAGCTCAAGGCTGGCCTGAGTGAATTCCAGGCCAGATTGGGGACTGAGGGAGACCCTGTCTCGAAAATAAAACAAAAAAAATGCGCCTCCCCCCCATAATTTTTTTTTTTTCTTGCTGCTAGGGATTGAATTTAGGGTTTTAGGCATGTTAAGCACAAGCAGTCTGTTAGTGAGCTGTAGTCCCTAATGAAATCACAGATCTTAAGCATACATTTGATAGGTTCAGACAAATGTGTGTGTTCATGTAACTCATGTCCCTCTCAAGATGACAAGTATTCCATCACCCCCAAAAGTTCCTGCTGGCTGTAGCTTTTTTTCTTCAGTGCTGGCCATTGACTGAAGCATTGAACCCAGGGCTTTGCACATGCTAGACAAGTGTCTGTTCTTGAGCTACATCTCAATGTCATTATTTTGTTCTGGCAGTAACTTTTTAAAATATATTTTTTATTTTTATTTATTTGAGAGAGAGAGAGGGAATGGGCACATTAGGGCCTCCAGCTACTGCAAACTCCAGAAGCATGCTCCACCTTGTGCATCTGGCTTACGTGGGTCCTGGGGAATTGAACCTGGGTTCTTTGGCTTTGCAGGCAAATGCCTTAACCACTAGGTTATTTCACCAGCCCCCAACATTTTTTTTTGTTTTGAGGTAGGGTCTCACTCTGGCCTAGGCTGACCTGGAACTCAACTCTGTAGTCTCAGGGTGGCTTTGAATTCATGGCAGTCCTCCTACCTCTGCCTCCTACAGTACAGGGATTAAAGGCATGCATCACCACACCTGGCTTTTTTATTTTTTTATTTATTTTTACTTTTTTGTTTTTCAAGGTAGGGTTTCACTATGTAGTCTCAGGGTGGCCTCCAACTCATGGTGATCCTCCTACCTTTCCCTCTTGAATGCTGGGATTAAAGGAGTGAGCCACCCCACCCTGTTTTTATTTTATTTTATTTTTTTGAGAAAGGGTCTCAACTCTACTGATGCTCCTGCCTCTACCTTCTGAATGCTGGGATTATAGGTCCAGGTGTGCACTATCATGCCTGACTTTGGCAGTGGCGTTAGGTGAAAGCATTCCTAAATAGGCATGTAACTCTGGTAGAGCACTTGCCTAGTCTAGTAGGTGCAAAGTCTGAGTTGGATCCCTAATGCTGCAAAATAATGAGAGAGAGAATGAGAACTTAATCATAGTGGTAGCTCTGAGAATGGAAGCTCTGGAGAGGCTGTGATGGGAGAACTACGAGATGGGTGCATATGGAAAATGAAAGAAGACTCTGAAAGCTGACAGAGTGCCATCAGAAAGAGGGGTGGGAAGGCCAGGTCGTTACTGATGGGAAAGAGGAAAGACTATGTGTTGGGTGTCTAGTTTGTTTGAAGTGCTGGCCAAATACCCAAGCAGAGTTGTGTCTAAAACTTTTGAAGTCAATCAAAGCTTTAATGGCACCAAATGCCAGAGATGCTAAATTGGACCATGGAGCCTAGAACAGCACAAGAGTTTGGTGGCAAGAGCTCCATGACAACCTTTGAGCAGAGTCCAGGTGACACAACCTGAGTTGTCAATCAGTGAAGGTTTAGATCATGAAAAGGACTTGATAGGTTCGGTCAAATGCATGCAGCCTATCACCTGAGCTAACTTAAAACCCCTTTTATTATTTTATTTTTATTTTTTCAAAAATTTATTTATTTGAGAGAGAGAGCCAGCGCCAGGGTCTCCAGACACTGCAAATGAACTCCAGACACATGCGCCCACTTGTGCATTTGGCTTACATGGGTCTTGGAGAATCGAACCGGGATCCTTTGGCATTGCAGGCAAACGCCTTAACCGCTAAGCCCTCTCTCCAGCCCTTTATTTATTTATTTATTTATTTATTTATTTATTTATTTTTGTGAGAGAGAATTGGCACGCCAGGGCCTCCAGCGACTGCAGACGCATGCGCCATCTGCGACCATGTGCGACCTTGCGCTCATGTTGCTGTGTGTTTGGGACCTGGTCCTCTGGCTTCGCAGGCAAGCGCTGTAACGGCTAAGCCATCTCTCCAGCCCTGAAACCCCTTTTATGAAAGCTGGAACGCTTATACAAACAAAAGAAGGATGTGTGTGCTACTTTTGTGAAAAATTTGTTGAAGAATGCAGGGAGAAAAACAGTGTAGGAAGAAAAGGTCAGTGATTCACCTCATTCTTACAGGAAAATAGCCCCTTGTGCCTTCCAGTTAGCTTTCCAAGGGCAGGAGAGTAGATAGCAGCTGCCTACCACTTTTTGGATATATAACCTCCAGAAATTGGTGCAGAAGAAATAGAGGAGGGAAAGGATGTCATCGTTGACACCTTTTGGGGTGGACTGAGCAAGCCTAATACACTGCTGCTAGGCTAGTAGGAGGAGACATGTCCTAGAGGAAAGAACACAGCAAATAAAGTCCTGGGCTCCGCGTCTGTCACTTCCTAGCTTGATGACTTTGAGCAAATTACTTTAGCACCCCTGTCCCTTAGCTGTAAAATGGGAATAGTTGTGCCCATCTTTCTGGGTGATATGAACATCAGAAACTTACCCTCCTCCAGTAGGTAATGGTGGATGGTTGCTGATACATGGTCCAACACCTCGTTAGGGACAGAACGGCTAAACGGGGAAGTCAGAATTCGAGGCCTCCATTGAAGAGGGTATGGAAGACTCCCTCTGGCCTCCTCCCTCCAGGAGGTGGGGACAAAGTGGTGGGAGGGCTGCAGGAGGAGGAGTTCTCATAGCGACCCGCCCTGTCCAGTCTGTCCTGGGTGCCGAGGGAACGCCGTCCTCGCTTTCACTGGATCATCCTGTCCTGGTGCTCGGGTGTCTTGCTCCGGTCCAGCCATGACCCTGCGCCCCTCACTCCGGCAGCAGCTGCTGCTACTGCTGCTGCTGCTCAGTGGTGCGGTGTGCCGGGCTGAGGCTGGCTTAGAAACTGAAAGTCCTGTCCGGACCCTCCAAGTGGAGACCCTGGTGAGGACTCCGTCGCGGCCCTTGTGCCCCCGAGGGTGGAGATGTGGGGGAATACAGGGATCTCAGGGAGCTTGGAAGCGAGGAGATGAGGAAGTGCGGGAACTGATTGGGGTGGTGGGTGCTGGCTCTAGGAATGAGAACGGGATCTTGGGGAAGGAAGCATCCTTGACCCCTGGAGTCTGATCGTAGGTGGAGCCCCCTGAGCCCTGTGCGGAGCCCGCTGCGTTGGGAGACACGCTCCACATACACTACACGGTGAGGGGCCCGGAAGGCGGGGGCGGGGCCCAGCTGAAACACGTCAGCTTTGGCTTAGACACGTGGCAAGCTGTTCCTGAGAACTAGGGTCCCTGCGGGTCCTTAAGCACGTGGCGGGGGGGGGAGGGGGACACTTCTGTTCCCTGCCTATTTCCCCTCCGTGCCTTTTCGCCAGTTCTCCCCAGTACTGAGAAATGAAGGGTGGAGATCTCCAAGTAGTGCCAGCCCTTTGGGGCTTCCTGTTCCTTTCTGGCCTGTGGAGAAGTGTGTGTGTGTGTGTGAGAGAGAGAGAAAATTGTGTGTGTGTGTTGGGGGTGTGGGGAACAAAGCTGCAGCTGTCCGGGGGTTGCCGACACTCAGAGGCACCTGGCCCAGGTGCGTGTTACCCGCCAGCTGGGAGGCGAGGTGGGGTTAGCTCTTGTTCTCTCCCTTCAGGGCAGCTTAATAGATGGACGCATTATTGACACCTCTCTAACCAGAGACCCTCTGGTTATAGAACTTGGCCAAAAGCAGGTGATTCCAGGTATGTGACCTGTGCCTTTTTGCCTCTTCCTAACCTAAGCCCTTTCTTAGTGTCTTCAGCCTCTAAGCTGCTCTGGAAATTAGCTCTATAATAAGACCCTAGGAATCTTCCAGCTATCTCCTAATGTTCAAGCCCCCACTTCGAATTCTCTTCTGGCTCCATAGTCATGGAGGCAAGGAGTTTGATAAGTAAAGGGAGGCTCTTAGATGGTTTGGAGAATGTCGAAAGCTTCTAGTTCACGTATGTCTTCTTCCTCAAGGTCTGGAGCAGAGCCTTCTAGACATGTGTGTTGGGTGAGTATCTGGGCAGAATCAGGCCTGACTATCCTCTTTGCCTGGGTAGGAGCTTTCTCTGCCATCCTTGCTCTCCTGAGACCATTCAGTCTTTCTACCTCTGGCAGTTAGTTTCGTTGGAGGAGTTAAGGCCCATGGGGGGAGAGGTATACCTTTGCTGGTCAATCTGTTGGGAGGAAAAGTTCATGTTTTGGGTATATGGGTGGTGGGAGTGTTTGTGGAGTTTCAGATGCATTGAGACTGCTGGTCCATCTTCCTCCCTTTGGCTATGACTCACATTCCTTCCCTCAGAGAGAAACGAAGGGCAGTCATTCCTTCTCACTTGGCCTATGGAAAACGGGGATTCCCACCATCTATCCCAGGTAAATCTGACTAGGCCTTTCTCCTGCCTATCAAAAGTACCCAGCCCCTAAAAGCCACACACTCTACTCTTATTCTTCTCCAACTCTCATTTGAAAAATCTTGCTAATAATCACATTGCATGTGTTCATTAGTTGGTGGAATTTAAAATATGTCTGGTTTAAGTCCAATTAATTTCAGTCTGCAGCTTAAAAAGGTCCAAATCAAATTTGTTGAAAGGGACAGAAGTAGTTGGGCCTCCTCTTTAAAGCCCACTTTTTTTCCTGGCTAGACTACCCATATAGACTACAGAGGCCACCTGGCTCGATCTCAGACAGCTGATCACATTTTAGGAGAGAGACACCTGCTTGAGCCACATGGATCTGCTGCCTGCAGTGCTTCATGCTAGAGCAGTCAAGAAATTCAAAGCAAACAAAAAGCAATCTTTAAAAGTCCTCATGTTATACTGCTGCTCTTGTATCTGCATGCATGTGTACAAACACCAGATGTATGGGCTACTTTTTGTGTGTGTGTGCTTGGAATTGAATCTGGGCCAGCAGGTTTTGCAGGAGAGCACCTTTAACCACTGAGCAATCTCCCCAGCCCCTCTGATAGCTACTCTTTAAGGTCAAAGACCGGACAGACGTCCTAAGATGTATTTCTCTTGCTTTTGGTTAAAACACATGTTCTGGGCTGGGTGTGGTGGTGCACACTTAATCCCAGTATTCAGGAGACAGGTAGGAGGATCACCATGAGTTTGAGGCCACCCTGAGACTACACAGTAAATTTTAGAATGAAAGTCTACCTTGGAAACAATAAAGGAAAACAAAGCCAGGCGTGGTGGCACACGCCTTTAATCCCAGCACTCAAGAGGCAGAGATAGGAAGTAGTGAATTCCAGGTCAGCCTGGGCTAGAGTGAAACCCTACCTCGAAAAAAAACCAAAAAATAAACAAACAAAAAAGGTTCTGTTAGTTACAATGTGTTTTACTCCACAGAACACAGGGTGCATTAGGGGGAGACCTGGAAAGTGGGTAGGGAAGGCTAAGGAGAAACTCCCAGCAAAGCTGCTGGTCTGCTTCTGGTTGTAACTCTGCCCTGTTTTATATGCTTCCTTTTAAAAATATATTTTCATCTGTATGAGAGAGAGTATGGTGTTCCAGGGCTCCTGCCCCTATAAAAGATTCCAGACACTTGCACCATTTTATAGGTCTGGCTTTACATAGGTACTGGGAATTGAACCCTGATGGTCAAGCTTTGTAAACAAGTGCCTTTAACCACTGAGCCATCTCCCCAGCTCTATCTGCTCCCTTCTTCCTCTCCAACTCTTATTTGAAAATTCTGCATGCTAATAATCACATTTCATGTGTTCATTGGTTGGTGGAGTTTTAAAAAAATGAATTGGGCATTGTGGCACACTCCTTTAATCTTAGCACTAGGGAGGCAGATGTGGGAGAATTGTCATGAGTTCAAGGCCACCCTGAGACGAAACAGTGAATTCCAGGTTAGCCTGGGCTAGAGTGAAACCCTACCTCAAAAAACTAAGAAAAGCCAGGTGTGATTGTGTACTCCTTTAATCCCAACACTCGGGAGGCAGAGGTAGAAGTTTGAGGCCGCCCTGAGAATACATTGTGAATTCCAGATCATCCTGGGCTAGAGTGAGACCCTACCTTGAAAAGCCAAAAAAAAAAAAAAAAAAAAAAAAAAATGAGCCTAGTGTGGTGGCACACACTTAATCCCAGCACTCGGGAGGCAGAGGTAGGAGGATTGTGAAGAGTTTGAGGCCACCCTGAGACTAACTAGTGAATTCCAAGTCAGCCTGGGCTAGAACAAGACCCTACCTTGAAGAAAAAAAAGTCTGGTTTGAGTCCAGTTAACTGTAAGATTCTATTCATGTGGTTGTTTAGAAATGAAGTCCAGTCAGTATAGAGGATTCCCACACATGCAAATGGGAAAGAGCCTGTGTGTTTCGTCGTCACACTTTCCCTATGTTGTCAAAGACTGTCACTGAACCCAAGCTACATGGATGTTGGGGGTCAACATGATAATTACTAGGCCACACAACCCTCCTCAGCCTTTTCTAAAGGAAGGCGAGCCCACATTTCAAATGGTCAGTTTCACAGTTGGCTTTGCTGTGGCCCACGCTTGCTTTCGTTCGGATTCAGAGATGCTAACCCTTCCCCCTCACATCTCCAGCGGATGCAGTGGTGCAGTATGACGTGGAGCTGGTTGCACTGACCCGAGCCAACTACTGGCAAAAGCTGGTGAAGGGCATTTTGCCTCTGGTAGGCATGGCTATGGTGCCAGCCCTCTTGGGCCTCATTGAGACTACACAGTAAATTTTAGAATGAAAGTCTACCTTGGAAACAATAAAGGAAAACAAAGCCAGGCGTGGTGGCACACGCCTTTAATCCCAGCACTTGGAAGGCAGAGGTAGGAGGATTGTGAAGAGTTTGAGGCCACCCTGAGACTACACAGTAAATTTTAGAATGAAAGTCTACCTTGGAAACAATAAAGGAAAACAAAGCCAGGCGTGGTGGCACACGCCTTTAATCCCAGCACTCAAGAGGCAGAGATAGGAAGTAGTGAATTCCAGGTCAGCCTGGGCTAGAGTGAAACCCTACCTCAAAAAAAAAAGCAAAAAAAGAAAATAAATAACTAAAGTATAAAGGAAATGGAATACAAAGTATGCTAAGGGCTAGAGAGATGGCTTAGTGTTTAAGGCCTGCGAAGCGTAAGGAACCAGGTTCGACTCCCCGGGACCCATGTAAGCCAGATGCATATGGTGGCACAGGCATCTGGAGTTTGTTTGCAGTGGCTGAGGCCCTGCCCATTTTCTCCTCTCTGCTTCTCTCAAATAAGTAAATAAATACCACAATTGCTTGGCATGGTGGCTCATGCTTTTAATCCCAGCACTTGGAAGGCAGAGGTAGGAGGATTGCTGTGAGTTCGAGGCCACCCTGAGACTCCATAGTGAATTCCAGGTCAGCCTGCTCTAGAGTGACAGCCTACCTCAAAAAAAAAAGCAAAAAAAGAAAATAAATAACTAAAGTATAAAGGAAATGGAATACAAAGTATGCTAAGGGCTAGAGAGATGGCTTAGTGTTTAAGGCCTGCGAAGCGTAAGGAACCAGGTTCGACTCCCCGGGACCCATGTAAGCCAGATGCATATGGTGGCACAGGCATCTGGAGTTTGTTTGCAGTGGCTAGAGGTCCTGGCATGCTCACTCTCTCTTTCTCTCTCAAATAAATAAATGAAAATAAAACATTTTTTAAAAAAGATATGCTAAGTGTTTATTCAGACTAGAAGCAGGGGAAGCCCTCGTCTGTGCTGCAGGCTTAGTACCTCCAGCTTCACTTTATTGTACCTTTTCCAGAAATTCTCCATCCCTGTGTAGTCCACCATCACCTGGAAGGAGGTGTGGGCAATGGCGCACATTGTGTGTGCTAATGAGCAGAGGCTGTCCTACGTCCATCCTCCCCTACCTGTTACCTGGGTGAGGTCCTCTGTGAGCTCTTCCTGATTCTGGGCCTCAACTTCAGCCTGCTCCTTAGGAGTCAATGCTGAGGCATAGAAAGGCAGCACTTTTTCTTCCTCCGTTTCAAATTTCCTACATATTTCAGCAAGCTTAAGGATCTTTTCACCCTGTTGGAAGCACGAAAGAGTGGGAGGGGAGATTGTGGAGTTGGTTCCCTTGCTTGTGCTGAGGGAAGCTTTTCATCCAAATGGGAGACAACAGTAATAAATCACTTGTCACAGTGATTACCATGTTGTGCTCAGCACCATTCCAAGTATGTATGTGTGTGTGTGTGTATATATATATATATACACACACACACACACATATCTATATATCAAAGTTTTTTTTTTTCAGGTAGGGTCTCACTGAGTCAATGCTGAAATCACTATGTAGTTGAGGTGGCCTCAACTTCAGCAATTACTCTGCCTCCTTTTGGATTAAAGGTGTCTACCTCCTGGTTTATTTTAATTTTATTATAAAATTAGTAACAACTTTACATAAAATGTAAAAGAATCTGGGTGTGGTGGCACATGCCTTTAATCCCAGTGTGAAGGAGGCAGAGGTTGGAGGATCTCTGTGAGTTTGAGGCTAGCCTGGAACTACAGAGTGAGTTCCAGGTCAGCCTAGGCTAGAGTGAGACCCTACCTCAGAAAAACTACAATTGGGAGCCTGAGGAATGGCTCAACAGTTAAGGCATCTACCTGTAAAGCCTAACCAGAAGGGTTCATTTCCCTAGTACCCACATACAGCCAGATGCACAAAGTGGCACATACATCTGGAGTTCATTTGCAATGGCTGGAGGCCAGGTATGCACCCATTCTGCCTGTTTCTCTCTCTTCTTTCTATCTCTGCTTGCAAAAAATAAAACACCACAGTTGGGGCTGGACAGATGGCTTAGTGATTAAAGCACTTGCCTACAAAGCCTAAGGACCCAGGTTCGATTCCCCAGTACCCATATAAGCCAGATGCACAAGGTGGCGCATGCATCTGCAGTTTGTTTGCAGTGGCTGGAGGCCCTGCCCATTTTCTCCTCTCTGCTTCTCTCAAATAAGTAAATAAATACCACAATTGCTTGGCATGGTGGCTCATGCTTTTAATCCCAGCACTTGGAAGGCAGAGGTAGGAGGATTGCCATGAGTTCAAAGCCACCCTGAGACTACAGAGTGAATTCCAGGTCAGCCTGCTCTAGAGTGAGAGCCTACCTCAAAAAAAAAAAGCAAAAAAAGAAAATAAATAACTAAAGTATAAAGGAAATGGAATACAAAAGGTATGCTAAGGGCTAGAGAGATGGCTTAGTGTTTAAGGCCTGCGAAGCGTAAGGAACCAGGTTCGACTCCCCGGGACCCATGTAAGCCAGATGCATATGGTGGCACAGGCATCTGGAGTTTGTTTGCAGTGGCTAGAGGTCCTGGCATGCTCACTCTCTCTTTCTCTCTCAAATAAATAAATGAAAATAAAACATTTTTTAAAAAAGATATGCTAAGTGTTTATTCAGACTAGAAGCAGGGGAAGCCCTCCTAATTGCTCCTGAACCCCTTGCACCTTCAGCCACACCCCTTGGGTTTGTCCTGATTGTTCTCTCCCCTCACCTTATCCACGATCTTCCTCAAGGCCTCGAGGGTAGCATTGCTTTCCAGGGTAAGTTTGACTAAGTTCTCCTGAGATACTTCCCGGGCCTGAGTCCTTTGGGTCTTGAGTTTTCGCAGTTGTACATGGACCAGCTCCTTGTCATTACGGATACACTGGTTCTGCTCCTCACTCTCACGGCTGTGTACCATGATCTTTCCTTTCAAAATACTTATGGCCTCCTGGAAGGACAGAGTGGAAGCAATTGACTAGCACAGGGTCTAAAGTGAGATGGGGCCTGGCATGGTGGCGCACGCCTTTAATCCCAGCACTTGGGAGGCAGAGGTAGGAGGATTGCTGTGAGTTCGAGGCCACCCTGAGACTCCATAGTGAATTCCAGGTCAGCCTGGGCTAGAGTGAGACCCTACCTTGAAAAACCAAAAAATAAAAATAAAGTGAGATAGGTTACAATGGAAGAATAGGGACTAAGATCCAAGTATCATCTTTTCCCACCCAACTGATTATGGATAAGACCCAGTGGAATCTGAGGGAAGAGAAGTGGGATAATAGAAGATAATGCAGTATTTCCAGTTGGGTATACAACCTGCAGTTTCTGTATTCTTTTCATCTGTGCTTCAATCTCTTTGGAGCTTTTCTCATCCTTCACCTTTAGGGCTTCAAAGGCAATTTTCCTGTCCTCTGTGGCATCAGTGTAGTTCTTGAGGGCATCCTGGAACCTTCGCCACAGATCTTCCACTATGTTCTCGAGTTGTAGTCGCAGAAAGTGCTTCTCTTCTAAATTCTAGGAAATGTTCCCCAAATACCTTATAGTACCCTTTCACTTTCAGCAGCCACCTTACCCTCTTGAGCTATTTGTAGCATTTTTCAATGCAGATATTAACAATGAACATGCCTGCAAAGCCCAGACAAAGTGAGGTCTGTAGTGAACATGAAAGTAAGCTCCTGGGTGGGTGGGGTACATTTGGAAATGAGACCCAGTGTTGCCAGATCTTTTAACTTTTCTTTTTTTTTTTTTTTTCCAAGGTAGGGTCTCACACTAGTTCAGGCTGATCTGGAATGCACTATGTAGCCTCAGGGTGGCCTTGAACTCATGCCTGGCAAGATCTTTAACTTTCAAAGGAAGCTGAAATCTTTCATTTCATTTAATAAAATCTTCTCAATTTTAAAATATTGGAAATGTATTCTAATTTTTAAAACACCAGTTTAAGCTGGGCATGGTGGCGCATGCCTCAGGAGGCAGAGGTAGGAAGACTGCTGTGAGTTCGAGGTCACCCTGAAACTACAGAGTGAATTCCAGGTCAGCCTGAGCTAGAGTGAGACCCTACCTTGAAAAACCAAAACCAACCAAACAAACACCAGTTTAAAAGTTCTGGAAACATGGCTCAGTGGGTAGAGTGCTTGCCTAGTTTGATCCCAGCACTGTATAAGCCCGGTGTAGTGGCACATGCCTCTAATCCCAACACTTGGAAGGTAGAGGCAAGGTGATCAGAAGTTCAAGGTCATCCACAGCTACATAGCCAGTTCAAGGGCAACCCCAGCTACATGAGACCCTGTCTTATAAATAAAGACTGGTTAAAATAAAAACAAGGGCCGGGCGTGGTGGCGCACGCCTTTAATTCCAGCACTCGGGAGGCAGAGGTAGGAGGTTCACCGTGAGTTAGAGGCCACCCTGAGACTCCATAGTGAATTCCAGATCAGCCAGGGTTAGAGTGAGACCCTACCTCAAAAAAACAAAAAATAAAAAATAAAAAATAAATAAAAACAAGGGCTGGGGATCTATAGCTCAGTTTGGTAAATTACTTGCCTTGCATGCCCTGGGTTCGATCCCTAGCATAGCATTAAGTCAGGAGTGGTATTGCATGTCTATAATCTCAGTACTTGGGAAGTGGAGGCAGAAGGATCAGAAGTTTAAGATCCATCCTTGGCTATGTATCAAGAGTTTGAGCCCACCCTAGGCTACATAAGATCTTATCTCAAAATAAATAAAATAAAAACAAGAACCCTGTGCCCAAAGCTAGGTTTGCAATGTCCGGGGTGGTGGAAAGCATTATAGGCTAAGGGGCAGGAGACTTCACTTCTTCCAGCTCTGCCATAAACCAGCAGCATGACTCAGGTAGGTCATTTTACTTCTTTGGACCTCAGTTCATTTTCAAATCTCAGGGGTGGAGCCAAATGATCTCTTTGGTGCTTTTTAGCTCCAAAATGCATTCCCTTGACATTTAAAATAGTCTTGCCTCCCAGTCAGTTTTCACAAAGTCACAAAAATCACTAGAGGCCCCTACAGTTGCAACTGCTTTGTACTGGTTACAGGGTTCTCATCTAGCCGTAGATGCCCTGAGCAATTTTTTTTCCTCATGTCCTTCCAGATACTGTCCCTCTGTTCTCCCTCTGTACCTTGTTTTTGAGATCATCCCACATGCTCTGGAACTCCAGCTTGCTTTCATACTCAGAATCTATGTAGTTCTGCTCCATGGCCATGAAGACATCTTGTAGGTAGTGCATCTCTTTCTCATGTTGGTCAACAATTGTCTTCCTATAGGAGACATGACACCGTTTCTGCTGTGGTAACACAGCATGTGGACAACTTATAGAAGTATATAATAAAACGGTGCTGACTGAGAGCAGAGGGAGTGAGGGTCTGGTGTTTTTTTTTTTTTGTTTTGTTTTGTTTTTTTTTAGTGTCAGAAAGAATAACATTATTTTCTTGGGCTGTAGAGATGGTTTAGGGGTTAAAGCATTTGCCTGCAAAGCCAAAGGACCCAGGTTTGATTCCCCAACACCCACGTAAAGCCAGATGCACAAAGCCAGATGTACAACGTGGCACATGCGTCTGGAGTTCATTTGGAGTGGCCGGAGGCCCTGAGATGCCCATTCTCTCTCTTTAAAAAAACTTGTAGAAAATAAAAAAGATTATCTTCTTTTGGTTTTTGAATAGTTAATACATTCATATAATACAAAAATAAAAATGTATTAAAAAGTTTATTGCTAATCTCCCATCCCTGTTCACTGCCAGATGAGATTTTTTATTATTATTATTTGACAGAGAGACAAGCAGAGAGAGGGAGGGAGAATGGGTGCACTACAGCATCCTGCCATTGTAAATGAACTCCAGACACATGCGCCCTCTTGTGCATCTAGCTTACATGGGTCCTGGGGAATCAAACCTGGGCCCTTTGGCTTTGCAGGCAAGTGCCTTAACCACTAAGTCATCTCTCTGCCCAAGAAAGATTTTTTAAAATTTTTTTTGCTTATTTTTTATTGATTTATTTGAGAGCAACAGACAGACATAGAGAAAGAGGCAGATAAGAGAGGGAATGGGCACACCAGGGCCTCCAGCCACTGCAAACAAACTCCAGATGCATGTGCCACCTTGTGCATCTGGCTTATGTGGTTCCTGAAGAATCAAGCCTTGAACTGGGGTCCTTAGGCTTCACAGGCAAGCACTTAACTGCTGAGCCATCTCTCCAGCCCCCGAGAAAGATTTTTTGACAGAAGTAGACTTTACAGACAGGGTCTGGCAAGAGCAAAGATAAGCTAAGGTTGTAGGATTAAGCACAAGTTCATTTAGAAGGAAATCAGGACCTCTGCAGGAATAATATAATTCAGGTGGGGGCTTCAAGGTACTGGACCTCTTTTTACAAACACAGATTCTGAGACACCCCTGGATTCAATCCCCTATCTTAAGCACCATACCTTTCTGTCTCAAACTCTTTGGTTAGGGCCTCAAGCTCCATGTTGTAACTTTCCTCCAGGAGGTTGAGACGACGCCTCTGCAGGGCCAAGAGCTGGTCAACGTTGTGCAAATGGCTGTGCAGGGCATGGGCATACTGCTCTTCAGCTTCTGACAAGTCCTTAGCTAAAGACTGGGCAAGCAAGAAAGAGTCACATTTGTGTGAGAAAATAAAAAATGTATTCAGCTGGCTGGAGAATGGCTTGATAGCATTTTCTCCCTTAGTTCCTAATGCTAATTCTTTGGCTTTAGCAGTACTAGCTCAGTGTTGAATATAAAGCAAGAATGGCTGGGCATGGTGGCACACGCCTTTAATCCCAGCACTCTGGAGGCAGAGGTAGGAGGATCACTGTGAGTTTGAGGCCACCTTGAGACTACATAGTGAATTCCAGGTCAGCCTGGGCTAGAGTGAGACCCTACCTCAAAAAAATTTTTTTTTAAATAGTGGCTAAGCCGGGTGTGGTGGCGCACACCTTTAATCCCAGCACTTGGGAGGCAGAGGTAGGAGGATCGCCGTGAGTTCGAGGCCAACCTGAGACTCCATAGTGAATTCCAGGTCAGCCTGGGCCAGAGTGAGACCCTACCTCGAAAAAAAAAAATAGTGGTTAAGTTGCTTGCCTGCAAAGCCTAAGGATCCTGGTTTGATTCCCCAGGACCCACGTAAGCCAGATGCACAAGGATGTGCATGCACCTGGAGTTCGTTTGCAGTGCCTGGAGGCCCTGATGCACCCATTCTCTCTCTCCTCTGCCTATTTCTCTGTCACTCACAAATAAATAAATAAAAATAAACCAAAAATAATTAATAAATAAAATAAAGCAAGAATGATGTCAAGGAGCCAAATGCAGGCAGCCAGTGTCCCATGGACAACAAACATTTTTACTGCTGGAGCAATCACTAAAGGAAACCAGGAATCATTGGAGAAATGGCTGCTTTGAGCTGTGAGGACAGAAAAAAACTTGAACCTGGGTTATCTCCTCATACAAAAATAGAAAAGCAGCATGGTATGCATATGTATAATACAAGGACACTGAAACAGGAGGATCACAAGTTCAAGGTCTCCCTGGGCTACACAGTGAGCTTAAAATTTGCCCAGGTAACTTAGCAAAAAAAAATTTTTTTTTGAGGTAGGGTCTCATTCTTTCCCAGGCTGACCTAGAATTTACTCTGTAGTCTCATGATGGCCTCAAACTCACAGCGTCCTCTACCTCTGCGGGGATTAAAGGTGTACACCACCACGCCCAGCTACTGAAAATTGTTTTTGTGAAGCAGGTTATCACTCTAGCCCAGAATGACCTGGAACTGTCTTTGCTCATGCTGACCTGAAACTCAAGATGGTCCTTCTACCTCAGTGTTTCTCCAAGTACTGGGATTAAAGGTGTGAGCCCAGGGCTGGAGAGATGACTTAGTGGTTAAGGCATTTGCCTGCAAAGCCAGAGGATCCCAGTTCGACTCTTCAGGACCCACGTAAGCCCGATGCACAAGGGGGCACATGCATCTGGAGTTCATTTACAGTGGCTGGAGGCCCTAGTGTGCCCATTCTCTCTCTCTCTCTCTTCCTCTGCTTCTTTCTCCCTCTCAGATAAATAAATAAATAAATAATTTTTTAAAAAAGGTGTGAGCCCAGCTATTCAAAAAAAATTTTTTTTGAGAGTGCACAAGACAGAGACAGAGAAAATTGGTGAGCCAGGGCCTCAGCCACTGAAATTGAACTCCAGATGCTAGCACCACCTACTGTGCATGTGCGACCTCGTGCTTGTGTCACCTTTGTGTGTCTGGCTTACATGGGATCTGGAGAGAGATGGAACATGGGTCCTTAGGCTTCACAGGCAAGTGCCTTAACCATTAAGCCATCTCTCTAGCCCCAAGAAATATATATATATATATATATATATATATATATATATATATATAATTTATATGTTTATTATATTTTTATATTATATATTTATTATATATATATATAACTTCTTTTTTTGGTATTTCGAGATAGGCTCTCGCTCTAGCCCAGGCTGACCCGAATTCACTATGTAGTCTCAAGGTGCCCTCAAACTTATGGCAATCCTCCTACCTCTGCCTCCCAAGTGCTGGGATCAAAGGCATGCACCACCACGCCCAGCTCAGAAATATTTTTAAATATATTTACTTATTTGAGAGAGAAAGAGGCAGATATAGAGAAAGAATGGTTGCACCAGGGCCTCCAGCCACTGCAAATGAATTCCAGATGTATGTGCCACCTTGTGCATCTGGCTTGTGTGGGTATTGGAGAATCAAACCTGGGTCTTTAGGCTTTGCAGGCAAGCACTTTAACCACTAAGCCATCTCTCCAGCCCTCCAAAAATAATTTTCAAAAAAGAGCAGGGAAGCCGGCCATGGTGGCACACACCTTTAATTCCAGCACTCAGGAGGCAGAGGTAGGAGGATTGCCATGATTTCAAGGCCACCTTGAGACTACAGACTGAATTCCAAGTCAGCCTGAGCTACAGTGAGACTCTACCTCAAAAAACAACAACAATAAAAAAAAAAAAAAAAAGAGTTGGGAATGTAGCTCAGTGGTACACTGTTTGCTTAGTATACATGTGGCCCAGAGTTCAGTCCCCAATATGTTAAACACAAAACAAAGCCAAAAAAAAAAAAAAAAAAAGCAAGGAAGCTAAGACTAATATAAAGTTATGTCAGAAGGACTCAGGAATCAACATAAACTGGTTTACTGTGGCATACTATATTTTGCAAAGATGAGTACAGTAGTATCTCCCATTCTACAAGTTTCTGCATTGTGACTTTATCACTCCTTCATCAAAGGTAAGAGTCTCTGTTGGGTATGGTGATATGGTGATGCATACTTTTAATACCAGCATTTGGAAGGCTGAGGAAAGAGAATCATGAGTTCAAGGCCAACCTATGCTACATAGTAAGACCCTATCCCCTCTACCCCCCAAAAGCCAAAACAGGGCTGAAGCAGTTAAGGTGCATACCAGTAAAGCCAAAGGACCTGGTTTGATTCCCCAGTACCCATGTAAAGCCAAGATGCATAAGGTGGCATGTGGGTCTGGAGTTCATTTACAGTGACTAGAGGCTCTGGTGTGCCCATTCTCTCTCTTCCTCGAATAAAAAATAAAACAGCCTGGCGTGGTAGTGCATGCCTTTAATCCCAGCACTGGGTGTGGGGGGGCAGAGGTAGGAGGATCACCATGAGATCAAGGTCACTACGTAGTGAATTCCAGATCAGACTGGGCTGGAGGGAGACCCTACCATTAAAAAAAAAAAAAAAAAAAAAAAAAGCCAAGAAGAAAAGGGTGAGGTGAGATGGAAGGAGGGAAGACAAAAAAAAAAAAAAGGTAAAAGGTAGATTCTCTTCTTCCATCTCTTTGAATTTGGGTGAACCTGGCTAGAGAGATGGCTCAGCAATTAAAGGTATACGCTTGCAAAGCCTGGTGGGCTTAGTTCAGTTCCCTAGTACTCATGTAAAGTGCATGTGTCTGGAGTTTGTTGCAGCAGCAAGAAGCCCTGGCACATACACTCTTTCTGTATTTGAAATAAATATACGGATTTTTTTTGTTTTGTTTTGTTTTTCAAGATAGGGTCTCACTCTAAGAGCCCAGGCTGACCTGGAATTCACTATGTAGTCTTAGGCTGGCCTTGAACTCACTGCGATCCTCCTACCTAGGCCTCCTGAGTGCTGAAAGGGGAACCCAGTGGTTGAATGGTTCCCTAGCATGTTCAAGGCCTTGCATTAGATGCCTAGCACCACAAACAAGAGAAATACCATACACTTCATTCTGATGGCAGACCCAAAGATATAATAATAAATTATTTTAATTCTTTGCTGCTTTGTTTTGTGTTTGCAGTATTGGGGATTGAACTCTAGGCCTCACACATGTTAGGCACTTTATCACTGAGATACACCCCAATCTTTTTTTTTTTTTTTTTTTTTTTCTGTTTCTACAGGTAGGGTCTCACTCTAGCCCAGGCTGACCTGGAATTCACTATGTAATCTCAGGGTAGCTTTGAATTCATGGCAGTCCTCCTACCTCTGCCTCTTGAGTGCTGGGATTAAAGGTGTGTGCCATCATGCCCAGCCCACCCTCAGCCTTTAAAAAAAAAAAAAAATGTTTCCGGGTATGGTGGCGCACACCTTTAATCCCAGCACTCAGGAGGCAGAGGTAGGAGGATCGCCATGAGTTTTAGGTCAGCCTGGGCCAAACTGAGACCCTACCTCGAAAAACCAAACAACAACAACAAAAAAAACCAGTTTGGGGGCTGGGGAGATGGCTCGGCAGTTAAAGATGCTTGCTTGCAAAGCCTACAAGTTTAATTCCCCAGACCCATGTAAAGCCAGATGTACAAAAGTGCAAATGTGGGGTTCAGGTGCAGTGGCAGAGGTCACAGTAGGCCCATACTCTCTCGGTTTGCAAATAAATAAAAATATTAAAAAATAAAGCCGGAAGCCATGACAGATTTCTGAAATCCCATGCTGATAGCAAGATGGGAAACAAGGTAAAGGCAAAGACCAACACCTGAAAATAGTCCTCTGATCTTCACATGCACTCTAGGACATGCGTGTACCTGCACACACACACCACACATAAAATTCTAATTAAAAAGTAATCAAGAATCTCTTAAGAGCATGAGGATGGAGCCAGGTTGGTGGCACCTGTCTATAATTCCAACACTTGGGAAGCTGAGGTAGGAGGATTGCTAGTTTAAGGCCAGCATGGCCTATACAACAAGAGTGTTTCAACCAACTCCTCAAAATAGTGTAAGGATGGCTGATTGAATTGTTAAAAACAAAAACAAAAACAAACAAACACAAACAACAGAGCTAGGGCCAAGCATGGTGGCATATACCTTTAATCCCAGCACTCAGGAGGCAGAGGTAGGAGGATCTCTGTGTTTGAAACCAGCCTGGGTCTACATAGTGAGTTCCAGGTCAGCCTAGGGGTAGAGTGAGACCCTACCTGGAAAACAAAAACAAAAAACAAAACAAAATAAACAAAAACCAGAGGTACTGTTACCCATGAAGGGTGTCCTAACCTTGTCCAGGGCACTGAAGTTGAATAAAAGAGACCCAACATTTGGTTGAATGAAGCACTGGAGAGTCACACTCTCATGCTTGCTCTTTCATTGACAGACTAGCTAGATGACCCTGGGCCAGTCAGTTCCCTTCTCTAACATTGATATGAAGGTATGGGACTGACTTCTAGTCACTGGGTAATGTATATTATGCCCTGCACCTCTGATATTGTACAGTTCTAGATGGGACAGTGGTTCCTCCAAGGGAAGGAGAGGAATGAGTAAGAGCTCAGTATTCAGTTTCTCATTTCAGTAAAAACTTATACCAATAGCCTGGATTTGTCACTGTCTGTATCTTGTAAGGCTTTTAAGACTAATTAGATAGAGCCAGGTGTGGTACAGGCAGGAGAATTAGGAGTTCACAGTCATCCTCAGTTACATACAAGTTCAGGGCCAGAATTGACAACAGAGATCCTGTCTCAAAAACAAACAAACAAGCAAACAAAAAAACAAACTCGGGGCTGGAGAGATGGCTTAGCGGTTAAGGCCTGCTAAGCCTAAGGACTCAGGTTCTAGTCTCCGGGTCCCACGTAAGCCAGATGCACATGGTGGTGCATGTGTCTGGAGTTCGTTTGTGGTGGTTAGAAGCTCTGGTGTGCCCATTCTCTCTCTCTCCCCCTCCCTCCCTCCTTCCCCCTCTCTCTCTTAAATAAATAAAAAGAAATCTTTTTAAAAAAGATCTGGACATGGTGGCTCGTGCCTTTAATCTCACCAGCACTGGGGAGAGACTGAGGTAGACGGCTTGCCTTTGAGTTCCAGGCCAGCATGAGCTACAGTGACTTTCAGGTCAACCTGCCTAAAAAATCAATTCACTAGGTCCATTCTACTAAGAGAGGAGGTCAAGGAAGGGCTTACCTTGATGACACTGTCCTTGCAGTCCACCACTCGTTCAAACGTTTGGCTGAGGATCTCAATGTCCTTATGAAGCTCTCTGGTCTTGACTTCCCTAAGGACCATTCTCCACTGAGTGTTAATCTTATTAAGGTTCAGGGCACTGTTGTGCTCCTCCTTGGCTAGCTTGTCCTGTGTGAGAGATAAATCCAGCCGTCGGAGGTCAAGGTCCAAAGCCCTGACACGGGACAACAAGCAATACCACACTGAGTTTGTCAGCTGACACCCTTTTGTTGTTTGAAGTGTTAAAGCTCTTTGGTGGCTAAGATTTAGGAGGCTCCCCGCTTGTGTTTTGGAAAGGCCTGAGGCAAAACAGGAACAAACAGCCTCATGGCATTTTAGGGAGGACAAGAGTGAGTTTCCAGCTGGGGATGTGGCTCAGTTGGTAGAATGCATGAAGCTCTGGATTTGATCCCCTGTACCGCATAAAACCCCGCGTGGTAGCACATGCCTATAAATCCCAGTGGAAACTGGCGGATCAGAAGTTCTAAGTTATCCCTGGCGACCTAGAGTTTGAGGCCGGCCTGGGCAACATGAGACCCTGCCTCAAAACAAGCAAACAAACAAAACCCCGTAAGCTTCCTTGGGCGTGAGGCTTCAGGGATTTTGTTTCTGACGACCTTTCTTCGGAATATCGGAATTCGAGACAGTTGGATGTGGACAGCTTACTGTCCTAGTTCTAGGGCTCAGTTAAGACTGCAAGGTTGCTTGTAACCTAAGAGACCAGGGACTTCCACAGCAGGGGAGGCGGGAGGGGGCAGGAAGCTTCCGCCCTGAGCCGGCCCGGGCCACAGCTTCCGCGCAGGGGCAGGACCGACCAGAAGGCCATCACCTTCAAGAACTGGTTGAGGAGCCTCTCTTTCTTCTTGGCTGTCTCCTCATCTGCCAGCAACTTCTGTTGAAACAGAAGCAGCTGCTCCTCATCCGACAAGGGTGCCTTCGCTTTCTTCCCTTTCTTCGGCATGGCTGGGCCGGGTTACCGCAGAAGGAAAACACCCCCAGCCCGGGGAGCTGAGCCTGGCGACTGGAGCGCCCAGCTCACCTGCCGCCAGTGCTAGCTCCTCCGCTGCGGGAGTCAGGAGTCGGCCCCGCAGAAAGACGCATCTGTTTCCTAGCAACAAGAACCTTCGCTAGGACCAGGCGGTAGTGAGACTGCGCAGCTGGGCACCGTCTTACAGCGCCCCCTGCCAACTGGAAGACCGCAGTCAAGTTTTTAAATTAATTTTTATTATTTATTTATTTGGTTTTTGGAGGTAGGGTCTCACTGTAACGCAGAATGACTTGGCATTCATTGTGTGTTCTCAGGGTGGTCTTGAACTTCCAGCGATCCTCCTACCTCAGCCTCCCAAGTACTGGGATTAAAGGCGTGCGCCATCACGCCCGGCTTTTTTTTTTTTAAGTTTAATTTTTTTTCTTTTTTATTTATTTGCAAGCGGAGAGAGAAATACAAGAGGGAGACAACAGAATGGGTGCGTCAGGGCCTCCAAGTCGCTGCAAACGAACTCCAGACGCATGCACCACTTTGTGCATCTGGCTGTATATAGGTACTGGGGAATCGAATCAGTGTTGTTAGGTTTTGCAGGCAGACGCCTTAACTGCTGAGCCATCCCTCCAGTCCTATTTATTTTTATTTTTAAAAAATATCTTATTTATTTACTTGAGAGAGAGAGAATGGGGGCGCCAGAGCCTCCAGCTGGTGCATACGAACTCCAGATGTATGTGCAACTTTGTGCATCTGGCTTACGTGGGTCCTGGGGAATAGAACCGCGGTCTTTTGGCTTTGCAGGCAAGTGCCTTAACCGCTAAGCCATTCTCTAACTCTTTTTTTTTTTTTTTTTTGAATTAGAGTTTCTCTCTAGTCCAGGCTGAGCTGGAACTTACTCTGTAGTCCCAGGCTGGCCTCCAACACAAGGCAATCCTCCTGACCTCTTGAGTGCCTCTGCCTCCCTAGAGCTGGGATTAAAGGTAAGTGTCACCAGACCTGGCCACTTTTGCTTTTTAGACAGTCTTGCCTAGTATCTCTTGGCTGCTTTCGTAGTTGCTATGTAGCCCAGGCTGGTCTCCTAAATGCTGACTAAGATTACAATTACAGGGGCTGGAGAGATTGTTCAGCAGTTAAAGGCATTTGCTTGCAAATCCTGAAGGCTCAGGTTCAATTCCCCAGTACCCAGATGCAGAAAGTGTCACAAGTGTCTGGAGTTCGTTTGCAGGAGGGCCTGGTGCACTTACACACAAGTAAATAAAAATAAAGTAAATAAGTAAAAGTATTTAAATAAAATAAAAATAAATAAATAAATAAATAAAAGGCTTTTTGTTTTGTTTTTCAAGGTAGGGTCTCACTGTAGCCTAGGCTGACCTAGAATTCACTGTGTAATCTCAGGATGGCCTCGAACTCATGGTGATCCTCCTACCTCTGCCTCCAGAGTGCTGGGATTAAAGGCGTGCGCCACCACGTGCGCAACCACGCCCAGCAAATAAAAGTAGTTTTTAAAAAGTAAATAAATAGTACGATACGGCTGGAGAGATTTCTTAATGGTTAAAGTGCCTTACATGTCTGTAAAGCCAAAGGGCCCCTGTTCTACTCCCCAGGACCCACGTAAGCCAGATGCACAAGGTGGCACATGTATCTGGAGTTTGCAGTGGCTGGCAGCCCTGGTGTGCCCATTTTCTCTCTCTCTCTCTCTTTCTCTCTCTCTCTGCCTCCTTTTCTCTCTCTTAGATAAATAAAAAATAAAATAAAATAATAGTACTACAACCTATGTTAAAATTAATTAATAGCCGGGCATGCACCACCATGCCCGGCTTCTTTCTTTTTAAAATATATTTTATTTATTTATTTATTTGAGAGAGAGAGAGAGAGAGAGAGAATTGGCACACTAGGACCTCAGCCACTGCAATAGAACTCCAGATGCTTGCACCACCTAGCGGACATGTGTGACCTTACACTTGCCTCACCTTTGTATGTCTGGTTATGGTGGGATCTGGAGAGTCGAACATGGGTCCTTAGGCTTCACAGACAAGCGCTTTAACAGCTAAGCCATCTCTCCACCCCCCTTTTTTTTTTTAACAAGGTCTCATGCAGCCCAGGCTGGCCTTGACCTCACTATGCAGCCAAAAATGACTTTAATCTTTCTACCTCTACCTAATTTCTATCCGATTTCTAGAATTTATTTAAGTATTTATTTGGTGTTTGTGTATATATGTGCATGAATGCACCTGTGCTGTGGTGCATATGTGGATGTCAGAGCACATTTGGGTCAGTCCATGCTCGAAGGCAGAGTCTCTTGTTGCTTACTGCTCCATTCAAAAGCTTCCCAATAATCCCCCTGTCTCCCACCTTTCTTCTTTCTGTAGGTGCACTGAAATTACAGAAGCCTGCCACTCATGTCCATCCATGTGTGTGTGTGTGGTTTTTCGAGGTAGAGTCTCACTCTAGCCCAGGCTGACCTGGAATCACTATGTAGTCTCAGGCTGGCCTCAAACTACTCATAGCGATCCTCCTACCTCTGCCTCCCCAGTGCTGGGATTAAAGGCTTGCACCACCATGCCCGGCTACGTCCATCTTTTATGTGGGGTCTGGGCATGCAAACTCAAATACTTAGAGTTGAGTTGCATGGATAGCACTCTTTCCACTGAGCCATCTCCCTAGCCCCACACTTGATTTCTTTTCTTTTCTTCTTCTTATTATTAATTTTTTTTCTGAGGTAGGGTCTTGCTCTAGCTCAGGCTAACCTGGAATTCACTTTGTAGTCTCAGGTTGACCTTGAAATTATGGCAATCCTCCTACCTCTGCTTCCCAAGTGCTGGGATTAAAGGCATGCACCACCACACCCAGCTCTTTTATTTTTATTTTATTTTATTTTTTGAGGTAGGGTCTTGCTCTAGCCCAGGCTGACCTGGAATTCACTATGTAGTCTCAGGGTGGCCTTGAATTCAAGGCAATCCTCCTACCTCTGCCTCCCAAGTGCTGGGATTAAAGGTGTGCACCACCACACCCGGCTCCACACTTGATTTCTTAAGACACGAATCCTAACTATAGGATAGTCAGTACACATGTTGGAGACTGATTCAGGGTATATACAGCCTTCTGGGAAATTTTGCCTTAGCCCTGTAAGGCATTGCCATGTAGCTGACGTGGTAACTGAGTCTTCAAAAGGCCAGAAAGGTTCTATCAAGCTAACCACTTCATATTGTTGAGGAACATGATGAGGCCAGTTAATGCCATAAGCATTGACCCGTTGCCTCACCTCATTTGCTGCGAAGCAAATACCTAGATGTTGTGTGGAACGCCATGACGGTCACGGAGACATTTTGTAAGCCATGAATGGCAGTTTTGGCAAAAGCACTGTGGAGGAGGAGGCAAATCCAGGTGTGCTCTTTCCAATGTTTATTTGCCATTTGGACATCCCCTATTATGGTGTATCCATTTAAGTTTCTTTCCTGCTTTTACAACAGGTTGTATGTCTATTAGCTTTGTCGTAGTAGCTCATTTTCTCTTCTTTCTTTCTTCTTCTTTTCTCTCTTCTGTCTCTTTTGCATTACTGGGAATTGAACCTGTGGCCTCACATATATAAGGCAAGTGCTTTACTACTGCTGAGCCACATCCTTAGCCCTCATTTTATATTCTAGATTCTGGATAAGTTCTTTAACAATGTATTTGTCTCAATTTCTTCTCTGAGTCTATGACTTACCACTTCACTTTCTTTTTAAAACTTTAATTCAGGGCTGGAGAGATGGCTTAGTGGTTAAGGCGCTTGCCTGAGAAGCCTAAGGATCCATGTTCGACTCTCCAGATCCCACATAAGCCAGACTCACAAGGTGATGCAAACATGCAAGATCGCACATGCACACAAGATAGCGCACGCATCTGGAGTTGGATTGCAGTGGCTGCAGGCCCTGATGTGCCAATTCTCTCTCTTGCTCTCTGTCTCATAAAAATAAAAAAATAATAATTAAAAAAAATTAATTCAGCCAGGCATAGTGGCTCATACCTATAATTCCAGCTCTTGGGAGGCAGAGGAAGGATAATTGCCACAAGCTCAAGGCCAGCACATATCACGTTCCAGACTAGCCAGGAATACATAGTGAGATTGTCTCAAATAATTTTTTTAATATTTTGTTTTTATTTATTTATTTATCTGACAGAGAAAGAGAGAGGGAGAGAGAGAATGGCCTCCACCACTGCAAACGAACTCCAGATGCATACGCCCCCTTGTGCATCTGGCTAACATGGGTCGTGGAGAATCGAACCTAGGTCCTTTGGCTTTGTAGGCAAATGCCTTAACCACTGAGCCATCCCTTCAGCCCTAAATTTTTAATTCACATACCATAATATTTAATCTTTTCCTTTTCACTTTTTTGTTCTTCTAGTTCACTTTTTATACTTTCCTTGCAGATATCTTTAAATTTTCTGTATCATCATTACATGATCTGTGAATAATGGTTCTTTCTACTTTTTCTCATACTTTTCACTTCTTTCTCTTGCCTTCCTACAATGGTTAGAACCTCCAAGACAATGTGAAACAATACTGAATAGAAAGATACAGTAAGCATTTTGTTTCTTTCCCTTTACTCAGAGAGAAATCCTTTCCCCCACCCAGAGTAAAAGCTATCTATCTATCTATCTACATATATAGATAGATTTTTTTTTGGTTTTTCAGGGTGGGGTCTTTCTCTAGCCCAGGCTGACCTGGAATTCACCATGTAGTCTCAGGGTGACCTCAAACTCATGGCAGTCCTCCTACCTCTGCCTCCTGAGTGCTGAGATTAAAGACATGCACCACCACACCCAGCTTAAAAGCTTTTAATATTTCATTACTAATTAAGGTGTTTTCTTATAGGGACTTTTTAATTTCAGATAAGGTCTCATCTAGCTCAGACTGGCCTTGAACTCTATATGTAGCCAAGGATGACCTTGAACTCTTGAACTTTTAAAAATTTATTTATTTGAGAGACAGAGAGGCAAAGGAGAGAGAGAAAGAGAGAGAATGAGCACGCCAGGACCTTCAGCCACTGTAAACAAACTCCAGATACATGTGCCACCTTGTGCTTACGTGGGATCCTGGGGAATTGAACCTGGGTCCTTTGGCTTTGCAGGCAAGTGCCTTACTTGGTAAGCCACCTTTCTAGCCCCGACCTTGAACTTCAAGGTAGGTTCTCACTCTGGTCTAGGCTGACCTGGAATTCACCATGTAGTCTCAGGGAGGCCTCAAACTCTTGGTTATCCTCCTACCTCTGCCTCCCAGGTGCTGGGATTAAAGGCATGTGCCACCATGCCTGGCTTATACTTATTCTTATTTTTTGGGGGGGGGTGTGCAATGCTGTTGATTAAACCCAGGGTCTTCCTCATATTAGGTAAGACCTTTTCCATGGAGCCACATCTCCAGCTCGCATTATTCTTTATACAAATTAAGAAAAACTTTGGACTGAGGATGTGGCTTAGTTGGTAGAGTACTTGCCTAGCATTCTTGAAAGCCCTAGGTTTGATCCCCGGCACTGAATAAATTGAGTGTGTGGTACACACCGGTAATTATATTCAGGAAGTAGAGGCAGGAGGATCAGAAGTTCAAGGTCATCCTCAGCTACAGCAGCCTGGTCTACATGGGACCCTATCTCAAAAAACAAATTGAAGGCTGGAAAGACAGCTCAGCAAATCAGAGAATTTTCTGTGTAAGCATGAGGGCCTGAGGAGGCCTGGCCTGATAGGCCAAGTTTGATCCCCAGGACCCATATAAAGAACAGGACATGGCCACGTGCTGCTGTAACCCCAGTCCTAACCCAATCACTGGAGTTCAGAGCTCATAAAAAAAAAATGCCAGGTGCAGTGGCACATGCCTTTAATCCCAGCACTTGGGAGGCAGAGGTAGGTGGATCGCCGTGAGTTCGAGGCCACCCTGAGACTACATAGTGAGTTCCAGGTCAGCCTGGACTAGAGTGAGACCCTACCTCAAGAAACAAAACAAAAAAATAAAAAATAAAAAAAAGGCAAGACCCAGGATCAGTAAGAGACTCCATCTCAAAAAAGAATGGGAGAGGCTGGAGAGATGGCTTAGCAGTTAAGGTGCTTGCCTGCGAAGCCAAAGGACCCAGGTTTGATTCCCCAGGACACATAGCCAGATGCACAAGGAGGTGCATGCGTCTGGAGTTCATTTGCAGAGGCTGGAGGCCCTGGCATGCCCATTCTCTCTCTCGCTCTCTCTACCTGCCTATTTCTGTATCTCTTTCTCTGTCTCAAATAAATAAAATTGTTAAAAAAAAAAAAAAAAGAATGGGAGAACAAAAAAGAAAGAAAGAGAGAGAGAGAGAGAAGAAGAAAGAAAGAAAGAAAGAAAGAAAGAAAGAAAGAAAGAAAGAGAAAAAAGAATGGGAGGCCAGGTGTGGTGGCCCACACCTTTAATTCCAGCACTCAGGAAGCAGAGATAGGAGGATCACTGTGAATTTGAGGCCAGTCTTCGACCACAGAGTGCCACATCAGCCTGGGCTAGAGTGAGACCTTACCTTGGAAAAGAATGTGAGGCATAGTGATGGAATAGGACACCCACCGTTTTGCTCCAGCCACTGCAGGGGACCTCTTAGAATGCTACAAGGGCACATACAACACACATATACCACACACACATATACACCATGTTCCCCACACAACACTACACTACATACATACCATACATACACACACAAAGCACCACACCACACAGGTGCACACACACACAAAAGCTGTGCATCATGGCTCACGTCTTTAATCCCAGTACTCGGCTGAAGTAGAAGGATCACTGTGAGTTCTAGGCCAGCCTGGACTACAGAGTGAATTCTAGGTCCGTCTGGGCTAGAGTGAGATTCTGCTTCAAAACAAACAAACACGAGCCGGGCATGGTAGTGCATGTTCGAGGCCATCCTGAGACTACATAGTGAACTCCAGGTCAGCCTGGGCTAGAAGGAAACCCTAACTCAAAAACAAAAACAAAACAAAAAACCCGAAAAACAGGGGAGATAGCTCAGTAGTTAAAGGTGCTTGCTTGCAAAGCCTTCCTATCAGGGATTCAACTCTCCAGTACCCAGGTAAGGTTTGATGCATATCTGCAGTGGCAAGGGGCCCTGGTCCCCATTCTTTCACACACATACACACACACACACACACACACACACACACACACACACACGTTTTAAGGCAGGAGAGATGGCTCAGGAGTTAAGTGCTCTTCCTGTGCAAGCATGAGAGCCCCAGAGGGCCTGAGACGACCTGAGCCTCCAGAACTCCTGTTAAACAGCTGGGCATGGCTGTGCCTTCTTCTGACCCAGTCAGACAAATGGGAACCAAGACTAGGGAATTGTTCTGGCTCCAAACCCTCAAGCTCAGGTATCAGTAAGAGACTCTGGCTCAAACAAGAACCCTCTGAGGAGCAGGACACTCACATTCTGACCTCCTGCTGGGGCCATTTCAGGAGAGCACATGGGCACATATACCATACATACCCCATTATGTATACACCAGCCAACAAAAAGAAAGTAAAAGGGCTGGTGGGGTGACCTCGAACTCACAAGGTTCCTCCTACCTCTGCCTCCCAAGTGCATGCGCCACCATGCCCAGCTCACGGTACACACCTTTAATGCCAGCATTGGGGAGGAAGAAGTAGGAGGATCAAGTTCCAGGCCAACCTGAGATTACATAGTGAATTCTAGGCCAGCCTGGACTAGAGCAAAACATACCTGAAAAAAAAAAAAAAATCACATAAAGGGCTGTTGAGATGGCTTAGTGGTTAAGGTACTTGTCTGCAAAACCTTAGGACCCAGAAGGGCGTGGTGGTGCACACCTTTAATCCCAGCACTCAGGAGGCAGAGGTAGAAGGATCACTGTGAGTTCGAGGCCACCCTGAGACTACATAGTGAATTCCAGGTCAGCCTGGGCTACAGAGTGAGACATGAGACCCTACCTTGAAAAACCAAACCAAACAAAAACAAACCCTAAGGACCCAAGTTCAATTCCCCAGTACCCATGTGAGCCAGATGCATAAGGTGGTGCTGGAGGCCCTGGCACAACCATTCTCTCTCCCTAACTGCTTCTTTCAAATAAATAAATAACTTTTTAAAAGTTATCAAAAAATCACATAAAAAATTCCTCCTTTTGAGCTGGGTGTGGTGGCTCATGCCTTTAATCCCAGCACTTGGGAATCAGAGGTAGGAGGATGGCTGAGTGTTCGAGGCCATCCTGAGACTACAATAGTAAGTTCCAGGTCAGCCTGGGCTAGAGTGAGAACCTACCTCAAAAAAACAAAACAAAACAAAACAAAACAAAAATCCTACTTGTTTTTGGGCTAGGGTTCAAGTTCAATGGTAGAGTGCTTACTCATGCACAAGGCCTGTATTCAATGCTCAGCACTGAGAAAACAAAATAGAAAAGCCTTTCATTTTTATATTAAGGCAAAGATTTTCATGCTACATTTAGTTATTTATTTATTTTATGTATTTGCCAGTCAACTTGGGCTAAAGTGAGACCCTGCCTCGAAAAAAAACCAAAATAAACAAACAAGCCCTCTTGCTTCCCAAGCATGTTGGCCAGAGCTTGATTCCCTAATGCCCACATAAAGCCAGATGCACAAAGTGGCACATTCATTTGGAAGTCATTTGCAGTGGCAAGAGGTCCTGGAGTGCCCATATTCATTCTCTCTCAAATAAATAAATAACTTTTTAAAAGTTATCAAAAAATCACATAAAGGGCTGTTGAGATGGCTTAGTGGTTAAGGTACTTGTCTGCAAAACCTTAGGACCCAGAAGGGCGTGGTGGTGCACACCTTTAATCCCAGCACTTGGGAATCAGAGGTAGGAGGATGGCTGAGTGTTCGAGGCCATCCTGAGACTACATAGTGAATTCCAGGTCAGCCTGGGCTGGAGTGAGACCCTACCTCGAAAACCAAAATAAATATTAAAAAAAAAAAAAAATCACATAAAGGGCTGTTGAGATGGCTTAGTGGTTAAGGTACTTGTCTGCAAAACCTTAGGACCCAGAAGGGCGTGGTGGTGCACACCTTTAATCCCAGCACTTGGGAATCAGAGGTAGGAGGATGGCTGAGTGTTCGAGGCCATCCTGAGACCACATAGTGAATTCCAGGTCAGCCTGGGCTGGAGTGAGACCCTACCTCGAAAACCAAAATAAATATTAAAAAAAAAAAAAAATCACATAAAGGGCTGTTGAGATGGCTTAGTGGTTAAGGTACTTGTCTGCAAAACCTTAGGACCCAGAAGGGCGTGGTGGTGCACACCTTTAATCCCAGCACTTGGGAATCAGAGGTAGGAGGATGGCTGAGTGTTCGAGGCCATCCTGAGACTACATAGTGAATTCTAGGCCAGCCTGGGTTTACAGAGTGAGTTGCCAGTCAACTTGGGCTAAAGTGAGACCCTGCCTCGAAAAAAAACCAAAATAAACAAACAAGCCCTCTTGCTTCCCAAGCATGTTGGCCAGAGCTTGATTTCCAATTAGCCCACTGCCCCATAAATATCCCCTAGTCTGTAAGGGAAGCTGCTTCTGACCTGCCTGGGCTGAGCCCTTCTCAGACTTACCTCAAATAAAGCCTGTCTCTGCTGTTGAGCTAAGTCTTCTCTCTCTCTCTCTCTTGCTCTCTCCCTCTCTCTCGTTTCATTTCCCACTTTTTCTAACAGCTTTCCTTCTCTGATGAAACATCCCCTTGACACTATATGCTGGAAGCGAACCCTTTCCTCTCATAAACTGCTTCTGGTTGGATGTTTGATCCCAGCAGTGAGAAAGCAATTGCTCCATCATTTTATTATCATTTTTTTGTGGTGCTAGAGATTAAAACCAATGTCTCATGCATGCTAGGCAAGTGCTTTACCTCAGCCCTTTATTACTATTTTTATGTGTGGCTTGATACTATTTGCTTATTTGTTTCACTTAGGATTTTTGTAGTCTGGAAATGTAGCTCGGTTGGTACATTGCTTGATTAGCATGCAAGAAATCTTGGGTTAGATCCCTAGCATCATGCTGTGGTGAATTTGTATAATCCCAGCACGTAGGAGGTGGAGGCAGGAGGATCAGAAGCCATCCTAGGTTACGTAAGACCTTATATTGAAAAATCAGTTTTAAACTAGGTGTGGTGGTGCATGCCTTTAATCCTAGCATTGGGGAGGCAGAGGTAGGAGGACCACTGTGAGTTCAAGACCACCCAGAGACTACATAGAGAATTCCAGGTCAGCCTGGGCTGGAGTGAGACCCTACCTCGAAAACCAAAATAAATATTAAAAAAAAAAAAAAAAAAGGCTGGAGGGATGGCTTAGCAGTTAAGGCGCTTGCCTGCAAAACCAAAGGTCCCAGGTTCGATTCCCCAGAACCCACGTTAGCCAGATGCACAAGGGGGAGTACACCTCTGGAGTTCGTTTGCAGTGGCTGGAGGCCCTGGTGTGCCCATTCTCTCTCTCTTTCTCCCCCTTTCTCTGTCAAATAAATAAAAATAAATATAAAAGAACAAGTTACAGTAAATTCTTTTTTTTTTTTCTTCAAGGCAGGGTCTCACTCTAGCTCAGACTGACCTGGAATTCACTATGTAGTCTCAGGGTGGCTTCAAACTCACTGCGATACTCCTACCTCTGCCTCTGAGTGCTGGGATTAAAGGCGTGTGCCACCACGCCCAGCAAAATTCTTCAACATTATGCTATTGTAGCTGTTTTCAGGGACCATAACGATCTGTTGTCCTTAAGGCTCATAAGATGTCATCACTATTGCCAGCTGTGTCTAAATTTCTGCAGAAACACATTCAGATAAGCAGATCAATTGGCTGGCTTTGTGGGATTTTTTTTTTTAAGATACTAGCTCTTTTGAAATATATTTCCCATTTAAGGGCTGGAGGGATGGCTTAGCAGGTTAAGGCATTTGCCTGCAAAGCCAAAGGACCCAGGTTCAATTCCCCAGGGCCCACGTTAGCCTGATGCACAAGGGGGCGCACGTGTCTGGAGTTGTTTGCAGTGGCTGGAGGCTCTGGCGCCCCCGTTCTCTCTCTCTCCCTCTTTCTTTATCAAATAAATGAATAAATAAAAATAAAATATTTTTTCTCAATTTTTATTAACATTTTCCATGATTGTAAAAAATATCCCATGGTAATACCCTTAAAATATTTTTTAAAAGAAATATATTTCCCATTTGAAATGTACAGCGTAGGCTGGGTGGGGTGGTGTATGCATTTAATTCCAGCACTGGGGAGGTAAGAGGTAGGAGGATCACCATGAGTTCAAGGCCATCCTGAGACCACATAGTGAATTCCAGGTCAGCCTGGACTAGAGTGAGATCCTACCTCAAAAATGAAACAAAAATCAACAACAAAAAAAGTACAACTTGGCTGGGGGAATGACTAAGCAATTAAAAACTTGCTGATGGGGGTGATGGGGTGGGGGTGGGGGATGGACATGCCTTTAACCCCAGCACTCGGTAGGCATAAATGGGAAGATTGCTGTGAGTTCTAGGCCAGCCTGGGTTTACAGAGTGAGTTGCCAGTCAACTTGGGCTAAAGTGAGACCCTGCCTCGAAAAAAAACCAAAATAAACAAACAAGCCCTCTTGCTTCCCAAGCATGTTGGCCAGAGCTTGATTCCCTAATGCCCACATAAAGCCAGATGCACAAAGTGGCACATTCATTTGGAAGTCATTTGCAGTGGCAAGAGGTCCTGGAGTGCCCATATTCATTCTCTCTCAAATAAATAAATAATAAGTAAATAAGAATATTTTTAAATGGACAATTTAATAGTTTTTAGTATATACATCATCAGCACAATTTTAGAACATTTTCACTAATCCAGAGAAAAACTCCAAACTAGTTTGGGAATGTAGAGAGAGAGAGAGAGAGAGAAAGAAAGAGAATGGGCACACCAGAGCCTCTAGCCACTGCAAACAAACTCCAGATGCATGCACCCCCTTGTGCATCTGGTTTACATGGGTCCTGGAGAGTCGATCTGGGATCCTTTGGCTTTGCAGGCAAGCACCTTAACCGCTAAGCCATCTCTCCAGCCACCCCCCTTTTTTTTTTGGTTTTTCGAGGTAGGGTCTCATTCTAGCCCAGGCTGACCTGGAATTCACTATGGAGTCTCAGGGTGGCCTCAAACTCACGGCGATCCTCCTAATTCTGCCTCCCGAGTGCTGGGATTAAAGGTGTACACCACCATGCCCGGCTCTCCAGCCCTTCTTTCTTCTTCTTCTTTTTTTTTTTAACCAAAATGTAATAAGGGGGCTGGAGAGATGGCTTAGCATGCCTAACATGCCTGTGAAGCCTAAGGACCCAGGTTTGATTCTCCAGGACCCACGTGGCACATGCATTTGGAGTTCGTTTGCAGAGGCTCTGTTGTGCCCATTCCCTCCCTCCCTCTCCTCTCTCTCTCTCTCTCTCTCTCCCTCTCTCTCTCTCTCTGTGTCTCTAATAAATAAAAATAAATCTTAAAAAAAAGAAAAAGAGTCCGGGTGTGGTGGCGCACGCCTTTAATCCCAGCACTTGGGAGGCAGAGGTAGGAGGATTGCCGTGAGTTTGAGGCCACCCTGAGACTCCACAGTGAATTCCAGGTCAGCCTGGGCTAGAGTGAGACCCTACCTCGAAAAACCAAAAAAAAAAAAAGAAAAAGAAAACAAAATGTAATAAGGGGTGGGGAGATGGCACAGCAGGTAAGAGCACTTACGCAAGCATGAGGACCTGAGTTTGATCCCCAGCACTCACATAAAAAAAAGCCGGGCATGCCTGTAATCCCAGTACTGAGGGGAGTGGAGACAGAAGATCACTAGAGCTCATTGGTCAGCTAGTCTACTGGAAAAACAACAGCTCCAAGTTCAGTGAGAGACTCTGTCTCAGGGAAATAAGACAGAAGAGCAATAGAGATCCCAACAGACATCTTCCTCTGGCCTCCACACACACACACCTATGGAGCTCACACAGTACATGCATATATACCACACCTCCCTGCACACACACGTGCACACCACAAAAAGCAAAAAGCAAAGGAGTAAATAACAGTTGCAAGTAGAGAAGCAGCATGAGAGAGTGGATGGAGAATTTTCACTGTGTGCTATAGAATTTTTCAACTTGTGAGACTAATCAGCTGTTGAAAACTAGAATAATAAATATATTTTAAGAGTAAAAAAGGAAATGCTTTTTAAAAAGTTTTTTTTTTTTTGGAGAGAGACAATGAAAGAGTGAGAAAATTGGTGTTCCAGGGCCTCTTGCCACTGCAAAGGGATTCCATATGCATGTAACACTTTGTGCATCTGATTTTATGTAGGTACTGGGGAATCAAGCCCAGGCTGACAAGCTTTGAAAGCAAGTGCCTTTAACCGCTGAGCCATCTCCCCAGCTCAGAATTTATTTATTTATTTATTTATTTTGGTTTTTTGAGGTAGGGTCTCACTCTAATCCAGGCTGACCTGGAATTCACTATGTATTCTCAGGGTGGCCTCAAACTCATGGTGTCCCTTCTACCTCTGCCTTTCGAGTGCTGGGATTAAAGGCGTGCACCACCATGCCTGGCCAGAATTTTTTTTTTTTTTTTTTTTTTTACTATTTATTTATTTATAAGAGAGAGAAAGAGAAAGATAGAAAATGTGTGTGCCAGGGCCTCTAGCCAGTGCAAATGAACTCCAGACTCATGCGCCACCATGTGCATATATGGCTTATGTGGCTTCTGGGGAATTGAACCTGGGTCCTGAGGCTATCCAGACAAATTCCTTAACTGCAAAGCCATCTCTCCAGCCCTGTTTTTTTTACTTTTATTAATTTATTATACTATACTGGGGATTGAATCTAGGGCCTTGAACATGTTAGGCAAGTTGTCTACCACTGAGCTATATCTCCAGGCCTCTCCTTTTTTTAAAAAAGTGTGGGGCTGGAGGGATTGCCTAATGGTTAAGGTACTTGCCTGCAAAGTCAAAGGACCCAGGTTCATTTCCCCATGTCCCAGATAAGCTAGATGCACAAGGTAGTGCATGCATCTAGAGTTTGTTTGCAGCAGCTAGAGGCCCTGGTGCACCCATTCTCTCCTTCTCTCTCTGTCAAATAAATAAATAGAAAATATTTTTTAATGTGTGGATTTTTGGCATGTGTGTGTGTGTATGTGTGTGAGAGAGATGTGTAAATGTGTGTATGTGTACTCTGTGTGTGTGTATGCGTTTGTAGAAACCAGAGGACAATCTTGGATGTAATCTTCAGGAATGCCCTCCACTCTTTATTTAAGCTTTTTATTTATTTATTTTTTTTTTTTTAGTGTGAAAGAGAGAGAGAGAATTGGCACACCAAGGCCTCCAGCCACTGTAATCAAACTCCAGACAGGTGGACCACCTTGTGCTCATGTGTGACTTTGCATGCTTGCATCACATCGTGTGTCTGGCTTACATGGGATGTGGAGAGTCGAACCTGGGTCCTTTGGCTTTGCAGGCAAGTGCCTTAGCCGCTAAGCCATTTTTCCAGCCCTATTTAAGTTTTTAAAAAATTGATTTGGGGCAGGAGAGATGGCTTAGAGGTTAAGGCACTTGCCTACAAAGCCAAAGGACTCAGGTCCGATTTCCCAGGACCCACATAAGCCAGATGCACTAGGTGGTGTATGTGTCTGGAGTTCATTTGCAGCAGTTGGAGGCCCTTGCATGCTCATTCTCCCCCACCCCTGGTCTCTTTCTGTGTCTCAAATAAATAAATAAATAAATATTAAAATTTAAAGAAATGAGGGGCTGAAGAGATGGCTTAGTGGTTAAGGCACTTGCTTGCAAAACCTAAGAACTCCTGTTCGAATTCTCCAGATCCCACGTATAGCTAGACACAATAGTGATATAAGCATGCAATGCCACGCATGCCCACAAGGGCTCATGGCACACACGTTTGGAGTTTGTTCACAGTGGCTGAAAGGCCCTGGTGTGTCCATTCTCTCTCTCTCTCTCTTTCTGTCAAAAAAATATTATTTTTTGATTTGTACATGAGGGCTGCAGAGATCGCTCAGCAGTTAAAGGTGCTTGCTTGCAAAGCCTGCCAGCCTGGATTCAATTCCCAAACACTGATGAAAATGCAAAAGTGGGCAGGTGTGGTGGCACACACCTTTAATCCCAGCACTCAGGAGGCAGAGGTAGGAGGATCGTCATGAGTTCTAGACCACCCTGAGACTACATAGTGAATTCCAGGTCAACCTGAGCTAGAGTGAGGCCTTACCTCAAACAAACAAACAAACAAACAAGATATGGCTTAGCAGCTAAGGTGTTTGCCTGCAAAGCCAAGGGACAATTCCCCAGGACTCATGTAAGCCAAATGCACAAGGTGGTGCATGCATCTGGAGTTCATTTGCAGTGGCTGGAAGCCATGGCATGCTCATTCTCTCTCTCTCTCTGCCTCTTTCCCTCTCTCAAATAAATAAATAAAAAGTAAAAAAAAAAAAAAAAGAAAAAGAAAAAGAAAAAAAAGAAAATGCAAAAGTGGCACGTGTCCATAGTGGCAAGAGACCCTAATGTGCTTCCTACACATTTATGCGTAAACAAATAAATAATTAAACATATTTGTGTGTTTCCCATTCTTTCTCTCTGCATCTTTCTCTCAAAAATAAAAAAAATCAGACCGGGTATGGTGGCGCACGCCTTTAATCCCAGCACTTGTGAGGTAGAGATGAGTTCAAGGCCACCCTGAGACAAAGTAGTGAATTTCAGGTCAGCCTGGGCTAGAATGAGAACCTACCTCGAAAAACCAAAAGAAAAAAGAAAAAAAACACGTTTGGAGAGATGGCTTAGCCATTAAGGCGCTTGCCTGCAAAGCCTGAGAATTCATGTTTGGATCTCCAGGTCCCACATAGCCAGATGCATAGTGACATAAGCATGCAATGTCACACATGTGCCACAAAGGGATGCATGCATCTGGAGTTTGTTAGCAGCAGGTTGAAGGTCCTGGCCCATTCTCTCTCTCTCTGTCTCTTTCTCTCTCTCTCTCAAAAAAAAAAAAAAAAAAAAAAACTGGACTGGTGAGATGGCTTAGCAGTTAAGGTGCATGCCTGGGAAGCTTAAGGACCCAGGTTCAATTCTCCAGGTCCCATGTAAGCCAGATGCACATGGTGGCGCATTCGTCTGGAGTTCATTTGCAGTGGCTAGGGGCCCTAGTGTGCCCATTCTCTCTCTCTCTAATAAATAAATAAAAAAATAGATCTTTAAAAAAATAAAATTTAAAAATGTGTGTGTGTGTGTGTGTGTGTGTGTGTGTGTGCATGTGCACGCAGCACACCAGGGTCTCTTGCAGCCAAATGAATACCAGATGTTTGCAACACTTTTTGGATCTGGCTTACATCAGGGGCTTGGGGATTGAACCCCTGGACAGCAAGCTTTGCAAGGAAGTACCTTTAACTGCTGAGCCCTCTCCCCAGCCCAAGGGCTTTGAAATGGGGTCTTCTGTAGCCCAGGATAGCATTAAATTCACTGTATAACCAAGGCTGACCTTAAACTTCTAATTCTCCTGCCTTCACCTCCCAAGTGTTGGTATCATAGATGTATAGCAGAACCTGCCCTTTAGCACGAAGTCAGCCACCCTTTGAGCAGCTTAAACATCAAATACATCTTCATCTGCAAAATAAAGAGAGTAATCCCTTCTCTATTTTTCAGGATTGGGGTTGGACAAATGGGAGAAATATGTTTTTTGTTTGTTTGTTTGTTTTTGAGGAAGGCTCTCACCCTAGCTCAGGTTGACCAGGAATTCACTACGTAGTCTCAGGGTGGCCTCGAGCTCACTGCGATCCTCCTACCTCTGCTTCCCGAGTGCTGCGATTAAAGGCATGTGCCACCATGCCCGGCTAAATGGGAGAATTATGTAAAGCACTTTGAAAATTGTAAAACATTAATAAGGCCTTGTTATTGAGAGGCTAGTAATTTAGCAGAGGAAAACATAAACACAGATATAAATACACAAGTGTGTACAATAGCTACATTTTAAACATTCATAATCTGTAAAGCACTGAGTTAAATGTTATGTATGCATTACCCCATAGGATTCTTACAATAACCCTGTGAAGTAAGTGCTATTCTTTTTATTTTACAGATGAGAAAAGTGATGCTTTGAGGGGTTAGCTCCAGGTTATGTGATTCCTAAATAACAGTTTTGGAGAGGAATCAGTCAGCTTGAATGGCCTGATGGTTCTTAAAAGGACTGAATTCATGTCCTGTCAAAGTGATTCTTAACAGAGTACTTATTCAATAATCTTTATAAACTCTTCCCCTCTCATTTTAAAACATTTTATTTATTTATTTATTTGAGAGAGAGAAAGAGGAGGGGGGAAGAAAGAATGGGTGTGCCAGGGCCTCTAGCCACTGTAAAGGAACTCCAGACACATGTGCCACCTTGTACATCTGGCCTACGTGGGCACAAGGGAATCGAACGTGGTTCCTTAGGCTTCGTAGGCAAGCACGTCAACAGCTAAGCCATATCTCCAGCGCTCTCTCTCATTTTGTGTGAACATTTTCCCTTTTCTCTTCCTGTATCACTCTGCACCACCTTCCATGACGTCCAGATTCTTCTCATAACTCTGGGAAGGATGCAGACTCTTGTTTCCATGGTGATGTGGGAGGCTGGGTACACGCATGCCACGTGTAGGCGCTGCAGAGAATTGGCTTAGGATCCAAATATGTCAGCAGTAGTCGGGCCCAGGGAAAAGAGATCACTGAGAATGCCAAGTCTGAAAGAAGGGACCTCCCTGGAGCTCCGTCAGGGCCTCCACACCCACCAAGCCTCCCTAACTGCTTATCTGGAAAAAGTGAGCCCTGGGAAGCCTGCGCAGGGGCCTACAAAGCAGAGGCTGCTGCCTCGACTTGTTTGGCTGGCGCGAAGTCTGCCCCAGGAGGGGCCCCCTTTTCCGTGGCCCCTCCGCCTCGCCTGGCTCCCCGGTTTGGGGCTCTGCCCTCGGACTTTCTGAGCCTCTTGCTTGCTTCACGACTGGGTACCAAAGGGAGGCGAGCGGCCGGCAGGGGGCGGAGTCTCCCCCAAGCAGTGGCTGCAAGTCGCCGTTCGGCTCCCACAACACCCGTGTTTCCCAGGATTTTCAGCTGACAGGCTGCAAAGGCGCAGTGGGTGGGTTTCAGGGCCAGAAATGGGTTCTGGCAGGGGCTGGGAGCCGCTGAAGCGTGGATCTTGGTGCCGTGGACCCCACTAAAGAGAGGGGTACTTAGAGGCATAGGGTCAGAGGCTGAAGTAAGCTATACTTTTACATTTCCCTGGCAAATTCTTTTGAGATTTTTCTTGACCCATTGAAAACATTAAAATACACCCTAATAAGGGGTAGGCTTATTCATTCATTAACTGCTTATTGGGTATCAACTATTATATTAACAGATGGATGAATCTAACCCAAACAAATATTTATGGAAGGACAATAGTACTTCTTAACCATTTTAAGTGTTGTCATATCTTTTGAGATTATGATTTAAGAAAAAGTACATACCCGGGCGTGGTGGTGCATGCCTTTAATCACAACACTTGGGAGGCAGAGGTAGGAGGATTGTCATGAGTTTGAGGCTAGCCTGAGACTACATAGTAAACTCCAGGTCAGCCTGGGCTAGAGCAAAACCCTACCTCAAAACAACAACAACAACAACAAAAGATATATATATTAGCCTAGCATGGTGGAGCACACCTTTAATTCCAGCATTCGGGAGGCAGAGGTGGGAGGAGCTTAAAAAAAACTAAAAAAAAAAAAAAAAAAGAAAGAAAGAAAGAAAGAAAAGGTATAGATTATTCACGCAGAAAGAATACATATAAAACTATAAAACTGTAAACATTTTCATACGATTTTGGTAGCCTCATGAGCCCCTGGAATTTTATGGATCCCATAGTATAGACTCCCTCTCATTTCTTTCTTTCTTTCTTTCCTTTTTTTAATTTTCATTTATTGCATGTGTGTGTGGGGGGGGCGTGCACAAGCATGTGTGTGTGTGGGCGTGCACAAGCATGTGTGTGCGTGTGTATGGTGCATCAGGGTCTCTTGCCACTGCAAAAAGATGCCAGATGAGCTGGGTGTGGTGGCCCATGCCTTTAATCCCGGCACTTGGAGGCAGAGGTCGGAGAATTGCAGTAAGTTCAAGGCCAGCCTGAGACTACCTAGTGAACTCCAGGTCAGCCTAAGCCAGAACGAAAAAAAAAAAAGATGCCAGATGCATGTACCACTTTTTGTGTCTGGGTTTACCTGGGTGCTGAGAGATCCACAGGAAGGTCGCCTACTTAGACAGGGGCTCACCTGAGGAGTAGGAGCTGGCCAGGCAAGGACCTACTGAAGAACAGCTTAGACTGGGAGGGAAACACGAGTGAAGGCCTGAGGAGAGCAGGAACTAGAGAAGGCTGGAGTGGGCCCATGTAGCTGGCTTAGAGATGCTAGGAAAGAACGGGTGCAACGAGGCTGGAGGAGTAAGCTTTGTATGTAAACCCTGGGATGCGGCACAGAACAAGGAGGCAGGAAAAGCCAGTGGTGAGGATGCATAAGTGTAAGTTCCCCATTGGGAATGGACATAGGGTGGTATGGGTACAGGGATCAGGGCCCAGGGCTCAGGGAATGGGCTAGTCATGTGTTTAGTGACACAGAAAATATCTGGAGGAAAGGTGTGGACCCTTATAAGTGCACCTGGATTTGACTGCAGCCTACCATGTCAAACATCTATTTAAATTTTTTTCATTTTATTATATATTTATTTATTTGCTTGAGAGAGAGACAAAGAAAGAGGCAGATAGAGAGAGAATGGGCACATCATCAAGACCTCTAGTCACTGCAAACCAGCTCCAGACACATGTGTCCCTTGTGCATCTGGCTTACATGGGTCCTGGGGAATTGAACCTGGGTCCTTTGGCTTTGCAGGCAAGTGCCTCAACCACTAAGCTATTTCTCCAGCCCTCAAACATCTTTTTTTTGAAGTTTTTATTTTTATTTATTTATTAAAAATGGAGGGGGGGGGAGAGAGAGAATGAGCATGTCAAGGCCTCTAGCCACTGCAAACAAACTCCAGACACTTGTGTCACCTTATGCATCTGGCTTATGTGGGATCTGGAGAATCGAACCTGGGTCCTTAGGCTTCATAGGCAAGTGCCTTAGCTGCTAAACCATCTCTCCATCCCTTAAACATCTGTTTTAAAAAATATTTTATTCATAGAGCCAGGTGTGATGATGCATGCCTTTAATCCCAGCACTCAGGAGGCAGAGGTATGAGGACCGCCATGATTGTGAGGCCACCCTGAGATTACAGAGTGAATTCCAGGTCATTCTGGGGTAGAGCGAGACCCTACCTTGAAAAACCAAAGAAATTTTTTTCATTTATATTTATTTATTTAAGAGGGGGAGGGAAAAATAGAGGCAGACTGAGAGAAAGAATTGGTGCACCAGGGCCTCCAGCTACTGCAAATGGACTCCAGATGCATGCGCTACCTTGTGCATCTGGCTTATGGGGGTACTGGGGAATCCAACTTAGGTCCATGGGCTTCACAGGCAAGCACTTTAATTGCTAAGCCAACCCTCCAGCCCTCAAACATCTTTTATTTATTTACTTACTTTATTTTTTGAGGTAGGGTTTCACTCTAGCCCAAGCTGACCTGAAATTCATTATGTAGTCTTAGGGTGGCCTCAAATTCATGGCAGTCCTCTTACCTCTGCTTCCCAAGGGCTGGGATTAAAGGTGTGTACCGCCACACCCAGATCCTCAAACATCTTTTATTTTGGGGATTAGGCCAGCTTTGAAGGCTGAAGAGATGGCCCAGTAGTTAAGAACACTTCCTGTGCAAGCATGAGGGCCTGAGGAGGCTTGGGAGTTTGATTTCTAGGTCCCACATAACAGCTGGGCATGGTGAGTTCCATAAGAAAGCAGAGACTGGAGAATCACCAGGCTTATGAAAAAGAATGATAAGCTCCAGGCTGGAGAGATGGCTTCGCAGTTAAGACATTGCCTGTCAAGCCTAAGGTCCCATGTTCGACTCTCCAGATCCCATGTAAGCCAGACACACAAAGTGATGCAAGTGTGCAAGGTCGCACATGCACACAAGGTGACAAGGTGGCTGGAGGCCCTGGCACACCAATTCTCTTTCCCGCTCGCTCTATCGCATTAAAAAAGAAAAAAGAAAAAGGATAAGCTTCAAGATCAGTAAGAGACTCCAGCTCAAGAGCAGGCAGAAGAGCGATGAAGCAGGACACCCAACGTCCAACTCTACCATAGACAACTGCACCCCACTCACACTCACAGCATGGGGTGCTACATGGCATATACATGTGCATATATCACACACATCACACAGACACACACCGTCGTTGAGGCCAAAGGCAATGTTGGGCAGAAAGCTGGGTGAGGAGAGAGTAACAAGCTTGGCTCCTGGCTCTCTGCTGTAGGTCTAGAGACTGGGCTGGGGATTGGGATGAGATTGGGAGGCAGATGATGCAACAATTCATCACCAATAATTTGATTTATTTAACAACCACCTGTAGTACTTGTTGAATGTAGGCGCTGTCCTGAATACTTGGCAAATATCAGTTCATACTACCTACTGGGAGAGAGGCAGGATTATCAGCCTCATTTTATACACATGGAAACTGAGGCACAGAGCAAATGAAGCAACTTGGTAAGGTCAAATAGCAAGTGAATACTAGGCATGGTGGGGCACACCTGTAATCCTAGCACTTGGAAGGATGAAGTAGGAGGATCACAAATTTGAGATCAACCTGGTCTATGTAGTGAGACTCTGTCTCAGAAAAAAAAAAAAAAAAAAAAAAAAAGGGAGGAGGGCGCACGGCACGCGTCTGGAGTTCGTTTGCAGTGGCTGGAGTCCCTGGCGCACCCATTCTCTCTCTCTTTCTCTCTCTCTGCCTTTCTCTCTGTGTCTGTCGCTCTCAAATAAATAAAAAATGAACAAAAAAAAATTCTAAAAAAAGGGAAAAAGAAATAAAAGAAGGAAGAAAGTTAAGGAAAACTTTAAAAGCAGCTGAGTGTTGTGGCACATGCTTTTGAGTCCAGCAGTTGGGAGGCAGAAGTAGAAGGATTGCTGTGAATTTGAGGCCAGCCTGGAACTACAGAGTGAGTTCCAGGTCAGCCTGAAATAGAGTTAGACTATACCTTGAAAAAATTTTTTTAAACAAAGAAAGAAAGAAACTGGACCTCCCACTCAAGACAGGTGAGAATTGTACCACCCTACTATTAAGGTACAAGAATATGTGTTACTAGAGAGGTCTCAAGGAATGATGAGTCCTTGCAATGGGTAGGATCTTCTAGAGACAAAGGACTAGAGGTGAGGGCTGGAGAGAACAGAGTTAAGAGCTAAAATCCAGAGCTGGGCATGGTGGCCCACATTTGTAATCCCAGCACTTGGGAGGGAGTTAAAGACAGAAAGATCAGGAGTTCAAGGTAATCCTCAGCTACATAGTGAGTTAGAGGCCACCCTGGGCCATAGAGACTTGTTCCAGTCTGGTTCACATTGCTGGTAAAAATCACCCAACTAAGAGCAGCTTGTGGGAAAAAGAGGTTTATTTTGACTTATAGGCTTGAGGGGAAGCTCCACAATGGCAAGGGGAAATGATGGCATGAGCAGAGGGTGGACATCGCCCCCTGGCCAACATAATGTGGACCATAGCAACAGGAGAGTGTGCCAAACACTGGCAAGGGGAAACTGGCTATAACACCCATAAGCCCACCCACAACGATACACTGCTTCCAGAAGGCATTAATTTCCATCAGTTGGGAAGCTAGCATTCAGAACATCTAAGTTTATGGGGGGACACCTGAATCAAACCACTGCAAGACTCTGTCCCCAAAAGCCAAAAATAAAATAAATAGGGCTTGGGAGATTTCTCAGTGATTAAGGTGCTTGCCTGCAAAGCCAAAGGACCTAGGTTTGATTCTCCAGGACCCATGTAAGCCAGATGCACAAGGTGGCACATGCATCTGGAGTTTGTTTGTAGAGGCTGGTGGCCCTGGTGCACCCATTCTTTCTCTTTGCTTACAAATAAATAAGTAAATAAAATATTTAAGGGGCTGGAGAGGTAGTTTAGTGATTAAGCCACTTGCCTAAAAAGCCTAAGGACCCAGGTTCTATTCTCCAGGTCCCATGTAAGCCAGATGCACAAGGTGGTGCATGCATGTGGAGTTCATTTGCAATGGATAGAGGCCCTGGCATGTTCATTCTCTCTCTCTTTCTCTCCCTCTCTATGTCTCTAATAAATAAATAAAAATAATAGCCAGGTGTGGTTGAGCATGTCTTTAATCTCAGCACTTGGGAGGCAGAGGTAGGTGGATTGCCATGAGTTCAAGGCCACCCTGAGACTACATAGTGAATTCCAGGTCAGCCTGGACTATAGTGAAACCCTGCCTCGAAAAGCCAACATAATAATAGTAATAATATAAATAATAATAAAAAATAAATAAGTAAAACAATAACAACAAAATTTAAAATATTTAAAAATAAATAAGTCTAACGTCAAGACACAGGACAATATGGAATCTACATTCAGCCTGGGCTACATAGTTGAAGGCCAGCTTGGGCTACATAGTGAGACCTTACCACAAAAATCACCCTCCCCAAAGAAAAGACAGTTCTTCCTCATGGAAAAAAAAAAAAAAATCTGGTGCCTTGTTTCTTTTTGATTCTGGCATGGTCTGGTCCTCTGGCACTTTGTCCTTAACAGGTGCAGACAGCTATCTGGCTCGCCCCCACTGCCCTGAAGGCGTCTTTGTGCCACCTAAACAGTTCTTTCAGTGCTGGAAGCTTGGTTTCATAACACTCTCTCTCCTGGTCTCCCTTCTCAAGAAATACTCCCCGGGGTCAGCACCCACAATTACATTTTATTTTCACACACCCCCTCCCAGTACTCTACTGGATGGAAAGAAAACAGGTCCACAGCATGAGGGAGAAAGTGAGAAAGCAATTTCTTTCTCACCTTGTAACTAGATATATTTCTCTAGGAAATAGTATTATTAATGGTGGTTGGGGCCCCAGGCTAGTCCTGAACTAGATGTACCACTGTCAGCTGTATTCTGGGTCAAGTGGCCTTTCTGGACTCATTTAACATTTTTTTTCCTCTGGGGGAAAATGTGTTTTGCTTCTAAACAGCCAAGTTCTACATAAAGCCTTTAAATAACCAGCTTAGAATTGGGAACTGCTCTATAGAAGTATTTAGGTAACACCGAGTGGGAGCATGAAGGGGTAAGAACAGAGTGGGTTTGCTCAGAAGTTTCCAAGAAGCTTTTAAAGCAAAGAAAGGAAAAATGTAAAAGACAGACAAACCTGGGTTTCAATCCAGCTTGATCACTTCCTGGCTTGAGCACAGGCTTAATGTAGCTAGCATCCCCTCCGATGCCTCTGTCTCATAAAACAAAACAAAACAAACAAACAAACACACACCAGAAATGTAACTTTGAGACTGGAGATCCAGTGGTTGCTTAGCATGCACAAAGCCTTGGGTTTAATTCCCAGTACCACATGCATAAACCAGGCAGGGTGGTCCTGCCTGTAATCCCAGCACTAGGGAAGATGGAGGCAGGAGGATCAGAAGTTCAAGGTCATCTTCAGCTACATAGAGAGTTCAAGACCAGCTTGGTCTACAAGAGACCCTGCCTTAAAAGAACAGCAAGTAATTTTTGCCTCACATAGCTATAGGAGGCATTAGACGAGAGACTGGCTTCAGCATAGTGCCTGACACCCAGATAGTGCATGATTTCAATATTAAAATGTTTCCAAAATGTGATCTTTCCACCTGAGACCCCAGGAAGTCCCCGACGCTCTCTCTGATGCTCCCAGTGTGGGGGCTTGGGGTCAGGAAAGAGAGGTTCCCTCAGCCTTTCAACAGACACTCGGGAAGATGAAGACTAACAGGGGACTTCAGGGGACGGGAGAGCATGGGGTCTGAGTGTCCCTAGGGTGCTGAGTTTCTATCTGTCGCCCATGAGTGTCCTGTGTGATTTAGTTGACAATGTATGCGAGCGAGCTGCCTCTCTGCCTGTGCTGTGAAGACTTTCCCTTTTCCTCTCAGGCTCCATTCCTCAGCTCTTCGCAGTTCCAGGTTGTATTGCTTAGCTGTGTGCCCTGTGGCCTCTTCCCTTTGTTTACCAACTTGGCTGGCTTTCTCCTCTGGGAACAAAGGAGGTGTTCAACGCTGGGCTCCAGCTCCCGCACTTTCACCTCCCTCCCCCTTTCCAGGAGGGTTAGCCACACGTCACACAGAACCCCTTCTGGGCTCTCAGAGGTCTCTTCCCACACTTTCAAGCACAGGGGAGAATGAGCTCTTTAGTTGGCACCCCCTTTTTCTTATCATCTGGCCCCCACCCCTGTCCCCAACGAGGCCCCTGAAGCTTCACTTGTCTAGGTTGGAAACAGCTCCTCTCCCCATTGTCTGACCAGGATTTGGAAGCTCTGGTTTCCATAGCAACCCCTGGGCATTTAATTAAGGGAGGAGGCCTTCATCTCTTCCAGGCTGGGCAGTTCCAAATCTCAGCCCGAAAAGGATACCCTGAGGGGGCGAGGGAAGTCTTGTCCTCCCCAGTAGCACAATTCAGGCTTCTCCCCAGAGTCCATTATAGCTTTCCTGTCCCACTCCCTCCCACCTGCCACTCCTTTCCTCATTTCACCCTGGCTGGGGAGAAGTCTCAAACCCAGTTGGGCAAAGCCCTATCCCAGGACCGTAGCAGGCCAGATGGGGAGACCCTGGCACACACACAAATAAATATTTTTTGTTTGTTTGTTTTGCGAGGTATGGTCTCACTCTAGCTCAGGCTGGCCTGGAATTCTCTATGTAGTCTCAGGGTAACCTCGAACTCTCCGTAATCCTCCTACCTCTGCCTCCCCAGTGCTGGGATTAAAGGCGTGCGCCACCATGCCCGACTCAAATAAATAATTTTTTTAAAGGGCTGGGTGTGGTGCTGCACGCCTTTAATCTCAGCACTCATCAGGCTGAGGTAGGAGGAGCACTGTGAGTTCAAGGCCAGCTTGGGCTATAGAGTGAGTTCCAGATTAGCCTGGGCATAGTAAGACCCTGCTTCAAAGAGAAAGAGGGGAGAAAAGAGAGTTGGGGAGATGGTTCAGCACTGGCACTTGCTGGGCTAGAGGGATGGCTTAGCAATTAGGGCATTTGCCTGCAGAGCCAAAGGACCCAGGTTCAATTCCCCAGGACCCACGTTAGCCAAATGCACAAGGGGGCACATGCGTTTTTGCAGCCACTGGAGGCCCTGGTGCGCCCATTCTCTCTCTCTCTCTCTCTCTCCCTCTTTCTCTGTCAAATAAATAAATAATTAAAAAAAATTTTAAAAAGGTGCTTGCTTACAAAGCCTAATGGCGGGGCTTATTTCTCTAGTCATCCACATAAAGCCAGACTGGGAGACCCTGGTGAGTGTGCACATGCACACACACATACCACACACACAAAAAATATTTAAAAACAGAGCAAATGAGATCTGAATGCCAGGACAGTAGCAGTTACAGGGGTGACAGGCTTGTTTTAAGCACCCAACCCAAGCATATTGTTGCTTTGTTTAATGGTAAGGGTGGGAGATAACATGGCCCTGATATCCGTGTTCTTTGCCTTTGAATAGGCTTAGGGGTGCTTTGAAACCCCCAAGTTGAATATAAAATATGTATATAAGTTTATTACCATTTTACTTCTGAGTACTGGGTATATTACCTTTCACCAAATCCCCAGAATGGATCGTGGCTTTAGCAAGGGTCCTAGTGCTGACATTTGTCCAGCTGTAAGACCTTAGGCCAAAATTTTAACCTCTTCGTGCCTATGACCAGTGTAAAGTGGAGATACTATTACTTTACAAGGTTGTTGGCTTCTGGTGAGCTCCTAGTAAGGGGGTGTTGTGGTAGTGGCTATTATTACTACAAGAGCAGGAGGAGGGCACATTGTGTCTACTCCACGCCCACAGCCCGGAGGTGACCGGTCTGTCCTGGCATTCACTTCTCCCCCCTCATTCCTTGTCTGCCCCGCCTAGGCTGCTGGAAAATGCTCCTGACTCTGATCGGAAGCTGGCAGCTTAAAGAACTTCAGCAGCCGTCACAGGGTGGAATTTCCAAGCTCAGGTCGCTGAGTTATCCCAGTTCCTGAAATTCCTGTCTCAAATATCTCAGCTGTTGCTGTGACCACTTTTCCCCATTTCTGGTTAGGTTAATGTGTGTGTTTCCTTTTCTCTGTATTTTTAGACTGGAAAAAAATAAACACAGTTCACACACTAGCACCTTCCTGATTTTTGCTTCTCAGCGTGGGTGTGGGACACTTCTTCCCCTGACCGGGCTAACCCTGCTGGCCCCCGTCAAACATTATTACTTTCTGTTGAAAATTCCTGGACTTAGCTGGGTGTGGTGATTCATGTCTGTAATCCCAGCAGGCAGGAGGTGGAGGCAGGAGGATCAGAAGTTCAAGGTCATCCTCCACTAAATGTCAAGTCTGAGGCCAGTGTAGGATATATGAGTCGCTGTCTCAAGAAGTGAAAGAATCTCAAGAAAAAATAGATTTGGGCACGAGGCCCTGGATTAGGAACCCAGCACTTAAGACAAATAAAATTAGAGTTCCGTGCTCTCCGTGGCAATTCTATTTACTTCTTTAGGGAACAAGAAATGTTGGGGTTGGGGACAATGAGATTGGCCCAGCTCTGAATAGAACCCTAGCTCTGAAAATCCAAAGTTCTTGTTGAGGAAATGGAGGCTCCTGGGTTGTGGTTTGTCTAAGGTCACAAATCAGTGAGTGCTGGACCTGGACTTGGCCCTGAGCCTGCTGACTGCCCAGCATTCCAACCCCAGGTACTCAGGCCAGAGCCCTCAGGGTCAGGTGGATGGGAGCCAGCTGGAGAGTCCCAGTTTGCTTCAGATTCCCATTCCCCAGGAAGACTTCCTGGGGTTTTGTTGAGAAGACCTGAGGTGATGCAGCTAATGCCATCCTCATCTGAGACATGAGAAAGCTCAGAGAGAGGGGGAATGATTTATCCAAGGTCACGAAACTGGTAGCTGGGAGTGCCAGGGTTCAAACAGTGTGGGCCAGTATGCCAGTTTCAGCCCGTGTTGCTCACAAGTGTCAGAGCCAGGTTTTGAACTGAGTCTGGCCTCCTCCTGACTAGAATGCCTCAGGATGTTCTGTGCCGCCTCTTCCACCCTCAGGGGTCTGAGAGGTGACTGATGATGCAGGCAGAATATGCAGCTCCTAGGAAGTCCGCCACTGTGCTTTTCTTCATTGAGTCTGGCTGGCTCCTATCCTGCTTCACCATTGTTTGTTCTCTGCCTGGGACTAGCAAGGTGCTTCCTCAGTACTCAGCCAGTGCGCAGGATTGTGGGTAACTAGCCTGACTTTCTGTGCCTCACCCGCCATGCTGACCCTGGGAGTCTGAAGCCCATCCTCTGATATGTCCTGGAGACCTGGAGGTACTGTCCAATCTTGCACATGAATGTTGAGGTCCAAAGAGAGGAAGAGCCTGGTGAGGTTCATTTCTTCAGCTTACTAAGGTCACTGAGCTCCTGCTGTATTCTGGACACTGTTCTAGGTACTGATTAGGTCCGTGTCCCATAGAGTTTACCCAATCACATTGAAAGAGAACGACAATTGACAGAAGATAGGGAAACAAAGCTGGACGTGGTGGCACACACCTTTAATCCCAGCACACAGGAGGCAGAGGTAGGAGGATCACCGTAAATTCAAGACCACCCTGAGACTACATAGTTAATTCCAGGTCAGCCTGGACCAGAGTGAGACCCTACCTCGAAAACCAAAACAAATAAACAGAAAAAAAAAACCCCAAAAAACAAAAAACAAAAAGATAGAGAAACAAAAAAAATATATAGGATAAAGGTCCTATTGAGCACATGAAAGAGAAGGCTCAGGTGGCTGTTTCAGCCTGGGTTACTTCTCTGGGCAGGTGGCACTTACCTGAGATCTAAAGGAAATAAGGTTCCAATTGGGATAATAATAAAAATAAAAAAAGTACATTCTAGTTGAAGGAACAGCCTGTGTAATGGTCCTGAGTTTACATTTGATGTGTAGAGCACATTTGAGCAGGGAAATTGGTTGAGTCCTGACAGGCTTTTTTGTTGTTTTTTAAAAAAAATATATTTTATTTTTTATTTATTTCTTTATTTGACAGAGAAAGAGGGAGAGAGAGTGAGAGAATGGGTGTGCCAGGGGCTCCAGCCACTGCAAATGAACTCTAGACACGTGTGCCCCCTTGTGCATCTGGCTAACGGGGTTCCTGGGGAATCAAACCTGGGTCCTTTGGCCTTGCAGGCAAATGCCTTAACCCCTAAGCCATCCCTCCAGCCCTGTTGTTATGTTTGACGCAAGCTCAACAGACTATTTATTTGAAGAAGAGTGAGAGAATGAGCGTGCCAGGGCCTCCAGCCACTGCAGATGAACTCCAGACACGTGGGCCCCCTTGTGCATCTGCCTTATGTGGGTCCTGGAGAGTCGAACTGGGATCCTTTGGCTTTGCAGACAAAAGCCTTAACTGCTAAACCATTCCTTCAGCCCTAGCCTTTTTTTGGTTTTTCGAGGTAGGGTCTCACTCCAGTCCAGGCTGACCTGGAATTCACTATGCTGTTTCAGGGTGGCCTCGAACTCATGGTGATCCTCCTACCTCTGCCTCCCGAGCGCTGGGATTAAAGGCATGCGCCACCACGCCCTGCCATTTTTTTTTTTAATGCAAGACAGCAACAGCAAGAGAGTGAAAATTGGTGCGACCTCAATCCACTATAATCAAACTCCAGTCATGTGGGCCACCTTGTGCACATGTGCGACCTTGTGTGCTGTGTCACCTTGTGCGTCTGGTTTATGTGGGGTCTGAAGAGTAGAACATGGGTTGTTAGGCTTTTCAGACAAGCACCTTAACCACTACGCCATCTCTCCAGCCCCTGAAAGGCTTTTAAAAAAAATGAACTAGAGAGGCTGGAGAGATGGCGTAGTGGTTAAGGCATTGCCTGCGAAGCCTAAGAACCCAGGTTTGATTCCCCAGTACCCATGTAAGCCAGATGCACATGGTAGCCCATGCATCTAGAGTTTGTTTGCAGTGGCTAGAGGCCCTGATACACCCATTCTCTCTCTCTCTCTTTCTGAAGGAAGGAAGGAAGGAAGGAAGGAAAGAAGGAAGAAAAGAAAGTAGAAAAGTGCATTGTACCTTGTAAATGTCTTGGGACAGTTTAGAAGACACAGTATGATATATCTACATGATTGTATATATACAATTATATCTATATCTCATGTCAATGTTTGTTTTGGGTTGTAATTTAACATGTAGTCCTGTCTGCAGCTGTGGATGTAAAGTTTGAAAGCCATTATTAGAGAAATAAAATAAAAGTTCCACAATACAAAGAAGTTACAAATGTCTGGATTGTTAGATATGCTTATTACCCTAGCCTGATAATTACATGTTGCATAAGTGTATGGAAATGTCACACTGTTCCCCATAAATATGGTCTTGTCTAAGCTCCGGAGTGGTAGTAGAAGGCAGAAAAGTTCAAATGCTATGGTCTCTCCAGTCTCCTGTTCTCTAAGTGCCAGCCCAGTGCATGGCTGCTGCTGGGCTGCCCGGGCTGCCTTCTGCTCCTCTACAGTCCTCCATGTCCACCTACCAGCTCAGCCCCAAGACAACCCAACACAGGCTTCTTCATGACTGCCCTCTCCCTGCCTTCCTGTGTCTGCTCCAAACCCATCCTTGGCCATTTCCACACCTCCCCTCTAATTCTCAGCCTGTCCCTCCCCTCCTTCCCTTCCCTCCCTCCCCACTTCTTCCCTCTCCTACCTTCCTTTCTTCTTTCATTCTTCCCTCTCTCCCTCTCTCCCTCCCTCCCTCCCTCCTTCCCTTCGGAGGATTTAATCCAGGGTTCTGTGTATGCTAGGTAAATATTCTACCACTGAGCTGCATTTCACCATTAAAATAAATTATTTTGAGCCAGGTGTGGTAGCACATGCCTTTAATGCCAGCATTTGGAAGCTGAGGTAGGAGAATCATCACCCTGAGGGTACATAATAAATTCCAGGTCAGCCTAGCTAGAGTGAGACCATGCCTCAAAAAAAAAAAAAAAAAATCATTTTGAGACAGAGTCTAAATTGCCCACACCAACCTTGAATTCACTCCGTAGCCCACACTTACTCTGAGCTTTAGATCCCTTTGCTTCACCTGAGTAGCTGAGATTGCAAGCACAGACCACCACACCCAGTTTATTTTCATTTTCGTTTTTCTCTCCTTCAACACCTATTTCTATTAACACATACAAACATCAACGCATATAATGGTCCTCTTCCTCAGACCTCCATCTCTTGCTCCCAAGTCAGCCCATTCCCCTAGAAAATTCCCCATACTCTAGCCAGTTCCCAGCATCCTATCCTTGCTTCATATCATAGCTCTGAAGTCTTTCTTCCACTATGTTTTCCAGGAAGATTCTCCATTTGCCTTTGGTTTCCTGTCCTGTTCTCTTAGCAGATGTAAGCAACATTTCCAGCCTCTGGGAATAGGAGCTAAGAAGGAGGCAAGCAGGCCTTTGCAGCTAGGGTCTAGCTGGGCACTCTCAGGGATGCTTTGGTTTTCTTCTGTCAAATATAAGCCATGTCGCATAGGGTTATCAGGCAAGGCTACTCTATGACCATGACAGATCAAGATGAAAGCAAGACCTCTCTATAATCATATCAGAGCAAAGACCAAAATAAGAACATTTTGTTCAAACCACAAGAATAAGTAAACATAAGTTGGCGTGGTGGCACATGCCTTTAATCCCAGCACTCAGGAGGCAGAGGTAGGAGGATTGCTGTGAGTTCGAGGACACCCTGAGAATACAGAGTTAATTCTAGGTCAGCCAGAGCTAGAGTGAGACCCTACCTCGAAAAAAAAAAAAAAAAAAAAAAAAAGAACAACAGTTGGGGGCAGTGGAGAAATGGCTTGGCAGTTAAGGCACTTGCCTACAAAACCTAAAGACCTAGGTTCATGTTGCAGTCAGGTTCTCATTACTGGTAGAAATCACCTAATCAAGATTAGCTTGTGGGAAAAAGAGCTTTATTTTGGCTTACAGGCTTGAGGGGGAAGCTCCATGATGGCAGGGGGAAATGATGGCATGAGTAGAGGGTGGACATCACCACCTGGCCAACAAAAGGTGGACAATAGCAACAGGAGAGTGTGCCAAACACTGACAAGGGGACACTGGCTATAACACCCATAAGCCCACCCCCAACAATACACTGCCTCCAGGAGGCATTAGTTCCCAAATCTCCACAGGCTGGGAACCTAGCATTCAGACCACCTAAGTTTATGGGGGACACATGAATCAAACCACCACATTCCACCCCTGGTCCCCAAAAACTGATAACCATCCATGATGTAAAATGCAATGCATTCAGTCCAACTTTAAAAGTTCCCATATTTTTAGCCAGGCATGGTGGTGCACGCCTTTAATCCCAGCACTCAGGAGGCAGAGGTAGGAGGATTGCTGTGAGTTCAAGGACACCCTGAGAATGAGTTAATTCTAGGTCAGCCAGAGCTAGAGTGAGACCCTACCTTGAAAAACCAAATAATAATAATAATAATAATAATAACAATAATAAAATAAAATAAAATAAAAGTTCCCATATTTTTTATCAATCCCAATGATATTCATACATCCCTATAATCCAAGGTCTTTTAACTGAGCCATAATACCAAAAAATAACCTTAAAAATCCCATAATGGCACAGAATAAACATTCACACTGTAAAAGATGACATTGAGCATAGCAAAGAAATATTCAACCAATACAGGATTTAAAACTACCAGGGCAAACATCAAACTGTAGCTTCAAGTCCAACAACTCTAGCCAGTGACAAATCTCCAAGTCCGATAATTATAACCAGCAACAAGTCTCTGGTATTCCAATTCCGCCCCTCCAACTAGGCTACTCACAGTCCTGGAAAACTTCTTCTGGGGCCGGCAGCTTTCCTTAGCAGCCATCTCGTGGTCCCAGCATCTCCACTGGGTCTCTACTGCAACCCAGGGTTCATCCTCATGGTCCCATGGGGTCTCCATGCAGGCATCCAGCAAACCTGCTTCGCATTGCCCATGGCCATTTCCAAATCACAAGACAGTTTTGCAAACTCAATGACCCTCTCTTTTCTGCATTTCTTATACTCCACAATACCAGGTAGGTGCCAATTTGTTAGTCCAGGGGGGAATAAAGCAGACTTTGAAGGACAGGACACTCCTTGAGCACTCAGGCCCCTTCAAAAGAGTCTACATTCTTCTTTCCCTAGTGCAGGTCAGCTGGCCCAATCTCAAAGCTTGTAATCTCTCAATTGCAGCTGAACGGGCAGCAGTTCACCCAAAGATTTTTCTTTCTGTGCCATATCTCTCTGCTCACACCAGTTCATTTCTACACAAAGCAACCCTGCACAAGTTCTCAGGACATGGGCATAACAAGCTTCCCACACAAACTGCTAGCCCAGTCTAGGCAAAGCTCTTTCTAACCCTCATAAGTCAATCCTCACAGTCCATAGTTCTTACTGCATTCAGGTCTTTTAACTCTGACCAGAATAGTCCATCAAGCTGTACATACACCACTGCAAGCATCTCTTAGGCCAAGGTTTCAAATCCTTCCACATTCCTCTTGAAAATCAGCTCCAAAAGGCCAAAGCTACACAGTCAGGTGTCTAGCAGCAACCCCACTTCTGGTACCACTTTACTGTTGCAGTCAGGTTCTCATTGCTGGTAGAAATCACCTGACCAAGAGCAGCTTGTGGGAAAAAAAGGTTTATTTTGGCTTACAGGCTCGAGGGGGAAGCTCCATGATGGCAGGGAGAACAATAGCATGAGCAGAGGGTGGACATAACCCCCTGGCCAACATAAGGTGGACAATTGCAACAGGAGAGTGTGCCAAACACTGGCAGGAGAAAACTGGCTATAACACCCGTAAGCCCGCCCCCAACAATACACTGCCTCCAGGAAGCATTAATTTTCAATTGGGGAAGCTAGCATTCAGAACACCTGAATCAAACCACCACAGTGTGATTCACCAGCACCCATTTAAGCCAGATACACAAGGTGGCACATGCATCTGTAGATAGAGACCCTGGTGTGCCTAGTCTCTCTTTCTTTTCCTCTCTCTCTGAAATAAATAAATCAACAAAATTTTTTTAAAAGCTGGTCATGGTGGTATACGCCTTTAATCCCAGCACTTGGGAGGCAGAGGTAGGAAGATTGTGGTGAGTTCAAGGCCATCCTGAGACTACATAATGGATTCCAGGTCAGCCTGGGCTAGAGTGAGACCCTACCTTGAAAAACCAAAGACTAGGGCTAGTGAGATGGCTTAGCAGTTAAGGCACTTTCCTGCAAAGCCTAAGGACCCAGGTTTGATTCTCCAGGTCCCATGTAAGCCAGATGCACATGGTAGCACATGCATTTGGAGTTTGTTTGCAGTGGCTAGAGGCCCTGGGGTGCCCATTCTCTGTCTCTCTCTCTGCTTCTCTGTCAAATAAATAAAAATAAAATCTTAAAAAAAGAAAAACCAAAAAAAAATTTAATATTTTTATTTACATTTATTTATTTGACAGAGAGAAAGAGGAAGAGAGAGAGAACAGGTGCGCCAGGGCTTCCAGCCACTGCAAACAAACTTTAGACACATACGACACCTTGTGCATCTGGCTAACGTGGGTCTTGGGGAACTGATCCTGATCCTTTGGCTTTGCAGGCAAATGCCTTAACTGGTAAGCCATCCCTCCAGCCCTAAAATATATTTTTAAAAATTTTTTGTTTATTTTTATTTATTTATGAGACAGAGAGAGAAAGAGGGAGAGAGAGAGAGAGAGAAAGAAAGAGAGAGAGAGAGAGAGAGAGAGAATGGGCACGCCAGGGCCTCCAGCCACTGCAAAGGAACTCCAGATGCATGCGCCACCTTGTGCATCTGGCTTACGTGGGTACCAAGGAATCAAGCCTCCAATGGGGGTCCTTAGGTTTCACAGGCAAGCGCCCAACAACTAAGTCATCTCTCCAGCCCCTAAAATGTTTTTTAAAAAGAACAACAGTGGCTGACAGAAAGCTGGAAGAAGCCATTCTACATGTAGTTCAATGGGAGAAAGAGGTACCACCAGTGAAGATACTCAACAGTGGACACTGCAAGCCTTATAATTGGCAAGCCAGGCCAAATGAGCCAACGGGTGCAATAGTGGCACATCTGTCATGGTGGAAACCAACTGCCCTCCAATTGGACTGGAGGCCCACTCCATGGGAGGGAATACATCCCTGATACTGAAAAGTTAAAACAGGGGTAGTCATGAGCCCTAGAGGTGTAACATCTGCTGATGTCTGGATAAATGTATATACTATGCTTATCAAACTGCCCAGTAAGCACTTCTCTTAATATTTATATCCTTATATTAACGCTACTCTCACTTTGGGTAGAGAATCTTCTCTTTTCAGATGGCAGTGACCGTGAGACGACTCAGAAGGTATCATAGTGCTGGAAAGAAGTGACTAGAGTACTGAGTAACATCTCGATCACACCTTCCAAGGCTCAGGGTCTAATGCAGAAGAGGTGGCAGAAAGAATGTAAGAGCCAAAGGAAGGGTAGGACTCCTTACAATGTGCTCCCTCCAGACATAGAATGGCCTGGATATCCATGACCTCATAGTGCCTGACACTACCTACACAAGACCATCATAAGAGGAGGAAAAGATCATGATATCAAAATAAAAGAGAGACTGATTTAGATGGGGAGAGGATATGATGGAGAATGGAGTTTCAAAGGGGAAAGTGGGGGGGAGGGAGGGTATTACCATGGGATATTTTTTATAATCATGGAATGTTAATAAAAAGTGAGAGAGAAAAAAGAAAAACAAAACAACAACAAAAAACTTTAAAAAAAGAACAACAGTGGGTCAAATGAGTATACTTATACAAGACTTTATACTACAAACTTCTATATCTTTGCATTTGAAGTGCATTTTGTGGTATTTAAGCTGTAGATTTTCCTTCCCAGTTATATTCTCAGGCAAACCAATGCATTCATCACTTTGAATCTGCTCTAGGTGATGTACTAACTCATTGGTCCTTGGCCATATTAAGTACCTTCTTATATCCAAAATCTTTCCTCATCTATTTTGTATCAAAATTGAAGCCCTGCCGGGCGTGGTGGCACACACCTTTAATCCTAGCACTTGGGGAGCAGAGGTAGGAGGATTGCTGTGAGTTCAAGGCCACCCTGAGACTACATAATGAATTCCAGGTCAGCCTGAGCTAGAGTGAGACCCTACCTCAAAAAAACAAAAACCAAAAACAAAAAAAAAATTGAGGTCCTAACCAGATCCTTACTCCCCAACACTTCTTATGCTCATAGTCTCAATCACTCACCAGGCTATTTTCATGTCTCTTACCTGAGCTGAGACCCTTGGGATGAGAAGTTACAACTTCCCACCATGGAGTACAGTTCCCAAGTCATATTAGGGGATGTGGTGAATGGGCTTGGCCTTGCCAGACACCTGGGAGACAAAATGGCAAAGTGCTACTTCCTAAGAGTTCCTAGGGCAGAGAAAGTGCTGGGCCTGTATACTCTCTGGTAAAGTCAGGGTGAATTTTGATTTGCTGTCACCCTGAACCCTTTTGTGCATTATGCCACTGGTCCAGAATGAGAACTTATCAGAGTAATCAGAACTGAAAAAAGATAAAGATAGTTTTGAGCTCTGACTCATTCTCTCTCTCTCTCTGTTTTTCTCTCTGTCCCTCTCTCTCTGTCTCAGTAGAAGGTAGTATTCAGTCTTAGTAGTTTTTAAGCTGTGTTCTCAGGAGTTTGTCCCTTGGAGTTGCCTAAAAAGGGAAGTAGGGGCTGAGTAAGGCCCACTGCATATTCCTATTCTGATTCAACTACAGAAGTTTTGTTTTTCATCTTCTTTGTGTTTTGGGATTTTGCACAAGATTTAGTTTGTAAAAATTTAGCCTGTAGGGTTGGAGAGATGGCTTAGCGGTTAAGATGCTTGCTTGTGAAGCCTTAGGACCTAGGTTAAATCCCCCAGTACCCACATCAGCTAGATGCACAAGATGGTGCATGTGTTTGGAGTTTGTTTGCAGTGGCTAGAGGCCCTGATGTGCCCTATTCTTTCTTTCTCTTTCTCTCTCTCTCTCACATAAATAAATAAATAAAATATTAACAAATTTAGCCTGTAAATGACACCATTGGGGGATACAATCAGCTGAATCCAGAATGCTATAGAACACTGGAACAAACAACCTTGTTTCTTGAAAAATAAGCTAATGAAAAGTGAAAGGTGGTAGATCTTATAAAATAAAATTCTATGGCCAAGCATAGTGGCACACACCTGGAATCCAGGCACTTGGGAGGTGAAAACAGCCAGATCAAGACATCCTCAGCCTTATATAGCAATAGAAGACAAGCTATGTAGGACCCTGTTTCAAAAAAAAGCTTATTAAGCCAGATATGTTGGCACACACCTTGAATCCCAGCACTAGGGAGGCTGAGGAAGTAGGATCACTGTGAGTTTGAGGCCATCCTGAGACTATACCGTAAATTCCAGCCTGGGCTAGAGAGAGGTCCTACCTTAAAAAAAAAAAAAAAAAAACACCTTATGAAATAAGAGCCATATCCACCAAATTAAATGTGTAAACCTTCTAGTTTGAATAAATCAATGTGTGACACAATCAAGGAACTTTTAAAACTGGTTTTATTGACAACTTCCAGAATTATAGATAATAAATCATAATTCCCTCCCTCCTCATTTTCCCCTTCACAAATCTACCCTCTATCATATCCCCTCCCCTTCACAATCAGTCTCTTTTGCTTTGATGTCATTATCTTTTCCTCCTATTATGATGGTCTTGTGTATGTAGTGCCAGGCACTGTGAGGTCATGGATATCCAGGCCATTTGTGTCTAGAAGATTGCATTGTAAGCAGTCCTATCCTTCCTTTGGCTCTTACATTCTTTCTGCCACCTCTTCCACAATGGACCCTGAGTCTTGGAAGGTGTGATAGAGATGTTTCAGTACTGAGCACTCCTGTGTCACTTCTCACTATGGTGCCTTTCAGGTCATCCTAGTGGTCACTGCCATCTGAAAAGAGAACCTTCTCTAACCAAAAGTGACAGTAGCATTAATATATGGATATGAACATTAAGAGAAGTGATTACTAGGCAGTTTGGTGAACATAATATATGCATTCAGCTAGACACCAGCAGGCATTACACCCCTAGAATTCATGACCTCTCCATTCATAGGTTTTCAGTACCAGGCATGTATTCCTTTCTGTGGAGTGGATTTCCAGTCCAAGTAGAGATCAGTTGGTTTCCCCCATAACTGACATGCCACTATTGCCCCCATTGGCTCATTTGGCCTGGCTGGCCAAACTTAAGGCTTGCAGTGTCCACTGTTGTTTATCTCCACTGATGACTTCTCTCTCTCACATAGAGCTGCATGCAACTTTTTCCAGCTTTCTGGCAGCTGGTCTACAAGGGAGGAAGTTTTAGTTCAGCTCCAGCAGGATTTCTCAGTGACCTTGCATCCAAGCATGTGAAGTCTTCAGCAATAGGGTCTTACCATCTATTCCTGATAGGAAATCAAGAGCCTTGGCAATGGCCTGTAATATTTTGGGGGCATCAGGGACCTCCCTAGCCAACAACTCACTGAAAGGTGCTGGGCTCACCAAGAGAAAGGTATCCCATTCCTGGCACTGAAATTTTTCTAGTAACAATCTATGGCTTCTGGGTGCACCATTGTCCAAAAAAGTAGATTTTCATGTGACTTATTCATACCCTGTTAGACAATCAAGAAAATTTAACATTGATAGAGTATTTGGTAATACTAAGGAGTTAAACTAGGTTTTTTTTTTAGTTGTGATAGTGGTGTATGGTTAACACACTGCCCATTCCTTTTAGAGACAAGTACTGAAATGTCTATAAATGAAATATGTCTAAAATTTGTTTTAGAATCATCCCATACAGGTGGAGTGGGGAAATAAGTGGGTGCAGATATAGATGAATCAACACTGTGCTGATAATTGTTGAAGCTGGATGATGGGAGCATAAATATTCATTATGTTATTTTTTTAAGTTTTTTATTTCTTTTTTTCTTTTATTTTGTTTTTTCAAGGTAGGGTTTTGCTCTAGTCCAGGCTGACCTGGAATTCACTATATTGTCTCAGGGTGGCCTCGAACTCAAGGCGATCCTCCTACCTCTGCTTTCTGAGTGCTGGGATTAAAGGTGTGTGCCATCACACCTAGCTTAAAGATTTTAAAACATATTTTATTTATTTATTTGAGAGAAGAGGGTGGGAATGGGTGTGCCAGGGACTCTAGCCACTGAAAACAAACTCCAGACACATGTGCCACTTTGTGCACCTGGCTTTTTGCATGGGTACTGGGGAATCAAACCTGGGTCCTTGGGCTTTGCCAGCAAGTACCTTAACTACTAAGCCATCTCTCCAGTCCTTTACTTATTTTAAAAAAGTATATGCTATTTATTTGTTATTCTTTTTAAAAATTATTTATTTATTTGAGAGTGACAGAGAGATGCAGAGAGAGCGAGAGAGAGAGAATGGGCGCGCCAGGGCCTCCAGACCCTGCAAAGGAACTCCAGACACATGCGTCTCCTTGTGCATCTGGCTTACGTGGGTCCTGGGCAATCGAGCCTTGAGCCGGGGTCCTTAGGCTTCACAGGCAAGTGCTCAACCACTAAGCCATCTCTCCAGCCCTTGTTATTCTTTTTACTATTTTACTTTGTTTTTCTTTTTCTATATTATATTTTAATTTATTTATTTGAGAGAGAGAGAGAATGGGCACTCCAGGGCTTCTAGCCACTGCAAATGAACTACAGATGCATGCGCCATCTTTCCAGCCCTTTTTTTGTTTTCTGATGTAGGTCTCACTCTAGCCCAGGTTGACCTGAAATTCACTCTGTAGTCTCAGGGTGGCTTTGAACTTACAGCGATCCTCCTACCTATGTCTCTTGAGTGCTGGGATTAAAGGCGTGTGCCACCACACCCGGCTTCCTCCCGCTTTTTTTTTTTTTTTTAAGACAGGGACTCATGTAGCCTAGGCTGGACTTAAACTTGCTATGTAGTCAAGGCTGATCATTAACTCCTGTTCCTCCTCCCTTCACATCTTGAGTACTACTGGGGTTATAGGTGTGTGCCACCATATCTGGTTTATGCCCAGTTTATGATCCCAGCTTGGAACTAAACTCAGGGCTTTGAGCATAGTAGGTAAGCACTGTACTAACTGAGCTACATCCCCAGTTCTGTTTTTTCTTTTAAAATATTTTATTTATTAGAGAGAGAGAGAGAGAGAGAGAGAGAGAGTATACTGTAGAGGTTGCTTAGTGGTTAAGGCACTTGCCTGCAAAGCTAAAGGACCCAGGTTCAATTCCCCAGGACCCATGTAAAACCAGATGCACACGATGGCACATGCATCTGAAGTTCATTTGTAGTGGTTGAAGGCTTTGTTGTACCCATTCTCTTTCTCTCTTTAAATTAAATAAATAAAATAAATTATTAAAAAGAGAGAGAGAGAAAGAGCCAGGCATGGTGGTGCATGCCTTTAATCCCAGCACTCGGGAGGCAGAGGTAGGAGGATCACCAGGAGTTCGAGTCCACCCTGAGACTACATAATGAATTCCAGGTCAGCCTGAGCTAGAGTGAAATCCTACCTTGAAAAACCAAAAAGTAAAAAAGAAATAAAAAACAAGAGAGAGAGAGAGTCAGGCATGGTGGTGCATGCCTTTAACCCCAGCACTTGGGAGGCAAAAGTAGGAGGATTGCCATAAGTTCGAGGTCACCCTGAGACTACACAATGAATTCCAGATCAGCCAGAATTAAAGTGAGACCCTACCTTGAAAAAAAAACTAAAAAATAACACAGAGAGAGAGAGAATGCCAGGGCCTCCAGCTGCTGTAAACAAGCTCCAGACACATGCACTCCCTTGTACATCTGGCTTATGTGGGATGCTGGAGAATCGTACCTGGGTTCTTTGGCTTTGCAGGCAAGTACCTTAACTGCTAAGCTGTCTCTCTAGCCCTGATTTGCCTATTCTTAATATTTCATATAGATGAATCACATAGTATGTTGTCTTTCATGACTGCCTTCTTTAACCTTGTCATGATGTTTTCAAGTCCAACCTTGTCTTAAATGTTCCTAGTCCTAGTAGAGAATAGCCATCTTGTAAATGTACTACTCTGGCTACAGAGTTTTAAATAGACACTTAGAGGAAGTTTAAACAAAGATAGGATCTAGGTTATTGGGGCACATCTGTAATCCCAGCACATAAGAGGCTGATGCAGGAGGAGTGCTGTGAATTTGAGGCTAAATAGTGAGATCCAGGCCAGCTTGGGCTACATAGTGAGACCCTGGCTAAAACAAACAAACAAACAAAAAAAGTTGGTACCTAACTACTAGAAAAAGGTCTAGGGGACTGGGGAGATTTCTCAGTGGTTAAAGGCACTTGCTTGCAAAGGCTGATGGCCCAACTTTGATTCCCCAGTACTCATGTAAAGCCAGATGCACAAAGTGGTACATGCACCTGGAATTCATTTGCAGTGGCAAAAGGCCCTGGTGTGTCCATTTTCTGTCTGTTTCTCTGCTTCTCCTTACAAACAAATAAAAAAGTCTAAGAATCCCTTCTCTAGCTAAATCCCACCACACATCTTAGAGACAAGGCTGCCTCCAACACTGAGCTCCATCTTCTTTTTGTGTTGTCACATGCTACCTCCTGACCTAATACACACACACACACCCCACCACCACCACCACCTTCTATGAATGACCCACGAGATAAAATACCTTTGAAGACACATCTTGAGACTCCACCATGGTGGAGGCTGCTCTGTATCATGGCTCAGACCTACTGCTGACCCTCAAATGCAGCCACTCAGGGAAGAGTCAGTGTTGGCACGGCTCCTAGAATTCTACCTCAGAGGAGCTCAGGACTGTGATAGATGCCAGAGGAAGCTATCTGCATAGCCAGGACCATTTTGCTTATATTGATGTTTGTTTGGAATGGATGTTGGAGGTTGTGTGTAGAGGGAGAGGATGAGAAAGAACATGGGGAAAAGCCAGAATCTTTGGAGTTGTAGTTGGAGGATGCCTGAGAACCATACTGATGTTTCTGGAACTGTGTCCAGATGAGGCAGAGGCTGGAGAACAGGGGGTAGAGAAGAAGGTCAAACTGAAGGATAGGACTCCAGGTTGAGTCAGATAACCGCCTTACAGCTGTTCTGGAACCCTTCCAGACCACATTTATGCACAGATCAGAGAAGCTGTCAGGATGCTGAACAAGGGCAAAAAGAGAACAAATTTCACAGAATATTATCTGAAGGTCGAGGATGAAGTGTAGCAGAAGGTAAAGAGGAGAAACTTCCAGAAAGCCTGGGAGAGGAGGACAATGGTAACTCTTGGATAACGCCTTGTGCCCAGAGGTTCCCTTAACTTAGGTGATTCCACCCTTGAAGTGTTCGGTAGGAGATGGGTAGAGGGTGGTACAGGCTCAGGCTCCAGAGCCTACCATCAAGCAGCCTGGACTTGGAGACCACAGGGTAGATCAAAGGGACATTGGCTAGGTTATATTCTCAAAATAACCTCCACTCTCTGTCTATAGTGAGCATATGGAATCTTACAATTAGAGAACTTCTCTGTTGAGTCTGGAAAAATCATTTAAATACCCCTATTGTGGGAAAATGTCCTTGGCTGAGGCAGCAATGTCTGTGAATTCCAATAAAGCTCAAGGCTGGGGATATCGCTCGATTGGCAGATTGCTGCATTCACGAAGCCCTGAGTTCAATCCCCAACACTATATAAACTGAGCAATGGCACAGGCCTATAATCCCAGTTCTTGGGAGGTGGGCAGAAGGATCAGAAGTTCATAGCCATCCTCAATTACATAGAGCTCAAGACCAGCTTGGGCAACATGAGACTTGAAAACAAAAACAAGCTGGACATGGTGGCACACACCTTTAATCCCAGCACTGGTGAAACTGAAGTAGGAGAATCACTGTGAGTTTGAGGCCAGCCTGAGACTACATAGTAAATTCCAGGTCAGCCTGAGCTACAGTGAGATTCTACCTTGAAAAACCAAAAATAAAAAATAAAAATAAAATAAAAGTAAAGTTTAGGGCTGGAGAAATGGCTTAGCAGTTAAGGCACTTGCCTACGAAACCTAAGGACAGGGGTTGAATTCTCCAGTACCCAGGTAAACCAGATGCACAAGATGGCCCATGCTTGCAGAGTTTATTTGCAGTGGGTGGAGGCTTGGCACGGCCATATCTCTGTCTCCTCTCATCCCCTGCCTCTTTCTCTCTCAAATAAATTTTAAAAAATTTTAAAAATTTAAGTAAAGTTTTGGACTGGAGAGATGACTTAGTGGTTAAGGCACTTGCCTGCAAAGCCTAAGGACACAGGTTTGATTCCCTAGTACTCACGTAAGCAAGATGCACAAGGTGATGCACACATCTGGAGTTCGTTTGCAGTGGCTAGAGGCTCTGGCTTGCTCATTCTATCTGCTTCTCTCTCTCTCAAATACATAAATTAAATTAAAATTTTTAAAAAAGTAAAGTTTAGCCGGGCGTGGTGGCGCCTGCTTTTAACCTCAGCACTCAGGAGGCAGAGGTAGGAAGATCACTGTGAGTTCAAGGCCACCCTGAGACTACATAGTGAATTCCAGGTTGGCCTGGGCCAGAGTGAAACCCTACCTCGAAAACAAAACAAACAAACAACAACAAGAAAAGTAAAGTTTAGAGGGATCAAGACCCAAGATGTACTCCAGAGGTGCTAGATTTGTGAGGTGAAGGGATGTCATATGGACCCTGGGCCAGGTTTGGTGGCTCCCACTTGTAAACCCAGCACTCAGTAGGCTGAGGCAGGAAGATTGCCTGCCTGGGCTATATAGTGAGTTCCAGGCTAACCTGGGCCCCTATATAAGACCCTGTCTCCAAACAAAAGCCAAAAAAGAAAAAGACAGACCCTGGGCTGCTCCTAAGTTTGCTCAAAGTTGGTCCCTAACTCCCTGGAGGTCTTGTCGAACTGCTTTGGTTGCTGGATAGTCAGTGGCTTATATGAGCCATGTACAAGCACGTGTCTAGTAGAGAGGTCCCCTAAGACACAAGGATTCTAAGGGGTACCTAGCTTATCTCCAATCTTAGATTGTCTTCCAGCTTCTAGTCCCAAAGGCCCAGGCCTTGTCTTCCAGATTGGACTTTCACCAGGTGACACACATTAATATGTCAGCAGCAGTTTACGTCAGCCTGGAGCTAGATCTGTGCCTGATTCATCCAGGAAGCTGAACTCAGGCCACAGAACAAATATGTTTAAGCAGTTCTTGCGAGGCCCAGGGTGAGAAGCTGTCTGGCAGTCAGCAGAACTCAGCTTGCTTATCTTCCTTGCCCCCTCCTCACTTGTGGGATACCTTCATTCTCTTGCTCTGCCCATCTCCGCGTCGGGAACTGTGTTTTGTTGGCTTTTTTGTTTGCTTTGGTGGAAGTGAAGACTCCTGAGGGAAGGGCTCAGACTTTGAAGGCTGGACCACAGGAGCCAGTATTAGAAAGGAAAGGCAGAAGTGGAAACAGGTGTGGATAGAAGTGATATAGAACTAAGTAGTGAGAGTTCTCTGGGGCCACCCCTCCCCAAGGTGCTACCTGTGCATAGTTTAACGGGTTCTGCAGTCTTCCTGGGATAGGCTGGGAAGTTCCAGCTGGATGCCACTTCCTGCTTCCATGGCTAGTTTAGGGATTTGCCACTGACTTGTGGACACTCGAGATCATTTAACTTTGCTTCAAGTCCTCTCCCCACTTTATTCCCCCCCCCCCCCGAGGTAGGGTCTCACTCTAGCCCAGTCTGACCTGGACTTCACTATGTAGTCTCAGGGTGGCCTCGAACTCACAGTGGTCCTCCTTACCTCTGCCTCTCCAGTGCTGGGATTAAAGGTGTGCACTACCACGCCTGGCTTCTTCTTCTTTTTTAAAGTATCTTATTATTTATTTATTTGAGAGAGAAAGGGAGGGAAGGAGAGAGAGAATAGGTGCGCCAGGGCCTCTAGCCACTGTAAACGAACTCCAGATGCTTGCGCCCCCTTCTGCATCTGGCTTATGTGGGTTCTGGGGAATTGAGCCTGCATCCCTTGGCTTTGCAGGCAAGCGCCTTAACTACTAAGCCATCTCTCCAGCACACCTATTCTTTTTTTTAAATATATATATATATATATATATATATATATATATATATATATTATTGAGAGAGAGAGAGAGAGAGAGAGAGAGAGAATGGGCGTGCATAGGCCTCTAGCCACCGCAAACGAAATCCAGACGTATGCGCCACCTTATGGATTTGGTTTATGTGGATCCTGGGGTATCGAACCTGGGTCCTTTGGCTTTGCAGGCAAGCGCCTTAGCTGCTCAGCCTTACCTCCAGCCCCCCTCCCCACTTTCTAATACAACTACAAAACAGCGTGGGAATCCCCTTCCAGGAGAAAGCCACGGTGGAGCTCCAACAAAAAGGGAAGGGCAGAAGAGGGCGCTGACTCAGAGCTTCTTTCCCATTGGCTGCTGGAGGGGATCCCACCTTAGAGATTGGCCGCGGTAGAGCCCGCCTCCTCTTGTGATTGGCTCAGCCTGGGCGATATAATAGGGCCCGCGCCGGCTCCGTCCTCAGTTGGAGCGAGGCAGGGAGCTGCAGTGTGTCGCCGCTCCGCCGCGCCCCCCTCCTCACCACCTCGGAGTCCAGGTCCCGCGGAGGTCGCGAGCATGAAGGAGCGACGAGCGCCGCAGCCAGTGGTGGTCAGATGTAAGCTCGTGCTGGTAGGGGATGTGCAGTGCGGGAAGACGGCGATGTTACAGGTGCTAGCGAAGGACTGCTATCCCGAGGTGAGCTGCCCGTCTGGCCAAATCCCAGCTCGCCCGTCTCCCGCAGCCTGGGGTCCATTCCTACCTGCCCAGGAGAGCATTCGCTTCCACCCCCAGGCCGCCCCACCCCAGCTACCTTCTGGCTGGAGGACTGCCCTGCCTAGCTTCCCCTGAGACCTGTCCCATTTCTGCCGCCCCGCCGACTCCTCCTCACCTCGTTTCCCATCAAATCCCCTCCTACTTTCCTTCCACCCCAGAGCCGGCTCTCTCTGGCTTGCTGTCCCCGGAGAGGCACCTGGAAGCACTGGGGAGCCTAGAGTTTCTTCTTGACGCAATACCTGCCTGCCCCTCACCCCTCCCTCAGGTTTTATGAGGGTGGAAACCAGCAGGCTTCTGTTACCTCTAGGGCTGTGCCGTTCACTTGTGCCAAGTAGCTTGAGGGCAGAAGATGGAGATTAGAATTGGCTTGTGGCTCTGGAATTGGGGCACAAATGTAACGATGAGAGGAAAGTGTGCATGGATATACGTATGTGTGTCTAAACAGCTAGGATATGGGGGCTGGGCAGTAGAGTGCCTTGCCTCTATAGCCCTTTCCCTCGTGCCCCATGAAGTCCTCCTGCCTTATGTGGTGCCACCTGCCCCTTGTGTCCCCTCCTCTGGCTCCTTATCACCTGACTCGCTAGTCTCAGGATGGGAGAGTGGCTTCTTGCGCAGCTTCCAGCATGTAGTGGGCGGATGCCTCGGGCAGAGGTGCCCAGGTGTGAATGCTTCCTCTCTCCTGGCAGACCTATGTGCCTACCGTGTTTGAGAATTACACAGCCTGTTTGGAGACAGAGGATCAGAGAGTGGAGCTTAGTCTCTGGGATACCTCAGGTAAGACTGTGGCCCCCAAATGCTCCACCCACCTCCACAGGCCAGCTGCAATTGCTGCCTTAGAAAAATTTTTCCTCTTTTGGGGGAGAAAGGTGCTTGTCAGGAAACCGAAAGAAGGAACCTAAAGATTCTTTGGTTGGGACCTTCAACTCCATTAGATAGTCCAGAGATGCAAAGGGATGAACTCACTTCTCTGGTCTAGTTCCATCCTTCAGAGGTCTGGGGTGGTGAGAGGAAGAAGCCCTGGAGTGGTTCTGGAGGGCAGCAGGCAGAATTTCCTTATTTCCACTCCCTGCTACACACAGCTTTTAGTTCCCCAGAGCAAAGTGAAATGACAGCTAGGAGGCAGTGCTGACCCAGACAGCTGTGGTGGGGCAGAAGGACCAGCCGGCTTTGGAGGGAATATTGCTTTTCTGCATTCCATTTCCGGCCACTGCTGTCCGCCTGCCGCAACTCTACTGTCACACTGCTGCAGCTCAGGGATGGAAGCGATGCATCATTGATGTTTGGGAGGGTGGGGAAGATGGCAAATGTAGGGCATGGTCATACTGTAGATAGTGGCCAGTGTGTGGATGGGGGCGGGGGGGTTGGCTCTCACTGTTTTTACCTGCATGGGGTGAGAGAGAAGATGTTCTGTCTTTCCAGAATGTAGAGAGCAATGTTTTCCCAGATCTCCATCCCAAGCCCTCAGTGCTCAGCTATCCTTTGCTTTGATCCGAGATCCACTGTCTGTTGATCTAAGTCCCTTATTTTTAAACAATTGGGCTCAGACATAACTAAGGAGCAGAAGCCAGCAATAGGAATATGCCAAAAAATGCATATTCAGACTAGAGTTTAAAGAGGAACTATCAATCATTATGGGTCTACTGCATGTGTAATAACATGCCCCTTGTTCCTCCGGAAGAGCTGTTATTCCCATGCTTCAGTTCTGAGGTCTGAAAAGGTTAGGAATAGGGGCTGGATAGACAGAAAATGAGACTTCCTCTTGTTCTCCTCTCCAACAAGAATTCCTCAAGCTGGTGTGCTTTCCTGTTGCAGTTTCAGGGGTAGAGGCAGGGTTCTGGTTTTCCTGTACTGGGCTGTGCTGGCTGGATCAGACCAGAATGGGGGGAGGCTGCATGATGTATGAGTTTTCTTCTCCTGTACCCTCCCACCGCCCAGTCTTCCCTGAACCTTACTGCAGCTCATCTCCTTTCACTATCACCACCCCAGGTCTCCCACTGTTTCCCACCACTCCCAGTCAGAACTCAGCCCTTGAATCCCCAATCCACATGATGGCAAATCAGCAAGTATGGTTTTCATATCCTGAGTCACACCCCCACCTCTTAATTTCCAAAAGGATGAAGGGTATCAGTTATCCTGACACCTTCTTTCATATTAGGCTCCCATAAATAGATAGGAAATGGCAGAGAATGTGGGATGAAGCTTCCCTACACAGGGGCCAGGGTCAAGCCTGTTTCCAGTATTCGCTTGCTGGTCTTAGGGGAGGGGAATTGCTCGGAGGAAAACAGAGACCTCCTCCCCTCCACCTTCCCCAGTACTGCAGTGCTCCCTGCCTCAGTGCTGCTGTGGTGTGACCCCCACCTTGCTTTAGGAAGGGATGGGGGCGGGTTGCTGAAGGAGCTGGCAGCTATCCTAACTCCCCCTTCCTTTTTGTGACGGACACCCCCACCCCAGCTTGGATTCCCCCCCAGTTTCCATGGCGATTGCAGTACAGGGAGAGGGGCTGCTTGCTATTCTGAGCACGGATTGTCTGGGTTCCAAATCTGCTACTGTTCCTTCTTCAGAGTGGAGGGGGACAGACTCAGCTCCTCGCATTCACCCCATCAGACTTCGGATCTGCATTACTTTCTCCCCCCCCCCCCCGCCGCAGGATTCACGAAGGACCCTTGTTCTAGCCTCTAACTCTGTAGCTATTGGTGCTACTGAGATCTGAGGGGAGGGGCCACAGCTTTCCCTTTGCCCCTGTCACTGTGAGCTGATTTGGGTGGGAAGGGGAGTCAAACACTAAATCCTAGACGTTTTCACTCCTCTGCCAATCACCTAGAGTTCTGACCCCTAGGTAAAGAAGTAGAGCAGATACTTATGTAACAGGAAGCTTCATTTCTTCATTGAAAGACCCCAGAGCAGAAGAAGGGAGCAGAGGTTGGGCAGCAGTTAGGCTCATGAGAAGGGAGACCTTAAACAAGCCCTGATCTCTTCAGTGATGGTGGTAGGGTCTTCTGGGATGAAAATGAGTGCACCTTAAATTAAATCTATTGGAGGAAATCCAGACAGGTTCAGGTTATTGTCTGTTCTCTTGTATTTTGCCTCCTTCCTCCTTTCCAGGAATAAGGGAGGTAATATTGATGCACAGCCCTCTGGCAGGTGGTCAGGCCCCAAGCCTCCATGCGGCAGCACTGTTCACTGGGAGATGGCTAAATATGGATGTTAAGGGATCAAGAGTTGTATTTCCAGGGCTCCTTAGGGTGAGGAATACAAAGAAAGGAAGATGCTATGGCTCACTGTCAGCTGTTCTCCCCTTCACCAGGATCTCCCTACTATGACAATGTTCGTCCACTCTGCTACAGCGACTCAGATGCAGTATTACTATGTTTTGACATCAGCCGTCCAGAGACTGTGGACAGTGCACTCAAGAAAGTAAGACTAAACTGGGTGTGGTTATGCATGCCAGTAATTTCAGCTACTGAGAAGGCTGAGGCAGGGGGATTGCAAGTTCAAGTCCAGCCTGGGCTATATAGCCTAAGTAAGGCCAGCCTAAGTAACTTAGTGAAACCCTCTCTCCAAATAAAAATAAAATAGGCAGGGCATGGTGGCACATGCCTTTCTTTAATCCCAGCACTCAGGGAGGCAGAGGAAGGAGGATCACTGTAAGTTCGAGGATAGCCTGGGACTACAGAGTGAGTGCCAGGTCAGCGTAGGCTAGAGTAAGACCCTACCCTGAAAAAACAAAAAATTAACCAAAGGAAACCAAAAAGAAAAGAAAAGAAAGAAAAGTAGGCCAGGTGTGTTGGTGCACGCCTTTAATCCCAGCACTTGGGAGGCAGAGGTAGGAGGATCACTGTGAGTTTGAGGCCACTCTGAGACTACATAATGAATTCCAGGTCAACCTGGGCTAGAGTGAGACCTTACCTCGAAAAACAAAACAAAATAGGGCTGAGGATGTAGCTTAGTTGGTAGAGCACTTGCCAATCATAAGCAAGGCCTTGTGTTCAACACTCACAACTAGAAAAAAATAAGATGATAAGCTCTGTAATTTCTAACTAAGCAGGAGAATTGAATTCTGAGGGTTTGTCCTCTAATTCTCTTGTGTGGTAGCAAAAACCTGAGGTCAGGGAAGAAAGAGTTTAGTCTGAGGCCTCACCATCAACTATGGTGCTGGGACTAGAACCAGGGTCTCCTCCCCCTTTGCCTTCTGCCCTTTCTTACCCTGTGCTACCTCCTCAGAGGAGGGACGATGATGCTGAAGGCTCAGGGAGCAAAAAGCTCAGCGTCAGAGAATCTTCTGGTGATGTGGTTTGAGGGTTGGGGATGGGACCTTTTAGAGGCAGCTTCTGTAGGCCTTGATCCCAGGCCCACCTCACCAGGCAGCCCAGGGCAAATGCCTGGGTCTGGGTGACAAGATCTGCCTACAGCGAGGAAGTGCCAGGAAACCCTGTGGAAGTAGCCTCGCTCCCCAAGAGACTCGGATCATATTTTTTCCCTGGGGAAAGATTGGTTGACTTCCCTTCTGCCATTCTGGGTTTATGAGGCCCTTTGGCCAGGATGAGGGGACAGACCCATGTCCTTCCTTTGTGGCTTTCCTTGGTGACTGGGCTGTTGACTGAAGGGACAGACTCTTGGGTCAGCACAGTAATGCCACCAAAGGCCTCATGGACAGGAAGATGATGTAATTAGTGCAGCAGAGATGCTGTGACTCAGAGGGAGGACTGGGCTGGTGATAATCTGGGTGGTGCGTGTGTGATGTTGCCAACTGGGCTTCTCCCGGTATCTGTCTGCCACTGATTTTCCTTTTTTCCTCCCCTTCCTTCTCCTTTCTTCCTGCTTGGTCCCTCAGTGGAGGACGGAAATCCTAGATTATTGTCCCAGCACCCGAGTTTTGCTTATTGGCTGCAAGACAGATCTGCGAACAGACCTGAGCACTCTGATGGAGCTGTCCCACCAGAAGCAGGCACCCATCTCCTATGAGCAGGTGTGTGTGTATGGGCACACGTGCTTCTGTGTGCTAGAGGATGGGGTAGAGAAGACTACAGCAAAGGGCTTGGAATATGGCTCTTATTTAAATCTTCCCTCTGTAGCAGAGAGACTTGCTATGAGGTGGTTTAAACTATAAATAGCAAGGTTTTCACCTTTCTGAAATAATGGATACTTTTTACCCAGATATATGCCATAGGTCAGCAGCTCCTGTGTATGCCAGCATTTCTAAGAAGCTTTTTTTGGCAGAGGGGAACCATATGTATCAGAATCACTGAAGATGCTTGTTGGAGCTGGGTGTAGTAGCATGAGACTAGAATCTCAGAACTCAGGAAGTAGAGGCAGAAGAATTGCAAATTCGAGACTAGTCTGTATTACATAATAAGACAGTCTCACAAAACCAAAACCAAATTGAAACAAAAATAAGTGCTTGTTAGACTTTTGAATTCCTCCCTCATGCCTGTAAAACCACTGTTGAGGGGCTAGGAAGATGGCTCAGCAGGTAAGAGTACTCATTGTGCAAGCATGAGGGCCCAAGAAGACCTGATTCCCTCTGAGTTCTAGTCCCAAGGCCCCACATAAACAGCTGGGCACAGCCATGCATGCCTGTAACCTCAGTGCTCACCGGGGCTCGCTGTGAGGCAGTGCTGAGCATGGCAGCTCCGGGTTCGACAAGAGGCTTCATCTCAAGGGAACACGTTCATAAGCGACAGAGGAGGACACCCAGTGTTCTCCCCTGGCCTCTGCAAAAGTTCACACAGGGCACGAACATCTGCACACGCATGTGCGTGCACTACACAACATACCACACATACTACACACACGTGCCAAAAGAGAAATAAAAACATGTTTAGAGAAAGATATGGAAATATGTATGTCTGTGAAGCCAGTGTTTCTCATTAGAGTCACCCTGAGGAAGCTCTTAAAAATACTAATGTTGCTGGGTGTGGTGGTGCACGCCTTTAATCCCAGCACTCGGGAGGCAGAGGTAGGAGGATTGCCATAAGTTCAAGGCCATCCTGAGACTGCATAGTGAATTCCAAGTCAGCTTGGACTAGAGTGAGACTCTACCTCAGAAAAACAAATAATAATAATAGTAATGATGATGATGTTGGGCTGGAGAGATGGCTTAGCAGCTAAGAGGTGCTTGCCTGCAAAGCCTAAGGACCCAGGTTCGATTTCCCAGTACCCATATAAGCCAGATGCACATAGTGTCTGGAGTTCATTTGCAGTGACTAGAGTCCCTGGCATGCCCATTCTCTCTTTCTCAAATAATAAATAAAAGTAAAATAAGCCAGGTGTGCCTGGAACACGCCTTTAATCCCAGCACTCAGAGGCAGAGGTAAGAGAATTGCCATGAGTTCAAGGCCTTCCAGAGACTACATAGTGAATACCAGGTCAGCCTGGACTAGAATGAAACCCTACCTTGAAAAACCAAAATAAATAAATAAAATAAATACTAGTTGCTGCTGGGCATAGTGGCACATGCCTTTAATCACAGCATTTGGGAGGCAGAGGTAGGAGAATTGCTGTGAGTTTGAGGCCAGCCTGAGACTACATAGTGAATTATTCCAGGTCAATCTGGGCTAGAGAGAGACCCTACCTTGAAAAACCAAAACCAACCAAACAACAACAACAACAACAAAAACTCTAATGTTGGGGCTGAAGATATGGCTTAGCAGCTAGGGTGCTTGCCTGCAAAGCCTAACAACTTGGGTTCAATTCCCCAGTGCCCACGTAAAGCGAGATGCACAAAGTGGCACATGCATCTGGAGATCGTTTGCTGTGACTAGACACCCTGGCATGCCCATTCTCTCCCTGTCTGTCTCTGCTTTCAAATAAGTAAATAAATAAAATTAAAATAAAGAAGGCTGAGGAATCTGTTAAAAAATACTAACGTTAAGGCTGTCAGTGTAGCTCAGCAGTAGAGCACATAGTTAGCCTACAAAGTCCTGGGCTCAATTGCCAGCACCAAAAATCAAGTCTAATGCCTGTGTCTGGTCCCCAGAAATCTTGCTATACTTGGTTTGACACCAGTATAGTTTTTTTTTTAAAAAAAAAAACAATTTTTAAATATTTACTTATTTATTAGAGACAGAGAGAGCGAGAGAGAGAATGGGCATGCCAGGGCCTCTAGCCACTACAAACGAACTCCAGATGCATGTGCTACCTTGTGCATCTGGCTTATGTTTTTTGGGGACTTGAACTTGGGTCCTTAGGCTTTGTAGGCAAGTGCCTTAACCACTAAGCTATCTCTCCAGCCCCAGTGTAGTTTTAAAAGTGTTCCGGGCGTTTCTAACATGTAGCCAGGTTTCAACTTCATAAGAGCAACTGGTAGAGGCTAGTAGTGTGAGATTGGCAATGGGATGCCACCTGGAATACTCCTGAGGCGTGACACATGGAGTGCCATGGGGTTTCACAGTCGTCAGTGACAACTGCATTCATGACCTCATCTCTCCCTCCTGCAGGGCTGTGCAATAGCCAAGCAGCTGGGCGCAGAAATCTACCTGGAGGGCTCTGCTTTCACCTCAGAAAAGAGTATCCACAGCATCTTCCGGATGGCATCCATGGTGTGTCTGAACAAGCCCAGTCCAGTGACCCCAAAGAGCCCTGTCCGAAGCCTCTCCAAGAGACTACTCCACCTACCCAGTCGCTCTGAACTCATCTCTTCTACCTTCAAGAAGGAAAAGGCCAAAAGCTGTTCCATTATGTGAAGTGGGAGTTGGAGGGGGGAGACAGTCCCCCATATCCTCCCTTGGGGTGCAGAGGCACGGGGAGAGGGAGGATGAGACAATTGAGGACACTGGACACGAGGTTTTCAGATGGCCACAGTGAGAGCTTGGAAGGAGAGAAGAATGGGATGAGGAAGGAGCCAGGCCTGGCATGAAGACCTGATTTAAGCGAGAACCATCACACCCCAAGCCAGGCACTAGACTGTAGAGGGGGCAGCTTCCTCAGTACCCCCTCCAGAGGAAGGAAGGGGATGGGGGAATGGGTGACATGCTGGTCTCTCAGGCTTAGGGGCGTACCAGAGTCTCACGTTCAGCATCATGCCTCTTCCACACAGTGTTCCCATGCAGGCCAGGGGATGGGAAGGGTCCCTGAACCCTTCTCTCCCCCTCTAAGAAGTGGCAGTGGAATGGAGAATGGGGAGGCCAAGAGGCAGCTCCCTTAGGAGCTTAGCCCAGGTGCTTCATAATTGAAACCAGGAGGGCAGGGCTGGTCAGAGCTAATAAGGAAACCTCATCTTTGCATAGCCCATGCGTCATAGAGGTGACATCATACATTTACATGCTTCTCACCTAAGTCCCCAGGGCCCAAGGGAGAAGCCCCAGACCCCCTTCTCTTGTGAGTGTGGGGGGTGGTGGTGCTGCAGGGGCAGGGCTGGGTGGGGTCACCAGACTTTTTCTGTCCTTTGGGCAGTATGGCTGGCATTTGTTTTATAGACTCTTGTCTTTGGAACTGGGGGGAGGGGGGAGTGTTTCAACCGTTATATGTTCTGCGTTTAAAGAAGAAAACCTATTTATTATTGAAAAAAATATAACACATATAAAGAAATTGGCTGTGTTTTTTTTTATTTTTTTATTTTTTTGCTTCTGTTTTCTTGGTCATTGATAAGCAGGAAAAAGCTGTGTGGGAGCCCTTTCTGTACTTACAAAAGGGCGCCCTCTGTCTTTCTCGCATAGCCCACAAGGAACGCGTCCTGTTCCCCCATCCCACCCAGGGACTTCTAAGCCAAGAAGGAGCTCCTTCGCCATCTCAGAATATCCACATTACAGTCTAGGCATGTCTGTTTGTAGATGGCTGTCCTATGCAGTGTAGGATGTTTAGGAGCACCCCTGGCATTTAGCAGGTGCTAGTTGCAGTAGCATGCTTAAAATTGTCACAACCAGGAGTATTTCCAGCTATTGTTTGTCCCCTGAACAAACTCAGTTGAGGACCATTGCACTAGAGAATCTGAAGGAGAGAGAAAGATAGCATGGAGTAGAGGATCAAGCTGTTGGGTCCCGCTCTCAGGAAAGGTGCACGGAGTAGACCAAGGCCCAGTAGGCCCCTGGGGTTCCCCTCTCCTCTGAGTTTAAGGAGAGGTGACCTTTGTCATTTACTTTCCAATTCTAGTGTATGATGATAGTAGCTCAGGGGTCTTAACTTCCCTTCTCAGTGACTCACAGCTCTTGTTTTTCAATTTTCATAGAATAGTGCTAGCAATTAAAAGTTACTGTGGACTGGGTATATAATTCCAGGATTTAGAACACTGACATAGGATTTCCATGAGTTTGAGGTCAGCCTGGGTTACAGTTACAGAGTGAATTCTAGGTCAGCCTGGTGCTGTAAGACCCTACCCCAAATGTTATCTATATCTCTATCATCTTTATATCTATCTATCTATCTATCTATCTATCTATCTATCTATCTAACAATCAATCTTAGGTGAGTCAGATTGTAATGCATATAGAAATCATTGTTACAGCCAGGCATGGTGGTGCATGCCTTTAATCCCAGGAGGCAAAGATAGGAAGATCACTGTGAGCTCCAGGTCAACCTGGGCTAAAGTGAGACCCTACCTCCCTACCTCAAATTCCCAATCCCCAAAAAAGTAGTCATTATTCATTATTACAAACACCATGAAATATTCTTTTTTTAAAAAAAACATATATTTAAAAAAATATTAGCCGGGTGTGGTGGCGCACGCCTTTAATCCCAGTACTTTGGAGGCAGAAGTAGGAGGATCGCTGTGAGTTCCCGAGACTACATACGGGATTCCAGGTCAGCCTGGGCTAGAGTGAGACATTACCTAAAAAAAGGGGGGGTGGGGTGGGGAGTTGGCTTAGAGGTTAAGCCAGATGCATAAGGTGGCACATACATCTAGAGTTTGTTTGCAGCGATTGAGGGCCCTGGCATGCCCATCCTCTCTCTCTCTCTCTCTCTCTCTCTCTCCCTCTTTCTTAAATAAAATAAAATGAAAATTAAAAAAAACAATTTTTTTTTTAATTTGAGAGAGAGAGAAAGAAGAATGGGCATGCCAGAGTCTCCAGCCACTGCAAACAAAGACTAGATGCATGCACCACCTTGTGCACCTGGTGCAGTGGTTTGATTCAGGTGTCCCCCATAAACTTAGGTGTTCTGAATGCTAGGTTCCCAAGTAATGAAGATCTGGGAATTAATGCCTCCTGGCAGTGGTGTATTGTTGGAGGTGGGCTTATGGGTATTATAGCCAGTTTCCCCTTGCCAGTGTTTGGCACACTCTCCTGTTGCTATTGTCCACCTGATGTTGGCCAGGGGTGATATCTACCCTCTGCTCATGCCATCGTTTCCCCCTGCCATCATGGAGCGTCCCCCTCCAGTCTGTAAGCCAAAATAAACCTCTTTTTTTTTTTTCCCACAAGCTGCTCTTGGTCGGGTGATTTCTACAAGCAATTCGAACCTGGGTTTTTTAGCTTTTCAAGCAAGCTCCTTAACTGCTAAGCCATCTCTCCAGCCCATGAAATATTCCTTCTAATAAAAATTATCCATATTTCAAACTAACATTACCAATAAAAATTATCAGTAACCTTGCCACATATAATTTTTTTTCAAGGTAGGGTTTCACTCTAGCTCAGACTGACCTGGAATTCACTATATAGTCTCAGGTGGCCTTGAACTCACAGTGATCCTCCTACCTCTGCCTCCCAAGTGCTGGGACTGAAGGCGTGCGCCACCATGTCCAACTTGTTTTGGTATTTGAGACATGGTCCTACACTGTCGCCCAGGCTGGTTTGGGACTCACTATGCAGTCCATGCTGGGCTCAAACTCACAAGTCTTCTGAGGGCTGGAATTACAGGTGTGTGGCCCCATGCCCAGCATTTGACCAAACTCAGATTCTCATGTGTGTGCATCAAGCACTTTACTCGCTCAGTCATCTCCCTGCCTTTCCACTAGCCTCATTTTGATTTATTTTATTTATTTATTTGGAAGAGAGAGAGAGAAAGAGAGGGAAAGAGGGAGAGAATGGGTATGCCAGGGCCTCTAGCCACTGCAAACGACCTCCAAATGCTTGCACCACCATGTGCATCTAGCTTACAGGGGTACTAGGGAATCAAACCTGGGTCCTTAGGTTTTGCAGGCAAGTGCCCTTAACCACTAAGTTATCTCTCCATCCCCTCCAACATATATATATATATATATATATATATATATATATATATATATATATATGTATATATATATATATGTATATATATATATATATATACACACTTAATATTTTATTCATGTATTTACTTAAGATATAGAGAGAGGCAGAGAGTGAGAGAGAGAAAATGGGCACCTACGTGGGTTCTGGGAAGTTGGACCTGGGTCCTTAGGCTTTGCAGGCGATGCCTTAACTGCTAAGCTATCTCTCCAGACCATGGCTCCAATATTTTAACTGTTTGGAGTTTGAAGATATATTTACTCATGAGCCACCATCTCCTTATTAGTAAAATTTAGATAATATTCATCTCATACTGTTATGCACCTAAGTAAGAAAGTAATGTACTGGACGTGGTGGTGCACACCTTTAATCTGAGCACTTGGGAGGCAGAGGTAGGAGGATTGCCATAAATTTGAGGCCACCCTGAGAATACATAGTGAATTCCAGGTCAGCCTGGGCTAGAGTGAAACCCTACCTAAAAAAAAAAAAAAGTCCCTGTGCCGAATGGTGTGTGGGCACAGCACAAAGACTTCAGGGGAAGCACCTGAATCAAAGGGCCCTGGAGAGGGTGAAATGAAGCCTAGCCTTAAATTTCTCCTATTTCTCTCTCTGTCTTTTTTTTTTTCTTTTCCTTTGGTGCTGGCCTGTAAGTCCCTGTACCAGGATGCAGTTAACACCCACAATGAGCTGTTGATCTAAGAGTCCTACAAGGTCTCCCAAAACAAACAAGACAGACTTCTGTCAGAGCACTTGATTACTCACCAGAGGTTAATGGTAAGACCCTACTGCTGAAGACACCGTACACTGTCGGCATGGACCATGGAGAGATTGGGTTGGAATCCGGAAGAGAGCCAGTCTAGTGCTGGAAGGCACTACATGAGCTACGAGGGAAAGTGGCCAACAACTGTCTGAGCAACTCAAAGTCTAAACTACTCAAAAGCAAACAACCTAAGCTGGCGTGGTAGTGCAGACCTTTAATCCTAGCACTCGGAAGGCAGAGGTAGGAGGATCACCAAGAGTTTGAGGTCACCCTGAAACTACATAGTTAATTCCAGGTCAGCCTGGACCAGAGTGAGACCCTACCTCAAAAAAACAAAACAAAACAACAACAAAAAAAGCAAACAACCTGACATGATGCTCACACAACTGCAATAGTGGCACACAGCCATGGTGGGAAACCAGCTGTTCTTGCATTGGCTAACAGATCCGCTCACTGGAAAGGAAACCATATCTGGAACTGGGAGACAAGTCAGAATCATATCCAGATAACGATTTTGCTTTCTAGTGTCAAGCTCCTACTAATCTTGGGCTATAAGAAAGTCTACACCCTTTAAATTCTCTCTAAATTAATAATGGTTATCCCATTTAACCAGTTCTGACTTCACTCTCCATTGGCGATTCTGCTTCCCTTTTTCAGACAGGAGCTGTGTCTGAGGAGATAAACGACCCAGTGCACTCCACACCGGCTCCAGCTGAAACCACAGAGGAATTGGGGAAATGAGCAAAAGTAAGCCGGGCGTGGTGGCGCACGCCTTTAATCCCAGCACTCGGGAGGCAGAGGTAGGAGGATCGCCGTGAAAAAAAAAAAAAAAAAAAAAAAAAAGAAATTCAAGGTCATTCTTGGCTACAAATCGAGTTTGAAGCTAGCCTGGGATACTCTTAAAAAGTAATTTAGGACCGGGTGTGGTGGCTCATGCCTTTCAGCCCAGCACTGGGAGGCAGAGGGAGGAGGATTGCTGTAAGTTAGAGGCCACCCTGAGACTACATAGTGAATTCCAGGTCAGCCTAGGCTAGAGTGAGACTCTACTTCGAAAAACAATAACAACAACAACAACAAAAAGTAATTTAGGCTAAGTATCTAATTCAGTGTTGGGCACTTTAAGATTCTCAGTAACTAGCTATAGATTTTATAGGTTCCAGCTCATTTAAGGTCTTACTGAGGAATCCAGTCTGTGAGTGGAGAGCCCTCTAGTGCTCATAGGATGAATGATACTCAGTACATCTCAGTCTTCATTTCCCTCATTTTCTTACTTGGCTGCAGGTTGCAAAGCCAAAGGCTGCAGAGTTCTAAGAGCAGAAGTGTAGTTTCCAAGCTTACACATGCATGGTGCTCAAAGTTTTTGGATTTGGGTGTATTATCAGGCCCTGCTTGAGAACTGAGAGGAAAAAAAAAGACGGGCTGAGTAGACAGATTGGCTCAGTGATTAAAGGCACTTCTGGCAAAGCCTGCTGGCCCAGGTTCCATTCCCCAGTATCCATGTAAAGCCATATGTACAAAGTGGCACAAGCATCTGGAGTTCAAAGGCCCTAGTACACCCCCCCCTTCTCTCGCTCCCACAAATAAGTAAAAACATTAAATTTAAAAAAATGGCTGGAGAGATTGCCTAGTGGTTAAGCCACTTGCCTGTGAAGCTTAACAACCCAGGTTTCATTCCCCAGGACCCATGAAAGCCAGATGCACAAGGTGGCGCAGGCATCTGAAGTTTGCAGAGGCTGGAAACCCTGGCGCTCCCATTCTGTCCCTCTCTCTCTCTTTCTTCTTTCATACACACACACACACACACACACACATATATATATACACACATACATATTGTTGTTTTTGTTTTTAAGGTAGGGTTTCACTCTAGCCCAGGATGACCTGAAATTCACTATGTAGTCTCACAGTGGCCACGAACTCATGGTGATCCTCCTACCTCTGCCTCCCAAGTGCTGGGATTAAAGGCGTGAGCCACCACACCCGGCTCATAAACAAAATATTTTTAAAAAATTTAAAACCAGACTTAGAGCCATATGGATTGAAAAGCTGATGATGGGAAAACAGAAAGGAAAGAAGCAGTGGATATTTCCAGTTATCTCAACCATCTTAGAAGTTGCAATTTTTGTTTGGTTTGGTTTTGCTTTGGTGCATGATAATGTTGGAATTTGAACCCACAGAACCAAAGTGAAACAAAGCAAACATATCATTGTGGGCAGAGGAGCACTCAGTAGATGACCGAAGTATGGAGAACTAGAAGGAGAAAGCAAAAATAACAAGACAGTCAAAGTGACCAGATCCAAACAGCATGAAAATGAGGAAGCCAGGGCCCTATTTGGAATGTTGAATAAATAGGTACCACAGCCCAGGAGAGACCATCCTTCCAGGAAGCCTTTGGAGTGTTGGCTCAGTTTGAGTTGTGACACAGTAACTGGAGGCTATTATGGAATTCACCTCACTGCACACTGTAGTATTTCCACACAGTGAAGAATTGTACCACCCTCATTGTGAAATAGTAGGTTACTTCTGTGAACCTAATCTTTAATTTATCTGGCTGTAAAATGGGGCCAATAATCAATCTGCTTTTCCACAGACAGTAAACTACTTGTTGCTACAGTAAAAATTCCCCTGCTATATGTCATCACCTATGACAGTGATAAATCAATAAAATAAAAATAAATTGTAATTAATTTTTTCAAGGTAGGGTCTCACTCTAGCTCAGGCTGACCTGGAATTCACTATGTAGTCTCAGGTTGGCCTCAAACTCATGGTGATCCTCCTACCTCTGCCTCCCAAGTGCTGGGATTAAAGGCGTGTGCCACCACAGCAGCTACAATTTATTTTTTTTTAATATTTTATTTACTTATTTGTTTATTTGCAAGGAGAGAGAGAGAGAGAGAGAGAGAGAGAGAGAGAGAGAGAGAATAGTCCAGTCACTACAAACAAGGTCCAGATGCATGTGCCACTTTGTGCATCTGGCTTTATGTGGGTACTGAGGAATTGAACCTGGGTCGTTAGGCTTCACAGGCAAGTGCCTTAACCACTAAGCCATCACTAAGGGCCTTAATAGATGAACCATCTCTCCAGGCCTTTAAAACATTTTTTTGTTTTTGTTTTTTGTTTTTCGAGGTAGGGTCTCACCCTAGCTCAGGCTGACCTGGAATTCACTATGTAGTCTCAGGGTAGCCTTGAATTCATGGTAATCCTCCTACCTCTGCCTCCCGAGTGCTGGGATTAAAGGCCGTGTGCCACCATGCCCGTCTTCTTTAAAAAGAAAAAAAAAAAAAATATATATATATATATATATACATATATATATATATATATATATATAGTTTTATGAGAGTGAAAGGGAGAAGAGGGAGAGGGAGAGAGAGCCGGTTGTGGTGGGGCATGTCTTTAACCCAAGCACTTGTGAGGCTAAGGTAGGAGGATCCCTGTGAGTTGGAGGCCAGCCTGCTACTACAAGGTAGTAGGTCAGCCTGGGGTAGTGTGACTCTACCTCAAAAAGAGAGAGAGAGAGAGAATATGAAAATGGTTGTGCCAGGGCCTCCTGATACTGCAAGCGAACTCTAGATGCATATGCCCCATTATGTCTCTGGTTTTACGTGAGTACTGGGGAATGGAACCTGGGCCGGCAGGCTTTGCAAGCAAGTGCCTTTAAGCGCTGAGCCATCTCCCCAGTCGCATTAACTGCAATTTCTACCAGCAGATTCCAAGCAAGACCTTTTAACCGCTGAGCCTTCCATTTCCCCAGCCCTCTACTAGCAGATTTGAAGAAAACCGCCCGGAAGGAGGGCTGTGAGCTGGAAGGCCGTCCACAGAAAACTCTTCCTCCCTCATTGTCAAACGTTTGGCGAACTACATTTCCCAGCAGACCCCGCAGCCCGGCCGGCCCTCGCGCCATGCATTCAGGGATTGGTAGTTTCTGAGTCTGGCAGTCGGTTTCCGCAACGTAGCCTCGGGCACTCCACTTCCCAGCTTACCCCGCGGTAGTGGTGCACCTCAGCGACCAGGAAACGGGAAAGATGGCGGCTGCTCTACGACGTTGAGGCCGCGTTAGGCGGTTCAGGCTCAGGGTGGTGAGTTCCGGGCGGTGGAGGCGGTTCTCACTAGTTTGCCGAGTGGGTGAGAGAGGGGGCATGGCTGTGGAGTCTTTCTGCAGGACGAGGTGGGGAGGAACGCCTCAGAGAAGGGGCACGAGCCTGAGCACCTCTGGAAAGCTGGAGTGAAAGGGCGCAGGCCCCAGGGAGGAGTGGTGGCTGCCTGGGGACACACGTCGCGTTCCGGACTATGGTATGGGTCCAGACCTTTTTTGTCGGTGGGCTCAGTGCCGTGCCCATGTCTGACCTTATTCTTGTTTCGAGTAGCCCTTGCTTCAGCCAAACTGGAACTGTGGTTTACTCCCAGAAATCCTCCCATGGTTTCCCGCCTCGGAGACGCCAGTATTATTTCTCTTGCCTGAGATTACTTCCAACCCTTGCCCATAATTACACGTGTTTAAATTCTGCCCATACTTAAAGGCTCAAGGGTTAGTTACTTCGTCTATGGGTCCTTCAGTATCTCCTGTTACAAATGAAAGGAAACTGCTGTTTTGGACTCCCACAGTATTCATTTGAGCCTTCATCTTGGCATGTCTCATGCCTTCTGTTCTAAAAGCTTCCTGTGGACAGGTTTTCCTTTTTGTAATTCACGGCACCTAGCATTGGACCTTCAGTGATGGGAAGAATTTGCCTTAGTCCTTCAGGAAAATAAGCACTTAAGGGTTGCTGGCAATCATGACCAGTCATCTATACTAAAGTTGACTATATTCACTGAGACAGGGCTTCATGTAGGCCAGGTTTCCCTCGAACTCACTGTAGACAAGGCTGTCCTTGAATTCCTGATCCTTCTACATTCATTTCTCAAGTCTCAGGATTACAGGTATCTACTACTTATCTTTTCTTAAAAATATTTTATTTTTATTCATTTATTAGAGAGAGAGAGAGAGAATGAGGATGGTTGTGCCAGGGCCTCCAGCCACTGCAAACAAACTCCAGATGCATGCAACACCTTGTGCATCTGGCTTAAGTGGGTCCTGGGGAATTGAACCTGGATCCTTTGGCTTTACAGGAAAGTGCCTTAAGCTCTAAGCAATCCCTCCAGCCCTACTTATCTTTTTCTTAAAAGATGATTTAGGGCCCGGAGAGATGGCTTAACAGTTAAAGCACTTGCTTATGAAGCCTAAGGACCCAGGTTTGATTCCCTAGGACCCACTTAAGCCAGATGCACAAGTAGGTGCATGCATCTAGAGTTTGTTTGCAGTGGCTGGAGGCCCTGGTGTGCCCATTTCCTGTCTCTCTCAAATAAATTAAATTTTTTTTTTTTGTGGAAAAAAAAGGGTTTATTTTGGCTTACAGACTCGAGGAGAAGCTCCATGATGGCAGGGGAAAACAATGGCCTGAGCAGAGGGTGGACATCATCCTCTGGCCAACATCAGGTGGACAGTAGCAACAGGAGAGTGTGTCAAACACTGGCAAGGGGAAACTGGCTATAAAACCCATAAGCCCGCCCCCAACAATACACTCCTCCAGGAGGAGTTAATTCCCAAATCTCCATCAGCTGGGAACCTAGCATTCAGAACACCTTAGTTTATGGGGGACACCCGAATCAAACCACCACACCCCCTGAGGCTGCAAGACCTTGTGCATTATTGTATACAGCTGGCATAGGGGGCACCTGAGATCTCAGGTGGGGGTCTAATGACCTTCTCCACATCTTCTCTTGTGAGTTGACCCAGCTGCTTTTGATAAAGCTGGCAACAGTTGTCCACACCTTTCAATGCAGAGGGAATTTGCCATACAACACCAGGCCAGACAGGGTTAGAGTGAAATCCTATCTCAACAAATAAATAGAAAAAAAAAAAAAAAAAACCCAACAAAGAAACAAAACAAAGAAAAAAGGGAGAAAAGTCTAAAATCAATGACCAAAGATTTTATCAATCAAAAGCTAGAGAAACAAAAGCAAAATAAACCCAGGCAAAGAGAAGGAAAGGAAGAAAGAAAGCTAAGAGCAGAAGCCAGTGAAACCAAGAAAGAGAACAGAGAAAACCAACAGAGCAGACACTGGTTCTTTGAAAATAGTCAAGATTATAAATTAAAAAAAAAAAAAAGAAGTTGGGTATGATGTTGCACTTCTTTAGTCCCAGCACTCAGGAGGCTGAGGTAGGAGGATTACTGTGAGTTTGAGGCCAGCTTGGGGCTGCAGAGTGAGTTCTAGGTCAGCCTGGGCTAGAGTGAGACCCTGCCGAAAGAAAGTGAGAGAGAGAGAGAGAGAAAGAAAGGAAAAGAAAAAAAAAATTTTTTTTAAAGGGCTGGACAGCTGCAATAGCCCAGAGACAAGGGGCCAACCAGCAGCTGCTGGGTCTAGCTTCTTAAATAAGTAGGCTACTGGGCAATGCCATGGCCCCAATCTTTGAGTTAGGACACCCTGGCTGTCTCCTTTTTTCATCCATGTACAAGTGGAAGGGCTTGGTTAAGTCTAGAAGTGCCAAGGCAGGGGCTGATGTCAGAGCTGACTTTAATTCTTGAAATGCTTGTTTCCCATTTTCAGTCCAATTAAAATCTTTTTTTTTAAATTTTTTTTTAATTTATTTTTTGGTTTTTCAAGGTAGGGTTTGGCTCTGGCTCAGGCTGGCCTGGAATTAACTATGTAGTCTCAGGGTGGCCTCGAACTCATGGCGATCCTCCTACCTCTGCCTCCCTAGTGCTGGGATTAAAGGCATGCACCACCACGCCCGGCTAAAAATTTTTTTGTTGCTTATTTTTATTTATTTATTTGAGAGTGATAGGACAGAAAGAGGCAGAGAAAGAGAGAGAGAGAGTGAGAGAGAGAGAGAGAGAATGGGCACGCCAGGGCTTCCAGTCACTGCAAACGAACTCCAGACCCATGTGCCCCCTTGTGCATCTGGCTAACGTGGGTCCTGGAGAATCAAGCCTCGAACCGGGGTCCTTAGGTTTCACAGGCAAGCGTTTAACCGCTAAGCCATCTCTCCAGCCCTAAAATCTTTTTTTGTTTTTTTAACAACAACAACAAAAAAAGGTGAATTAGGCCAGGCATGGTGGCACATGCCTTTATTTTTTTTTTATTTTTATTTTATTATTTTTTTTTTTATTTATTTATTTGAAAGTGATGGACAGAGAGAGAGAAAGAGGCAGATAGAGAGAGAATGAGCGTACCAGGGCTTCCAGCCACTGCAAACAAACTCCAGATGTGTGCGCCCCCTTGTGCATCTGGCTAACGTGGGTCCTGGAGAATCGAGCCTTGAACCAGGGTCCTTAGGCTTCACAGGCAAGTGCTTAACCGCTAAGCCATCTCTCCAGCCCGACACATGCCTTTAATACCAGCACTCGGGAGGCAGAGGTAGGAGGATCTCTGTGAGTTCAAAGCCAGCTAGGACTACAGGTTGGCCTGGGCTAGAGTGAGACCCTATCTCAGGAAAAAAAAAAAATTATTTGGGCTGGAGAGATGGCTTAGCAGTTAAGGCTCTTGCCTGCGAAGCCTAAGAACCCATGTTTGACCCTCCAGATCCCATGTAAGCCAGACACACAAAGGTGGTGCATGCATCTGGAGTTCGATTACAGTGGCTGGAGGCCCTGGCATGCCAGTTCTCTCTCTCTCACTCTTACACTCTTGCATTTAAAAAAGGGGGGTGGGTGGGTGTGGTGGCGCATGCCTTTAATCCCAGCACTTGGGAGGCAGAGGTAGGAGGATTGCTGTGAGTTCGAGGCCATCCTGAGACTCCATAGTGAATTCCAGGTCAGCCTGGGCTAGAGTGAGACCCTACCTTGAAAAACAAAAAAAACCAAAAAAAACAAAAACAAAAAAAAAGAGGCCAGCCAGTCTGTTAGGCTTGCCTCAAAAAAAAAAATTTTTTTTCTTTTTTAATTTAGCCCCCTTGTGCATCTGGCTAATGTGGGTCCTGGGTAATTGAGCCTCGAATTGGGGTCCTTAGGATTCACAGGCAAGCGCCTAACTGCTAAGCCATCTCTTCAGCCCTTTCCTTTTTTGATTCTGAGAAGGTCAGAGTAGATGGCCTGCAAGCTTCAAGATTCTCCTGACTCCACCTCCCCTACCCCCCATTGCTAGAGCCACATTGGGATTACTGACACATAGCCATTTTGTGTCTAGCTTTAGGTTGATGCTGGAGATCCAAACTAGTTGGCAGGCTTGTGGAGCAAGTCTTTAATCACTGAACCATCTCCCCAGCCAGCCCCAGTGGTACTTTATATGATTACTCCCTCCTTTAAACATATTTTTGGTTTCTGTCATTTTCTTTGGTTTCTCCTAGGCCTGACTTTTAAATGTTAGCATGTTCTGGAGCTCAACTCTGGAACTTCTCTTTTCTTAACTATGCTGCCTATTTAGGTAATGTTGTTTAATACACAATGAGTTTACCAACTATGTATGCATTAGTGACTCAATTTTTTTGTCTCTTCCTCTTTCCGCTGAGTTTGTTTTCCATCTGCTTTTCTGGAGTCTCCACTTGGTTTTATTGACATCTCAAAGTCTGACCAAAGTAGGACTTTTGTTCTTTTCTTTCCCTAGTCTTCTCTGGTTTCACTAATGGCAAAGAAAACCAGTAGGTTGCTCAAATATACTTAGGAGCTATCTCTGTGTCTCTTCTTTGTCCTTTCTCCCTTCATCAATAAGTCTTCTCAGCACTGCTTCCAAAATACGCCTTGCTGTCTCTTCATCCTCCCAGGCTAAGTTGTTGGCATCTCTCAAATTGTCCTTTGTTAGCCAAGGATTGGTACCAGGACCCTTGGTGAATACCCATATCTGCAAGTGCTCATGTACCTTACATAAAATGACATACTATTTGCATGTACCTCACACATCCTTCTGAGTAGTTGTTAGGCTATATTTTATAGGAAGTAAGGAGGAAAATAGTCTGTACATGTTCAGTATAGAACTTTAAAAAAATATTTTAATTAATTAATTTATTTGATAGAAAGAGGCAGAGAGAGGGGGAGAGAATGGGTGCACCAGGGCCTCCAGCCATTGCAAATGAACTCCAGAAGCATGCGCCCCCTTGTGCATCTGGCTTATGTGGGTCCTGGAGAATCGAATCGGGATCCTTTGGTTTTGCAGGCAAACACCTTAACTGCTAAGCCATCTCTCCAGCCAGAACTTTATTTTTATTTTTATTTATTTATTTATTTGAGAGCGACAGACAGAGAGAGAAAGAGGCAGAGAGAGAGAGAGAGAGAGAATGGGCGCGCCAGGGCTTCTAGCCACTGCAAACTAACTCCAGACGTGTGCGCCCCCTTGTGCATCTGGCTAACGTGGGTCTTGGGGAATCGAGCCTCAAACTGGGATCCTTAGGCTTCACAGGCAAGTGCTTAACCACTAAGCCATCTCTCCAGGCCAACTTTTTTTTTATTTGTTTTTTATTTTAGAGAGAGAGAATTGGCATGCAGGACCTCAGCCACTGCAATCAAACTTCAGACGCTTGTGCCACCTAGTAGGCATGTGCAACCTTGCGCTTGCCTCACCTTTGTGTGTCTGGCTTATGTGGGATCTGGAGAGTTGGACATGGGTTCTTAGGCTTTGCAGGCAAGCGCTGTAACCATTAAGCCATCTCTCCAGACCTAGCATTTTTTTTTTTTGTTTTTTTTGAGGTAGGGTCTCCCTCTGGCTCAGGTGGACCTGGAATTAACTGTAGTCTCAGGGTGGCCTTGAACTCACAGTGATCCTCCTACCTCTCTGCCTCCTGAGTGTTGGGATTAAAGATGTGCACCACCACGCCTGGCTCCTAGAACTTTTTTTATTGACAACTTCCATAATTATAGATGATAAACCATGATAATTCCCACCCCTCCCCTTTCACACCTTCCCTTTCACAAATCCACTCTCCATCATATCCCTTCCCTGTCTCCATTAGTCTCTCTTTTATTTTGATGTCATCATCTTTTTGTCCTGTTATGAGGGTCCTGTGTAGGTAAGTATCAGGCATTGCAATGCAGGTCATGGATAAGGAGGCCATTTTGGGTCTGAAGAGTGCATTGTAAGCAGTCCTACCCTTCCTTTGGCTCTTACATTCTTTGTGCCTCCTCTTCCACAATGGACCCTGATCCTGAAGGGTGTGATAGAGATGTTCCAGTGCTGAGCACTTCTCTGTCACTTCTCAACACGATGGTGCTGAGTCATCCCAGAGGTTACCGCCATCTGAAAAGAGAGACTTCTGTAACCCAAAAGTGAGAGTAGCATTAATATATGAGTATGGGCAGTTTGGTAAGAATAATATATATATTTAGCCAGACAACAGCAGGTGTAGAACTTTGATTCGTTTTGAGACAGAGTTTCATGTATCTCAGGATGGCGTGAAACTTACTATGTAGTCAAAGATAACCTTGAACTTCTCAATCTCTTGCCTCCTAACTCCTGAGAGCTGAGATTACAGGCATATGCCACCACATTGAGTTTATGAGGTGCTGGGATGCCTCATGCATGCTAGGCAAATATTCTACCAACTGAGATACATCCCCAGCCCTTCCTGCCTGTCTGACTGCCTTCCTTCCTTTTCCTTCCTTCCTTCCTTTTCCTTTCCTTTTCTCCTTCCTTCCTTTCCTCCTCCCTTCCTTTCCTCCTTCCTTCCTTTTCTCCTTCCTTCCTTTTCTCCTTCTTCCGTCCCTCCCTCCTCCCTCCGTCTCTTCCATGTATGGGAGTATGGTCATGTCAGGTCCTCTTTAATAAACTCCAGACACATGTACAACTTTGTGTGGCTTTACGTGGGTACTGGGGAATTGAACCCAAGTCAATAGGCTTTCAAGCTGGCACTTTTTCATTTTTTGGTTTTTCAAGGTAAGGTCCCGCTCTAGCCCAGGTTGACTTGGAATTCACTAGGTAGTCTCAGGCTGGCCTCATAATAAGCACTTGTCTTACCTACACAGATGGCAGGAGAACTGGCTGACAAAAAGGATCGAGATGCATCACCTTTCAGGGAGGAAAGGAAGCGATCACGGACTCCTGACCGAGAGCGTGATAGAGAACGGGACCGGAAGTCTTCCCCATCTAAAGATAGGAAGCGTCATCGGTCAAGGGATAGACGTCGAGGAGGCAGCCGCTCTCGCTCTCGTTCCCGTTCTAAGTCTACAGAGAGGTAAAGTGACTTTTCATATCTGTTATATGAAGAGGGAGAGTACATTTCAGACTTGTACAACTACTTTTCATGCATCAGTCTACTTTGGTCCCAGTTGGACCTGCAAATATTTTCTCTCTCTTTTATTTTTTTATTTTTTGAGATGGGTCTCACTGTAGCTCAGATTGACCTGGAATTCACTGTGTAGTCTCAGGGTAGCCTCAAACTCATGGTGGTCCACCTACTTCTGCCTCCCAAGTGCTGCGATTAAAGGCATGTTACCACCATGTGAGGCTTTATATATGTGTGTATTTTTTATTTGAGAGGGAGAGAAAGAGGCAGAGGGCATGTGTGGGTACACCAGGGCCTCCAGCAAATGAACTCCAGACCTGGGTCCTTAGGCTTCATAGGCAAGTGCCGTCTCTCCAGCCCTCTTTCTTCTTTTGGTTTTCTTTCATCTTTTTTTTTCTAAGTTTTATTTAATTATGAGAGAGAGAGACAGAAGGAGGAAGGGGGCATGGGCATGCTAGGGCCTCTTGCCACTGCAAACTCCAGACATTGTGCCATCTGGCTTTACATGTGTACAGGGGAATTAAACCCAGGCCAGCAGGCTTTGCAAGCAAGTACCTTTAACTACTGAGCCATCTTTCCAGCCCTTCTTTTGTTTTTCTGAGATATGGTTTTGTAATAGCCCAGGCTAGATTGGAACTCATTGTGATCCTCCTGCCTCAGCTTCCTTAGTACTTGGATTGCAGTGTGTGGCATGATACCCAGCTTAGTCATCTTGCTCTTTTTGTTGTTGTTGTTGTGTGTGTGTGTGGTTTGTGTGATGGGTGGTGAATGCATGTGTGTGCACATGCATGTGGAGGTCAGAGAAGACTGTCGGGCATCTTTCTGTTTGTTTCCTTGAGACGGGGTCTTTCCCTCAACCTGGAGCTGCTGTCAGTCAGCAAGCCTCAGCAGTTCTTTTGTCTTCACCAACTCTCTGCCCTCTACTCCTTGAGACTGGAGTTATAGACATGTATGTCCATGACCAGCTTTTTGTGTGGGTTCTGGGGACTTGAACTTGGCAGCCTTTGCCCAAAAGGCCCTCATGCATAAGTGGCAGTGCTCTTAACTGCTGAGCCATCTCCCCAGTCCCGAAACCCAGCTCTTAAGGGTTGAAAATTTAAAAGATGAAGATCCAGATGATATAGGAATGTGGTTCAGGTGTTATAGCCTGTGGTCTGGCACGGCCATTACATATTAGCAGTACAACTCTGATGTGTAAGATCTTAGAATTCCTTTTAACTTTTCTGAGAAATGCATTTCCCAGTTTTTTTTAATATTACTAAGATATATGAGCCAGGTGTGGTGGTGCATGCCTTTAATCCCAGCACTCAGGAGGCAGAGGTAGGAGGATTGCTGTGAGTTCAAGGCTACCCTGAGACTACATAGTGAATTTCAGGTCAGCTTGGAGTAGAGCCAGTCCTTACCTCAAAAAAATCAAAAATAACAAACAAACAGAAAAAGATACATGAGAACCTTCTCAGGTCTACAGTGAAGTAAGAAACTCTAGAAATATCAAATGATTTAAATTTGCTGTCTTCCAGAGAGCGACGACACAAAGAACGAGAGCGAGATAAGGAACGGGATCGGAATAAGAAGGACCGTGATCGTGACAAAGATGGACACAGACGGGACAAGGACCGGAAACGATCTAGGTATCTAAGGGAATGAGAGTGGGTTTCAGGGGAATGCACCAATCTCTTCTGCTCTGCAGTCCATCATGTGCAGCTTCATAGAGAAAGGAAAATTGGTTTTCCTTAGACAATGTTGGTAGCTATTCCAGAACTATCTTCTTCAGAAAAGATTTAAGTTTTTTGTATGTTTTTTGAGAAGTGGCGTCTTGGGCTGGAGAGATGGCTTAATGGCTAAAGTGTTTACCTGCAAAGACAAAGAACCCAGGTTCAGTTCTCTAGTACCCATGTAAAGCCAGATGCACAAGGTGGCATATTCTTCTGGAGTTCGTTGCAGTGGCTAGAGTAATGAGGTCTTGCTATGTAATCCTGGTTGGCTTGGAACTTGCTGTGTAGATCACGTTGGCCTGAGACGTGCAGTGATTCTTCTGCTTCTGCCTCTCAGGCATGAGCCACCACCTAGCTCAGTTTGTGTGTTCTTCAGAAAATAAAATGGAGCTGGGCATGGTGACGCATGCCTTTAATCCCAGCACCAAAAACCAAAAAATAAAAAATAAAAAAGGTTGGGCTGAGGTTAAAGGCACTTGCTTGCAAAGCCTGCAGGGCCTGGGTTCAATCCCCAGTAGATGGTGGGGACCTCTGCAATGACTCAGAAGGCACCATAGTGCTGAGAAGAAGTGTTAGAGGAGTGCTCAGCACTGAAACATCTCTATCACACCTTCCAAGGCTCTGAGTACATTGTAGAAGAGGCGGAAAGAATGTAAGAGCCAAAGGAAGGATAGAACTCCTTGCAGTGCACTCTTCCAGACACAAAATGGCCTGGATATCCATGACCCCACAGTGCTTGGCAGTATCTACACAAGACCCTCATAACAAGAGGAAAACAAGATAACATCAAAATAAAAGACTGATTGAAATGAGGAGGGAATATGATGGAGAGTGGAGTTGCAAAGGGGAAAGTGGGAGCTGGAGGGAATTATGATTTATTGTCTATAATTATGGAAGTTGTGAATAAAAATTAAAAAAAAAAAGCCAGCTGCACACAGTGGTTCTCGTACCTGGAGTTTAATTTCATGAGCAAGAGGCTGTGGTCCATATTGTCTCTTTCTCTCCCTCTCTCAAAAAAAAAAAAAAAAAAAATACACACACACACATATACACATACACACACACACACACACACACACACACACACACACACATATATATATATAAAATGGTTCATAAGGTCACAATGTTTAGAGGCTCAAATTATTATTGGAATTTAGAAATTGAAAAGGTTATCAGCCTAAAACACATTCTTTTTTTGTTCTTGTTGTTGGCTTTTCAACATAGGGTTTCCCTCTAGCCCAGGCTGACCTGGAATTGGCCTTGAACTCACAGTCATTCTCTTACCTCAGCCTCCTGAGTACTGAGATTAAAGGCATGCACAACCACACCTAGCAGAGAGAATGGACATGAAGGGTCTGTAGCTGCTGCAAAGGAACTCCAGACACATGCTCTGTTTTGTGTATCTGGCTTTATATAGGTACTGGGAAATCAAACCTGGGTCAGTAGGCTTTGCAGGCAAGCACCTTAACCACTGAGCCATCTCTCCAGCCCCAATTTTTATTTTATTTTATTTTTTATTTGTTTTATTAACAACTTCCAAGATTGTAAACAATATCCCATGGTAATGCCTTCCCTCCCCCCACTTTCCCCTTTGAAACTCCATTCTCCATCATCTCCTCTCCCCCTCTCAATCAGTCTCTCTATTATTTTGATATCATGATCTTTTCCTCCTCTTATGATGGTCTTATGTAGGTAGTATCAGGCACTGTGAAGTCATGGATATCCAGGCCATTTTGTGTCTGGAGGAAAACGTTGTAAGGAGTCCTACCCTTCCTTTGGCTCTTACATTCTTTCCACCACCTCTTCCGCAATGGACCCTGAGCCTTGGAAGGTGTGATAGAGATATTGCAGTATTGAGCACTCCTCTGTCACTTCTTCTCAGCACCATGATGCCTTCTGAGTCATCCCAAGGTTACTGCCATCTGAAAAGAGAAGGTTTTCTACCAAAAGTGAAAGCAGCATTAATATATGGGTATGAACATTAAGAGAAATGCTTACTGTTCCAGCCCCAATTTTTAAATTCATCCTTCCTTCCTTCCTTCCTTCCTTCCTTCCTTCTTCTTTCTTTCTTTCTTTCTTTCTTTCCTTCCTTTCCTTCCTTTCCTTTCCTTTTCTTTCTTTCTTTCCTTCTTTCTTTCTCTCTCTCTCTCTCTCTCTCTCTCTCTCTCTCTCTCTCTTTCTTTCTTTCTTTTGGTTTTTTGAGGTAGGGTCTCACTCTAGCTCAGGCTGACCTGGAATTCACTATGTATGTATGCATGTTTGTAGCCACTCAGGGTGGCCTCAAACTCTCGGTGATCCTCCTACCTCTTCTTCCTGAGTGCTGGGATTAAAGTCATGTGCCACCACGTCCAGCTCCAATTTTTTTATTTTACTTATTTTCAAGCAGAGGAAAAGAGGTAGAGAATGAATGGGCATGCCAGGGTCCCCTGCCACTGCAAACAATGTCCATATGCATGTGCCACTTTGTGCATCTGGTTTATATAGGTACTGGGGATTTGAATCCAGGCTGTTAGGCTTTGCAAGCAAGTGTCTTTAACTGCTGAGCCATCTCTCTGGCTGATTTTTTGGTTTTTCAAGGTAGGGTCTTACTCTAGCTCAGGCTGACCTGGAATTTATTACGTAGGCTCAGGGTGGCCTTGAACTCACAGCGATCCTCCTAAGTCTGCCTCCCGAGTGCTGGGATCAAAGGCGTGCGCCACCATGCCCGGCTGTTTTGTGAGACATAGTTTCATGTTGTGACTCACAATTGACCTCAGACTTGCAGCAGTCCTGCTCAGTTTTCAAATACTGGGCTTATAAGTGAACCACCCTGCTTGGCTTGCTATTTGAAATTTTTCATAATAGTACTTGTAGTCCCACTTCAAATTATTATTTAGAAATTATTTAAAATAGATTCAGTAAATGAAGGTTGAGTGCTCAGTGCTAATTGAGACATCTTTAATATTCCTTCCAAGGCTTAAGGAACATTACAAAAGAGTAGGCAGAAAGAGTCTATGAGCTAGAGAATGGGGATGAGTACTTTAGGACACTCTTCAGGCATGAAGTGACTGTTATTTTATGACCTCATATTGCCTTGTTGGTACTGCCACAAGACCTTCAAAAAATTGAGCTTATTAACACTTGGACATGGATGATGAAGGAGGACAGGAAAAAAAAAAGTCATCAGAATAGGAGAGTATATAGTTGGAAAAAAGGTCAGTGAAGGGGGATGGTTGTAGGGGGAAATTATGATCAAGTTATATTATCTTCATGTATGAAAATTGTCACAAAGCAAAACCAAAACAGATGTGATGGTGCATGTCTAGTCCCAGCACTCAGGAGGCTATTAGGAGGATTGCTGTGAGTTCAAGGCCAGCTTAGGGCCACAGAGTGCTTTCCAGGTCAGTTTTGGCTACAAAGTGAGATTCTGCCCCCCCCTCCCCCCCCCACACAGAACAACAACAAAAAGAACAAGAAAAAAGAAAAAGAAGGCAGCAGATAGAATAGAGCCAAGACAGGGCCATAATTAGGTTTCAGATCATGCAGAGAGATTGGGCCTTGCTAAGAGGTTTAGGACACGCTGGATGACCATAGATCAGTCTTGTTGATTCATGAGAATGCTTCTTTCCTCTTTTGGGGGCCCAGCCTGAATCTCATCCATTAGGTGAGATTAATTGTACTTTTCCCATTCTTTTCCTTTAAAGTTTATCTCCTGGCCGAGGAAAAGATTTTAAATCTCGGAAAGACAGAGATTCTAAGAAGGATGAAGAGGATGAACATGGTGATAAGAAGCCTAAGGTAAAGAAACTGGATGATTTTTGTGTTCTTCTCCTCAACTCACACCTTGCCTTGTGCATCTAAAGGGAATGAGCCTTTCTGGACTGAATTCCTGTGTTTTATCTTTAGACCCAGCCATTATCCCTGGAGGAACTTCTGGCTAAGAAAAAGGCTGAAGAAGAAGCAGAGGCTAAGGTAAAAACTTGAGGCTCTGTATTAGTGTGTCCTGGCTGCCATAACAAAATACCAGACATGGGGGCTTCAACATCAGAGACATAAGATACTTACTTTCTCATAGCTCCAGAAGTTAGAAATCCAAGCTCAAAATATCAGTGGGATTATTTCTTTTGAGGCCCCTGTCCTTGGGTTACAGATGTACCTTACACATATTAGGCAAATACTATACTGTTGAGCTATATCCCTGGCCCTTTTTTTTTATTTTTTCCAAGGTAGAGTCTTACTCTAGCCAAGACTGGCTACCTCAGCCTCTCAAGTACTAGGATTAAAGGTGTGCACCACCATACCCAGCCCTGGCCCTCCTTAGTTTGAGACAGGGTCTGACCAAGCTGCCTAGGCTGGCCTTGAGTAGCTGGTACACAGGTCTGTGGTACCAAACCAGGCTGTCTTACCATATTCTCTCTCTCTCTCTCTTGTCTGTCTCTACTGGTGATTTAACCCAGGGCCTTATGCATACTAGGCAAATTCTTTAATACTGAGCTACATCCATTCGTCATCTTATGATGACATTAGTTAGATTGGGCTAGGGCCCACTCTGGCAGTGTCATTTTAACTTCATTTCTTGAAAGGGTCCTTCAAATATGTCAAAATCCTGAGGTACTGGGGAGGGTTAGGGTTTCCTTATGAATGATAATTGGGGTATTTAGCCCATAACAAAAGTCCTAGGCCTATATGTGATTTTTCAGTAGGTTTAATGCCTAAACAAGTATTTTTTCAAGGTCCCTAGCAGTGGTGTGATTGTTCTGTGACCCCAGATACTTTAACAGTGCCCATCTGTCTTCTAGCCCAAGTTCCTCTCCAAAGCAGAGCGGGAGGCTGAAGCTCTCAAGAGGCGGCAGCAGGAGGTAGAAGAGCGACAGCGGATGCTTGAGGAAGAGAGGAAAAAGAGGAAACAGTTCCAAGACTTGGGCAGGAAGATGCTGGGTTTGTCTTTTTGCCCTGTGTGGATAGGGTGGAATGGGATTATGGTGCCATTTAAGAGAGATTTAAAAACCTGGGTTGGAGGTAAAATTCCGTGGTAGAACATCTTTTTGTTAGATATCCTTTTCAATTATATCATAAATATATATTTTTTTCTTTATTTAATTAATTAATTTGAGAGAGAGAAAGACAGAGGCAGATAGAGGAAAAAATGGGTGTGCCAGGGTTTCTAGCCACTGCAAACCAACTCTAGATGCATGCACCACTTTGTGCATCTGGCTTTATGAGGGTACTGGGGAACTAAACCTGGGTCCTTTGGTTTTGCAGGCAGGCACCTTAACTGCTAAGGCATCTGTCCAGCTCTCCCTTCCTTTTTTTTTTTTTTTTTTTTACGAGAGAGAAAGCCGGAGAGAATTGAGAATTGGCACACCAGGGTCTCTAGCCATTGCACATGAACTCCAGATGCGTGCGCCACCTTGTGAGCATGCATGTGTGCACATGTATCACCTTGTACATCTGACTTACATGGGTTCTAGGGAGTCAAACCTGGGTCCTAGCCGGGCGTGGTGGTGCACGCCTTTAATCCCAGCACTTGGGAGGCAGAGGTAGGAGGATTGCTGTGAGTTCAAGGCCACCCTGAGACTACAGAGTGAATTTCAGGTCAGCCTGAGCTACAGTGAGACCCTACCTCGAAAAACCAAAAAAAAAAAAAAACTGGGTCCTTGGGCTTCACAGGCAAGCTCCTTAACTGCTAAGCTATCTCTTCAGCCCTTTCTCATTTGTATCTGTTGACTGAATTCCCTCTTCTCTTCCACTGAGCTCTTCTGCAGCTTTTCTTTCTTTGATCTGTAGAAGATCCTCAGGAACGAGAGCGTAGGGAACGCAGGGAGAGGATGGAGCGGGAGACCAATGGAAATGAGGATGAGGAAGGGCGGCAGAAGATCCGTGAAGAGAAGGATAAGAGCAAGGAACTACACGCTATTAAGGTACAAGCCTTGCCCCCTTTCCCATTCCAGAGAGGGGTAGGTATTTGGCCATTCTGGTCTCTGTATGTTAGATTTGGACCTTGAGATTATGGCTTTCTGCTCTCTCCCTGGATAGGAGCGTTATCTGGGTGGCATCAAAAAACGGCGCCGAACGAGACATCTCAATGACCGCAAATTTGTGTTTGAGTGGGATGCATCTGAGGATACCTCCATTGACTACAATCCTCTGTGAGTGGCTTTGTGCCTGCATGCTAAGATGTTAAGATGAACTGGAATGGGGAAATTAGTAGACTAGCATTTATCCAGATTTTTGGGCAGGGGACAATGCTGGTCAGGAAGAAGAATTGATGGATATTGGCAGTCTGCTTTTTGTTCCTGCAGCTGTAACGGACTTCTTTTTTCTACTTCCGTCTCAATCCCAGGTACAAAGAACGTCACCAGGTGCAGCTGTTGGGGCGAGGTTTCATTGCCGGCATCGACCTAAAGCAGCAGAAACGAGAGCAGTCACGTTTCTATGGAGATCTCATGGAGAAAAGGAGAACCCTGGAAGAAAAGGAGCAGGAGGAGTGAGTGGTTGGGGCTAAGTGTGATTAGGGAGAGCCTAGAATCTCTATGGAAGGGACTGTACTGATTCTGCTTAATCCTCATGTCCTGTTTCAGGGCAAGACTCCGCAAACTTCGAAAGAAGGAAGCCAAGCAACGTTGGGATGATCGCCATTGGTCCCAGAAGAAGTTAGATGAGATGACAGACAGAGACTGGAGGATCTTCCGTGAAGACTATAGCATCACCACCAAGGGTGGCAAGATCCCCAATCCCATCCGATCCTGGAAAGATTCTTCTCTGCCTCCACACATTTTAGAGGTCATTGATAAATGTGGCTACAAGGTAAAGAGGAGAAGATTGGCCTGGGAAATCTCCCCCATTCTAGCATCCTAGACGACAACTGTAGTTTGTGGTTGGAGAACTGTTCCTTAACTATTTCATGTCATCTCTGCCCGTGGGTACCAAACTATGCATGTCTTTTCCTTTCTGGTAGAAATATGGGCCTGTAGGGATTGTGTTCTTTAGCCCCCTTTCCTGTGTACTATACTTGGACCAGGTACATTGTGGTAGCATACGTGTACACAGTGTTAGTAACGTCCCAGTAAGGCAGTTCTGCCTGTACCCCATCACCCTTGCTCTCTCACTGCAGGAACCAACACCTATCCAACGTCAGGCCATTCCCATTGGGCTACAGAATCGTGACATCATTGGTGTGGCTGAGACTGGCAGTGGCAAGACAGCAGCCTTCCTCATTCCGTTACTGGTCTGGATTACCACGCTTCCCAAAATTGACAGGTGGGGACACCTGGCATCAGTTGGAGTGGGTTTGGTTGGGTAGAAAAAATGAAAATGGCAGTTGAGTGAGTGAGTAGTTTTTATTGTTGAGACAGGGTCTCATTTAACCCAGGCTGGCCTTCATTTCCTGTGTAACAGAATAATTTTGAACTTGCGATCCTTCTGCCTTGTTGGGCTTTCAGGTATATGCCTCAATAGGTTTATATGGTGGGGATTGAACCCAAAGTTTCATGAATGTTAGGCAAGCACTCCACCACAGACCAGTATTCCTAGCCCTGGCTTTTTGTTGTTATTATTGTTGTTAATTTAAGAAAAAAAATTTTTTTTTGTTTTTTGTTTTTCACAGTAGGATCTCACTCTACCTCAGGCTGACCTGGAATTCACTACGTAGTCTCAGACTAGCCTTGAACTCATGGCGATCCTCTTACTTCTGCCTCCCAAGTGCTGGGATTAAAGGCATATGCTACCACGTCTGGCCAGGAAAATAGTTTCTATTTATTTGAGAGAAAGAGAGAGAGAGGGAGGGAGAGGGGGAGGGAGAGAGAGAGAGAGAGCGCGTGCACGCATGTGCGCACACTTCAAGGCCTTTTATTGCAGAAGAACATCAGAAGCATGTGCCACTTAGTGCATCTGGTTTTACATGGGTATCCGGGAATCGAACCTGGGTCCTTAGGCTTCATATGCAAGCGCCCTAACCACTAAGCATTCTCTCCAGCCCCTATTTGCTTATTTTTAAGTCTATAATCAGAAACTTTTGTGGGGGCATTTGTATGTGTGCACATGTGGAGTACAGAGGTCAGTGACAGGTGTCTTACTTAATTGTTCTCCACATCATTATTATTATTTTCTTCTCCGAGGTAGGGTCTCGCTGTAGCCTAGCCTGACGGAATTTATTATGTAGTCTCAGGGTGGCCTTGAACTCACAGTGATCATCCTATCTCTGCCTCCCAAGTGCTGGGATTAAAGGCGTGTGCCACCACACCCAGCTTTATTAGTTTTAAAAATATTTTTATGCTGGGTATAGTGGCACACGCCTTTAATCCCAGCACTTGGGAGGCAGAAATAGGATCACTGTGAGTTCAAGGCCAGCCTGAGACTACATAGTGAATTCTAGGTTAGCCTGGGCTAGAGTGAGGCCCTACCTCAGAAAACCAAATACATACATACATACTATTCTCATTTATTTATTTAAGATAGAGTGCGTGTGGACACACCAGCACCTCTTGCTGCTGCAAACTAACTCTAGATGTGTGTTTGGATTTATGGGGGTACTGGGGAATCTAATCCAAGAGTCTTTAACCATGGTGCTATCTCCCCAGCATTCCACCTTATTTTCTGAGCAGAACCTCTCACTGAATCTAGAGCTTACAGATTTGGCTAGGCTAGGTATTGCAGTCCGGTTCGCATTGCTGGTAGAATTCACCCAACTAAGCAGCTTGTGGGAAAAAGAGGTTTATTTTGGCTTACAGGCTTAGGGGAAGCTCCATGATGGCAGGGGAAAACAATGGCATGAGCAGAGGGTGCATATCACCCCCTGGCCAACATATAGTGGACAATAGAAAAGGAGAGTGTGCCAAACACTGGCATGGGGAAACTGCCTGTAACATCCATAAGACTGCTCCCAACAACACACCACCTCCAGGAGGCATTAGGTCCCAAATCTTCATCAGCTGAGAACACCTCTAAGTTTATGGGGGACACCTGAATCAAACCACCACATGGTGCCCCTGGCCCCCATAAACTGATAACCATCCATGATGTAAAATGCAATACATTCATCCAACTTTAAAAGTCCCCATAGTTTTTATCAATTCAGTGATGTTCATATATCCCCATAATCCAAAAAATACCAACCAATACAAGATTTAAACAGGGTAAACATCAAACTTTGTAGCTCCAAGTCCAACAGCTCTAGTCAATTGCAAATCTTAAGTCTGATAATTCTAACCAGCAACAAGTCTCTGGTATTCCAATTCTGCCCCTCCAGCTAGGTCACTCACAGTCTTGGAAAACTTGTCAGGGCTGGCAGCTTTCCTTAGCAGCTATCTTGTGGTCCAGGCATCTCCACTGGGTCTCCACTGCAATCCACGGTTCATCCTCATGGCTCCGTTGGGTCTCCATGCAGGCATCCAGCAAACCTGCTTCACACTGCCCATAGCTGTTTCCAAAACACAAAACCATGTTGCAAACTCAACGACCCTCTATTTCCTGCATCTCTTATACTCCACAATACCAGGTAGGGTGCCAATTCGTTAATATAGGAGAGAATAAAGCAGACTTTGAAGAACAGAACACTCCTTGAGCACTCAGACCCCTTCAAAAGAGTCTACATTCTTCCCATTGCCCCAGTGCAGGTCAACTAGCCCAGTCTCAAAGGTTGTAATTTCTCAATTGAAGCAGAACAGACAGCAGTTCACCCAAAGTTTTTTTTTTTTTTTTTTTCTGTGCCATATCCCTCTGCTCACATGAGTTCATTTCTACACAAAGCAACCCTGCACAACTTCTCAGGACACAGGAATAACAGCAAGCTTCTCACACAAACTGCTAGCCCAGTCCAAGCAAAGCTCTTTCTAACCCTCATAAACCAAACCTCACAGTCCATAGTTCTTACTGCAATCAGGTCTTTCAACTCTGACCAGATTAGTCCATCAAGCTGTACTTACAGCTCTGCAAGGTGTCTCTTAGGCCAAGGATTTCAAGTCCTTCCACATTCCTCTTGAAATCAGCTCCAAAAGGCCAAAGCCACATGGTCAGGTATCTAGCAGCAATCCCACTTCTCCATACCACTTTACTGTTGCAGTCAGGTTCTCATTGCTGGTAGAAATCACCCAACCAAGAGCAGCTTGTGGGGAAAAGAGGTTTATTTTGGCTTACAGGTTTGAGGGGAAGCTCCATGTTGGCAGGGGAAAATGATGGCATGAGCAGAGGGTGGACATCACCCCCTGGCCAACATAAGGTGGACAATAGCAACAGGAGAGTGTGCCAAACACTGGCATGGGGAAACTGGCTATAACACCCATAAACCCACCTGGGCTGACTTGGACTTCTCTGTAGTCCAGGCTGACCTCGAATTCACAGTGATTCTCCTACTTCTGCCTCCTTAGTGCTAGGATTAAAGGTGTGCACCACTACTCCTGGCTTGGTCTCTGATTTTTACATGGATCACTGCATCCTTTTCCACCAGCTTATTTTCATAGCTACCCTTAAGAGTGACTTTGCCTTGCTTCTGTTTTGATTGAATAAGAGCCCAAGTTTATGAAGCATTGGGACACCCTGTTTACCACAGGATTGAAGAGTCAGACCAGGGCCCTTATGCCATCATCCTGGCTCCCACCCGTGAGTTGGCTCAACAGATTGAAGAAGAGACCATCAAGTTTGGGAAGCCGCTAGGCATTCGCACTGTGGCTGTTATTGGTGGCATCTCCAGAGAAGACCAAGGCTTCAGACTACGCATGGGTTGTGAGGTTTGTTTCTGTAGCCAGCTGCTGCTTGCTGGGAAGGCTTTCCGTCTTGGGAGTTTGTTTCTAGCTGCTGGCATAGATGTGCAATGAAGTGAGGAAAGGCCTGGCTTATGTATATGTGCTGTTTGTTGAGAATTTATGCACTAGAGGTTATAACACACATTATGTATACATACATACACATATGTGTGTATATATGCTCACTGTTATAACAGCCATATGTGGCATCTCCATTTTATTGATGAAGCTGAGGCTCAGGTTAGTAACTTGCCTGTCATGACACCCAGCTGCCAGTGGGCCATATGGAGGAGGAAATGGTTCATATCTAACGCCGTGCTTCTATCGCTGCACAAGACCATGTTGCCAGCAGTGTGCGTTGCTTTCTCAGAAAGGTCAAGAGAGTCTTAGTAGTCTGTCATAGGAACTTAATCTTGGTACAGATTTCTCAGTGTAATTCTTCCATGTAGCTCCTTACGTAGTATTCCTTAGCTTTTCTCACATCTAAGAAAGTTCTTTCTGATTTTGCTTCCTGGATCTTAAAACCCCATTCATTCCTGGAAAAAAAGCGATTGTGGTAGCTAGTGATTTCATGTCAGTTTTTAGGAACCTTCGCTGTTTAATGTGACTGGAGGTTAGGGTCCAAGTTCATTGCATTGGAGATAAGTTGCTCAAGTGAATGGATAGGTGATAGCAGAGAAAAGGGAGATGTCTGCCAATCTATGATTACACCATCCCCCCCCCCCCCAGATTGTGATCGCCACCCCAGGACGTCTGATTGATGTGTTGGAGAACCGCTACCTGGTACTAAGCCGCTGTACGTATGTGGTTCTGGATGAAGCAGACAGGATGATTGATATGGGCTTTGAGCCAGATGTCCAGAAGATTCTGGAACACATGCCTGTCAGCAACCAGAAGCCAGATACAGATGAGGCTGAGGACCCAGAGAAGATGTTGGCCAACTTTGAGTCTGGAAAACATAAATACCGCCAAGTAAGTCTTCTTTCCTGGGAGAAGTTGGGAAAGTTCTGAAACCCGCTTTTGGATTCTTGCTTAGGGTGGGCTCAGTGTGTGTTTCCAGAATGGTAAAGTGTGCCTAGGTATAGTCTTCTTGCTTGGAGTGGAGTCATTTAGATTAGCCCTGCAAAAGAATTATGCTCTCCCTCCCCCCCCGCCCCCCAAAACAAAAGCCAAAAACAGAGGCTGAGGCAATGGCTCAGTGGTTAAAAGAGCTTCCTGGGCAAGCATGCTGACTGGAGTTTGGATACCTAGAACCCATGTAAAGCCAGATGTGTGGTACAAGTGTCTAATATGCCTGTGGCAATGGAAGCTAGAGTTAGAAGAATTCTGAAGCTTACATTCCAGCTAGTCTTATTAGCAGTAGCAAACAAGAGACTGACACTCTGAGATTGTCCTTTTGTGCCCCATACATGCACATTGTACCATGAACACCAAAAAAAAAAAAAAAAAAAAAAAGCATAAAACAAAAACAAAGCCAGTCATGGTGGCCTACTCCTATAATTGCAGCACTTGTAGATGGAGGCAGAAGTTCCATAAGTTTGAGGCATACTGAACTACATAGGGAGACCCTCTAAGCCCATAAACAAAACAAAGATGCTACTGCCTGGACCACAGTACTAGCAAATGCTTTTTGTACTAAGATGAACAGGTACTGAGGGAATGTGGGAAGGCAAAGGACATTATAAAGGTGACTGTTAATTAGACTCAGAGCAGGATTCATTTTAAGTTTTTTTGCCTGGGCTGAGTGAACTGCCTGTGGTGACAGTGGGCTCTGTGGTTATGGATGCCTGGGCTGAGGGCTGAGCCTCCTGTTTTCATAGACAGTCATGTTCACGGCTACCATGCCACCGGCAGTGGAGCGTCTAGCCAGGAGCTATCTTCGGCGACCTGCTGTGGTGTACATTGGCTCTGCAGGCAAGCCCCATGAACGTGTGGAACAGAAGGTCTTCCTCATGTCGGAGTCAGAAAAGAGGTATGGAGGCAGCCAACCCATGGAACTTGTGAAAAGAGGGCTTTTGACAGATTCTTTCAGTGTGAGTGGTGGCTGTGGGGTGATTATTATCATATTGAAGAGCTTCTGTTTTCTTGTGAATGTCATGGGCATTGAAAACCCTGAAGTCGTTGTTTATAAGTCAGGGTTAGACTAGGAAGTACGATACATCTCGTTTTCCTCTTCCTCTTCTATACAGGAAAAAGCTGTTGGCAATCTTGGAGCAAGGCTTTGATCCTCCCATCATTATTTTTGTCAACCAGAAGAAGGGTTGTGATGTGCTGGCCAAGTCCCTAGAGAAGATGGGGGTATGTCTCACAGGGAGTAGCGCTCTAGCCTTGGTGGTGCTGCTTTCTGAAACTAGGGTGCCTCACAGGCACCTGTTTTCAATTCTCTCTCATTGCTTAACCTTTCCAGTATTTAAAAATCAGGCCAAAGAGAAAAGTGGTTTCAGGGGAATAGAAAGAACCAGTCCAAATGTTAGGAATCCCTTCCATTCCAGCAACTGCAGACAAAGCCACCATCGGTGCTTATCCGAGATTGTTATGTCCAGTGAAAGGTTTATGAGACACCCTGAGGGTGTGGAGTAGAGTGGGTCCATGCTCTTTGTGCATGTTTGAGAAATGAGATGGGAGGTCATAGAGGGGGATGCTGATCACTGTCTTGATACTTGTTCCTGAGGGGAAAGGTGTGCTGTTGCCACTTAGCTTTCTTGCTTCCTTAAGTGTCTTAATCCCTACTTTCCACCCTAGTTCTCTTTGAAAACTTCTCAACTGTCCGACTTTGTATTTTGACAAATTGCTCTGTCTTTGGCTCTACCCTGCCAAAGGTCTACCCTACCACACCGCACCACACCCCATTCTCTTCCATCCCTTGCTTTAGCTCACTTGTTTTCTTCTTGCTGCACTTGAACTCATTCTTTCTCTGCCTCTTGTGCTTTCTTCTATCTGCTGCTCTTCCCAGCCCTCTCCTTCCCCATTTTGTCTTTATTTCTCTGTCTGCCCATGACCCCATTGTACTCTACACCTCACCATTCTTCCAACAGTACAATGCTTGTACACTGCATGGTGGAAAAGGCCAGGAGCAGCGAGAATTTGCACTGTCCAACCTCAAGGCTGGAGCCAAGGATATCTTGGTGGCTACTGATGTGGCTGGTCGTGGTATCGATATTCAAGATGTATCTATGGTTGTCAACTATGATATGGCTAAAAATATTGAAGGTAAGTGCTAAGGAGGTAACTTTAATCCAGGGTGAGACGAAACTATTTTTATCCTGTCACTTAGAGTCAGGGTGTTGTACTGAGGATCTCATTCCTGTAGCCTGGGATGCTTGTCCCAGCATGTGGGTTAACACTCTATCTTCAGGGGTGTGGAGATAATGGAACTAGGAGACCCTTAGTTTGGAAGTATGACCAGTAGCAGCGGGAATGGGGACAGGCAGCACTGGAGAACTCTGGGTGCTTCAAGTGTAGACAGCATGAAGTGGATTTCCTGCACATGAAGTCTGATGAGGAGGGTGCTTTTGGGAATGAAACACCACTCACTGGGACATTTGGTCTAGTCCTGAGTTATATTCCTCCTACTCCCCAGATTACATTCACCGCATTGGCCGCACGGGAAGAGCAGGCAAGAGTGGTGTGGCCATCACATTCCTCACCAAAGAGGACTCAGCTGTGTTCTACGAACTAAAGCAAGCCATCCTGGAGAGCCCAGTGTCTTCTTGCCCCCCAGAGCTGGCCAACCACCCAGATGCCCAGCACAAGCCAGGCACCATCCTCACTAAGAAGCGCCGGGAAGAGACCATCTTTGCTTGACACAACACTCTTCCATTGGGTTTTAAGGCATGCTCTGAAGCTGCCTGATGCCAGTTCCTAAAGATCTGCACATCCCTCTTTCCAGGCTCTCATTCTTGGGATATTGGGCTTAGGAAACAACTCCCTGGCCTAGGCCCTCAGGTTTGGAGGCCTGCATTTAGGGCTGCTGCAGAAGGACAGGAAGATGCTGTGTGAGGGAGGGAGAGCAAACTGCCACAAGCTTTGGCCCAGCTCTGCCACTTATAGGAACTTTAGGGTTGTCCTGGGCCATCAGCTCTTCCCAGATCATGGGACAGCCGGTTGGCACTACTGCCTCAGACTAAACAAACACCTGGCCACCTGGGACCTTCAGGACAGACACAAGTGTGTAACTGTATGCTACAGCAATGTTGCTGCCCTAAATGGACCCACAGGACCTGGCACCGTGAGGATTGTGGACCTTGGACTCTCACTGTCACTTTGACAGCTGTTTTCCTATTTGGAGTATAAAACAGGTTGAGAGCCTTTAGAAATGTGCACAGCCCCGTGCCAAGGGGTGCCATGCACTCTAGGTGTCCCTCCCCCAGGGAATTTTTTTTAGATGCGGGGGTGGGGAAAGCTGGCTGTGCTCATCTTTAACTCACTGAGTGAAATTTCTGTTTTCTATTCTCTGAGAAGATAAGTTTGTATGTTCTGAGAATAAATACATGACTGTTAAGGCTGTGTCTAGTTCTAACTAACTCACTTTCCATCTTCTCCCTGGAACCAAGAGGATAGGAAGGATAGCACTGGATGCACACTGTGGGTTGGTTGGGGGAAAAATAGTTTCACTGAGAGAAAGGCTTAGGTTCTGTATAGACTCAGATACTTGAGGAGAGGTGGCACAGCATTAACAGCAAAGTCATAGTGCATCTCCCCTCTCCTGCTCTTGCCTCATGTAACTTGTGGCCTTGTGCTGGTTACCTTCCAGAGAACTCTGCACAGGACGAGAAAAGGAAGCAGTTATAAGTTTGGGTAGGTAAGGCACAGTTGGAACTGTTCTTCTGTTACAATGACCCTTAAGCCTGTTCTCAGTGCCCTTGCTGGGTACATTGCTCACAGAAAAGGATGGTGAAGAAGAGATAGGCAGCAGGGGCTTTGAGGGGAAAGCAAGCTAGGTCCAGCTGAGTTTGGTCCCATAGTCCTCTTACACACATGCTCTTTTACCCCTCCAAGCCAAACAAGTACATGAAATTCAAGTTGTGGCTGGTTCCAGGGCCCTTCCATCCTGTGTGTGGCAGGAACAATGGAAAGCACTGAATAAGCCTCTTCCTTGCTTCTCAGAACCAGTCCCTTCTATGCTGCCAAATGTCTCCCTCCAGACACCAGGGCATGAGTTTGGGGTTTCTGGGAGGTCCTATAGCTCTGCCATTTCTGCTTCCTCTCTCCTGGACCCTTAGAGAGAAGGGGCCAGAATACTACCTGACCTCCACAACACTTAGGCCACATGGGCACATGGCCACCTGAGCCAGCAGACAGACCAGACACGTGATGGAGTGTGCATGGTGTTTTATTGGTGATGACAGTGAAGTGGGCAGGGTCTTGTGGAGCATGCTCTGTAGATCACACACTAGAGCCATAAGGCAAGGGTAGCTGGGTAAACAGGGCCTCTGGGGCTGTCCACTGTGTCCTATTCTCCCTATCTAACCCTAACTTAACAAGCAGCAGCTATGAGTCAGGAATAAGGTCAGGAGCCCCTATCTTGCAAGAGGCTTGAAGGGAAAGAACAGAAATGACAGATGCAAGGGCAAAGAATGAGCAAGGCAGGGGGGAGACCCAAAGTTGTTCCTCCCTCCCCAAACCCCAGTCCAGGCTGGCTCCTGTCTGCCTTTTGGCTTGACTATGCTCCAGTTCCCTAGTCCTGTCAGATGCTAGACTTCCTGGTATGATGAGGAGGACCCTTTTCCCCCAGCGCTTCAGCTGTGAGGTCTTTGGACCGTCCTCGTCTGCCTGCTACTCCAGTCTTGGACGTGGATGTCCCACCCCAGCTGATAGAAATACCACCACGTTGGGCTCTGATTGTCTCATTTCTGATGTGTGGCAGTGAGGTGAGTGGAGGCCCCTTGCACCTAAAAGCATAACCCAAGTTCCTTAACTTAGGACTTGTGACTGCTTTGTTTCTTACTTGTGCAGTGTTACCAACACCTCTATCCTCTTGTCACTCAGAGGAGGCATCCCTTCCCTGAATTGGTGGGAAGGCCTCTGCTAAAGTGGTCCTGGTCTGAGGTCACTGCCCAGTAGGGCAGGGTCTTGTGCAGGAGGTGAGGAAGGTGCCAGAGGTGCAGAACACAGCTAGTAACTGGAACAGGAGCCTATGGGGTCACTGTGCCCAGGAGGTGAGGGGGCCCCTTGCTTCTCCCAGAACTTTAGGACCACAGTTTGCCCTGGTGCTTGGGCTGGGCATGGGGTTGTGGGAGCTGAGCCTAGTGGCACTCTAATGCCAGTCTAACTCCAATCTGCCTGGAGAGGGCATCCCAGCCAGCTGTGCCTGTTCCTGCCAGGGTGGGGCAGGAGGTGATCAGTAGCTATCCTTGGACCAAGGCCGGTTGCGCTGCCAGTTCCGGTCATTATGGTTGTGCTCCGAGTCCTGGGCTAGGAGCCGGTCTTGGGGATCATGCCCATTAGTACTGGGCAGCCCCGAGGTGTGTTGGCGGTGAGGCTGGTACAGGTCCTGGTAGGCATCTGTGTAGTCCTCTTCCAGGTGGCGGGAGCTGCGCTGTGAAGATCCGGTCCAGGCCTGGCGGGAGCTCTCGCTGGCCTCATCTGAGGGCATCAAGCTGTCCCGCTCCAGGGGTGAGTGTTCCTCACCTCGTTCCCCCAGCAGCTGCTGGTTCTGGGGGCCACAAAATAGCTCTAAGTGAGGCAGCACAGACCTGGTCTTTGCTTCTCTCCCATCTACGGCACCTTTCTTCCTCAAAGCTAGGGCTTTGTGCTCCCTAGGCAAGAGCTCTTCTAGGGGTGAGCTAACCCACCCCCTCCCTCACTTTGAATTCCCAGGTTAAGGAAATAGGGGAGGAGGAAGCAGTGCCGTACCAGTCTTTCAGATTCATACCAAAAACTGGAGTTTTTAACTCCTGCAAATTCAGGCTTTGCTTTCCAAACCAGGGGTTCAGCAAATAAAGTCCTTGCTATGCAAGTATGAAGACCTGAGTTTGGTCCCTTAGCTCCCACAGAAATGCCAGGTGGGTATGGTGGCCCTCCTCCAGGAGGCAGATATGGGATCCTGGGGCAAGCGGCTAGATAGAATCAGTGAGCTCTGGGTTCAACTGAGAGACTACCTCAGTAAAATGGAGAGTGACTGAAAAAGACTCCAAAGTCAACCTCTGGCCTCAACATGCACACATGTGTACACACATGCCTATACAAATATGCAAAAAAAAAAACTCAGTTGAGGGGCTGAAGAGATGGGTCAGTGGTTAAAGGCACTTGTTTGCAAAGCCTGACAACCCAAGTTCAATTCCCCAGTACCCACATAAAGCCAGATGCACAAAGTGGCACATCCACCTGGCGTTCATTTGCAGGGGTAGGAAGCCCTGGCACGCCAATACTCACTCTGTCTATCAAAAAAGTTTTTTGTTTTTTTCGAGGTAGGGTCTCACTGTAGCCCAGGTTGACCTGGAATTCACTATGCAGTCTCAGGGTGACCTTGAATTCATGGCAATCCTCCTACCTCTGCTTCCTAAGTGCTGGGATTAAAGGCGTGCCACCACGCCCAACTCAAATATTTTCAAATATATTTTTATTTATTTGGGAGATAGTTAAATAGACAGACAGACAGACAGATAAATAGATAAGGAGTGCACCAGGGCTTCCAGCCACTGCAAACAAACTCCAGACACGTGAGCCACCACGTGCATCTGGCTTACATGGGTACTGGGGAATTGAACCTGGGTCCTTAAGTTTCATAGGCAAGCACCTTAACCACTAAACCATCTCTCCAGTGATTATTTATATATATATATATATATATATATATATATATATATATATATATTTAGTATACTTTATTTATTTTTATTTATTTAACAGAGAGAGAATGGGTGTGCCAGGGCCTCCAACCACTACAAACAAACTCCAGATGCTTGTGTCCCCTTATACACCTCGCTAATGTGGGTCCTGTGGAATCGAACCAGGGTCCTTTGGCTTTGCAGGCAAACACCTCAACTGCTAAGCCAGCCCTCCAGCGAGATATTTTTTTAAAAAAACTGAGTTAACTATAATAAAATACTTGAAACTTAGCAAATTAAAAAAAAACTGAGTTGAAGAAGAATGTGGAGAGAATGTTTCCTTTGACTCCTACAAGGCCCATCTCTGATTACTCATTTCACTGATTTACTCCCTCTCCCATCAGGAAGTTTCTTGGCCCAGCAACTGAGCAGAAGCACAGCTGACAGCCCTATAGTCCTTCAGACTGTACTGCAGGCCAAGAATGATCCTGTGAGCAGGGCTGAAGCTATCTTGGCTGAATTAACCTGCATATCTGTGCCCGTTGGAAATGATTACCTGAAGTCCAGGAATGGCACTGGGAGGGCCCAGAAGTCCAGGGCCAGGAGCTGGATGGTGGGTGGCTCTCCAGTAAACCTCCAGGTACTCAGCTAGGTGCTCGCAAGCATCTTCCAGCTGGTTCTCATCCAGAATCACATCAAATGATTCCTGGGGAAGGAGGGAAGGTAAGGGGAGAAGGCTGGGTGGGCCCCTGCCCATCTCTGCATATTTTACAGAATAAGGGGTATAGTTGCAGCTGACCCAGGCATTACCGGTGGGCACTGAACCAGCTTATCATATGCCATCATCTGCACAGTGAGGTGCTTCATCTGTGACTTCCCCCGGGAGCGGATGAGCCGCTGGAGGACCTGAGAAGGAAAGGCAAAGCTAAACCTGAAATTTCTTGAAGCTGCACTTAGAGGGGGCCTGGAAAGAACTAGGCAGATCCCCCATTTGTGATCTGGCATCCGTAGCAGGTGAGGATGACTCAGTGGTGTTAAGGAGCAGCAGGCAAAAGGAATTCAGGCATCTCAGGCAGGGCTCAAACAGATATGCTACATTCTGGAGAGCAATTCTGGGTTCCCCATCACCCCAGCTGACTTACCTTAGGTGAGGATACCTTGACAAAGACGATGATGGGAGCCAGTGAGGTCTTTGCTAGCTGTGCTGGGTGGTTGATGGTATCAGCATCCAACACTACTAGCTGCAGAGATTTGGCCAGCTCGAATATGCGCTCAATCTCACTCTGAACTTCAGCTAAGGAAGGCGAGCAGCAGCTCAACAGGGGTTCTGCCATCCCACTGCTTACTTCCCAGGCTTTGAGGGCTGCTTGCTACATAGTAGGTAGGAAGGAAGGAGGCCTGGGCAGGCACAGGACTGGTGAACTGAGGAGGGCAATCCAGGGGCAGATCCATGGTAGACATGGGCAAAGAGACAAGGCATTGACGAGAGAGAAGGGAGAAGAAAGTTCTCACTAGCATGGAGTGAGGAAGCAGAGAAACAGGAGATAGAGTCCTCACCAATGCTGGAGCGGGCAGAGGAGCGCTCAATGATGGTCCTCTTGCCAGGATTGTTGAGGACAGACCGCTTTGCCAATGACAGGTCAGCTGTGACACGGGTGATGGAGATCCTGGGGTGAGGGTGGAGAGACATCTTCCTTCTCATTTAAGGCCTTCCTTACCCAGTTCTCTAACTTTCCCTTTAGAGATTTGCTATGAACATGTGGAAGGAGACTGTTCCTCATTCTCATTCCATTCCAAGCCAGACCAGCTTACCTGCCATCAAACCTGTGTTTAAGGAAGTCAAACAGAGCCTTCTGCATCATGTCTGTGACCTGGAGGGGAGAGTGTGGTGCTGACACAGGGCTCCTGGAGAGAGGCAGCATCCTCTTACAGAGTCTACCCTCTCCCTACACATCTTCCCACTGTCTTTGGAACTTTATTGTGTCAGGCTTGGTAGAGTAACTTTGGGGTCAGGGTTCTCTCACCTCATAACCTTTCAGTGAGGGTCCCACCAGCACCACGGGCCGCATAGAGGGCACCACATCATATGGAGGAACATGTTCTGTCTGCAAAATAGAGGGTCAAACAAGATCTTGGCCCTGGTGTCCGCCTTATGGGGCAGAATCAAGAGTCCTGGGACTCCCTCCCCTCTGTTCTGCCCGACAATGGTAATGACTACCCAGAAGTGTCCCCAGAACCATGAGCTCCCCAGCCTAGGTTCCTTCCTTAACTCACCTGCTTCTGCTTCTGCTTGGCTTTTTGGAAAAGGAAATAAAAGATTCAAGTTGGTGAAGGGAAAAGGCTCCGGGGGTATGACAGTCCCTTCCCCAGGGAAGATACTGGGTTCTCCCAGCTCTTCTGACCCCTCCACCAGCCCCTTCCCACACACAGTTCACTGGGGAGGGCCCCCTTTCCCTGTGTCTTAGTTACCCATATATCCAATGCGGGCAGGCTAGGGGGAGGCTACCTAGAGATGGAGGAGGGGAGCGTCTGTTGCCAATGTCACTCAGGCTGGAAGGGTTCCCGGATCTCCTGAGAGAAGGGTTGGGTGGTTGAATATGAATGGGCATCTGTAGGTTCTATACATTATTTAAAGTTGTACAAATTTCTACCTGCTTTGGTGAGGGCTGAGCATGTACAGTGTGCATTCCTGTGTAAGTGTGGTGTAAATGTATAGCTGTGATCTGTGGGTCAGATGACATGTTTGGGGTGCTTATGAGTTTTCAGGCCTGCTCTCACCTGGCCTTCTGCTCCTGTTTGAGCCGTATGCTCTCCAGGCGTTGGGGGCTGGGGATGAAGGCGATGTCCCCGCCCTCCTTCACTAGCCGCCCGATCCACCAGTCATTGCTGTACTTCTGGGAGTGGGGTGGAGCAGGAAGGAGCTGTGAGGAGCTAGCACAGGCCTCTGCCTGGCTCTTCCAAGAGCCAGGGAAGCCTGCGGGGAAGCTGGTCTAAGGAAGACAGAACAAGGGCCTTGGGGAGGGTGCAGGCGTCAGAGGCAAAGGACAGCCAGGTTCAAGCCGCAAGCCTCCAGCGGGGTTCAGTGTGTGGCATCACAGACCATCAGAAGTAGCTACTCTCACTGCTCACTTCACAGACACAGAAACTGAGGACCAGGTCAGGTCTCAGAAGGGTGGAAACCCTTGGGATTAGGTCTTAGGCCTGAGGGGTATATAGTTGTGTGTAAGGGTGAAAGTGGAGAAGTTGGGGACTTATTTATAGACAGAAAACTGAAGTTGAGAAAACAGAAGTAAGAGGCATTGGGATCTGGGGCAGCAGCAGGAGAATTAAGTACTAGAAGTTTCTGGGGAGAGGGGTGTTAATCACCTCTTTAATGTGCAGAAAATCTTTGGCCTCAAAATTGACTCCGGAGCCCTGGACTGGGCACTCCTCATCCAGTACACCACAGTAGCTGACATTGGTCCTCACAGCAAATGCCACAGGTTTGTGCTGGGGAATTTGATGCAATAAGAAGCATTGTGGAGCACCTCACCAGGAGGCAGAGGCCCCAGAGGAGAAGCCTCTGCCTGTCAAATACATTCTTCCACATGCAAGGACATCTTGGACATGACCCTGGGGACCCAGGACCCAGTACAGGTTTGCACCCAGCCTGGCCTGCCCAGAAGGTATACCTTTGCCCTCTCGAGCTGCTGCTGAGCCTGACTCTCCACTTCACGCCGGGCACTCTCCCTGTCCTCTTCCAGGGAGACGTCGGAGTCCAGAGATGGGCGGCTAGTGTAGGAGTCTGCTGAACCCTGGCATGAGGGAGAGGCTGTAAGCCCTGGACTCCATGTGAAAGTCACCATACAAGCTCACTCTCCTAACAGTGGCAACTCCTCCATGTATGCTACCTCCTGTCCATTCACCTTCCTCCACTCCCTCAGAAGAGCCCCAGTGTCTGAGGTGACAGGGAGGCTGGCCCAGGCCATATCACAGAGGTCAGGACTTCCTGCCCCCACCCCCACCCCCACCACTGTACCCTAGAAATACTGAAGCTCTGAATGGAGCCTTCAATTCTTTTCTGTTCTCCTCTACCATGTCCTCTGAAGCAGAGGGAAGGGAGACATACTGAAGATGACTATGATGGAGATGATTCAGGACACTGGGCCCTCCTGGTCACACCAGCCTGAAAACAGTCTGAATAGTATCCCTTTAAGATGCCTGGCAGGAGTACAGTTAGCAAAAACAGTGGTGGTGCACACCTTTAATCCCAGTATTCAGGAGGCAGAAGGGGATCGCCATGAGTTCAAGGCCACCCTGAGACTACATAGTGAATTCCAGGTCAGCCTGGGCTACAGTGAAATGCTACCTCGAAAAACAAAAAAACAAGAGATGGTAGCTAGGAGCCTGGTCACCCCACAGTCTTAGCACTTGGGTGGGGAGTTGAGGCAGGAGAATCAGGAATTTAGGTCCACCTTCAGCTACATAGAGAATGCAAAGCCAGGGCTGGGGAGGTTGCTCAGAGGTTAAAGGAACTTGCTTGCAAAGCTGCTGGCCCAGGTTCCATTCTCCAGTGCCCACATAAAGCTAGATGCACAAAGTGGTGGATATGTCTGGAGAATTTGAAGCCAGTCTGGGCTATATGAAACCCTACTGAAAGAGCGAGTAACACTGATATCCTTTAGGGACATAGTCATCTGGCTGACCCCTTGCAGCCCAACCAGGTTTTGAAGGCTCCCAAACAGGTGAGTGCTTGCCCTTGCAAGGTGAAGACTGGGCCCAAAGCTTTGACTCCTAGAAGTTACGTTCCCTTTGCTCTCCCCACTCCCTACTTTATTTCCTCCCATATCTGCTGGAGAGGCAGTTGGTCAGGTATGAGAAGCAAATAAGACAATGTGGGATAGCTACTCAAAGCCATCTCCCTGGGCCCAGGTGAGGCTGGGCCACACCTACCACTTGGCCTATAGCTCCCTACCCCTTTCTTGGACCCAAGGGATGTCAAGCCTGGAGGGAAGCCATGCTGGTGCCAGGCAACCTAGCAAGACCTTGGGGATGGGCCTTTAGTAATATAAGCAAGGGCAGTCTGAGCCCTGGTTATAGGAAGGGTCTGGAGGCAAGGAGGGTACATTTGAAGGGTTGTAGAGTTCACCTTCAAGGTCATGAGGGAGATACCCAAACAAGGGAAGCTTAACTTCAAGACTAGTAGCTGAAAGTTAGAATATCTGAGTCTTTCCTTTAATCTGGGGAAAAGGGAATCTTTTCTGTTTTGGTTTCTCATGGTGGATGTTGGAGGAGTACTTCCCTCAATTCTGAGATTTCAGGGGCATACAGATGGTAAGAGCTTGGATAAAGGGTTCATACAGGAGTGTGCAAAGGGGGAGGCTTCAGAACATTCTCAGACTGAAGAATGTTCCCTCAAACTCACTAGGCATGATCGCCCAAAAGGCAGTGGAATCTAGCTCTCAATGGAAAAGGCAAACACACACTTGTTTGTGCATCATGCCTCTGCCCCAGTTCTACCTATATAAGAGGGCTGATGACTTTGGTTTCAGCCAGCCCTGAGCCTAAGCTAAAGACAATGCCTGCAGTAGACCAAAATCATGAAGACAGAACCAAGGGGAAAGCTGTTTTTGTTGTAGTTTTATGGAGTAGAGTCTGCCTGTGGCTCTCCATCTCTTGAAAACAAGGCAGCAGAACAGAGAAGCTGAGCCCTAGAAAGAATGTTGACATAAGGCTGCAGAGGTTGCTCAGTGGTTTCAAAAGGTTGCTTGAAAAGACCAATGGCTTGGGTTTGATTCCCCAGCACCCACATAAACCAGATGTGCAAACTGGTGTATGTGTCTAGTCTGGTTACAGGGGCAAGAGGCCCTGGCATGCCTGTGGTCATTCATTCTCTCTTTTTCTCCCTGTCTCTCCTTGTAAATAACAATATTTTTGGCCAGGTATGGTGGCTAACGCCTTTAATCCCAGCACTTGGGAGGCAGAGGTAGGAGGACTGCCATGAGTTCGAGGCCACCCTGAGACTATATAGTGAATTCTAGGTCAGCCTAGGCTAGAGCAAGACCATACCTCAAAAAAAAAAAAAAAAAAAAATCCCGACTTAAGAGTGACAGTCCTCACTCTCAGGGGTCTTAGAACATAAGTTTAGCTCTGTGGAACATGAGTGGATAGAGGCCATTTAGGCCAGAGGGTAGCAGGCAAGGTAGGATGCCCATTTACAATATATGTATCATGCTCCCTAGACACCCAGCACAACACTTGGAGAGGAGATTGTCTTTGACTCTCTGCTGTTAAAGTGGCCTAATTTAGTCCTCTTAATGCCCCTGTCTGGGGTATCTGGGCTAGCTGACCTCTTACCTTAGGAAGGGAATGGCAGGCTGTTTCCTTAAATATTTAATGAGTTGTGCTCAGAATGGAAGGCCCTGTCCATGACTCCCACATCCTTAGGGCTCGCCTATCTTCATTCTGCTGATATCACTTGGGGAGGTCAGAAGCACCATGTGAAACATATGCTGGGGTCTTACCTTCCCTACTGTTATGCTAAAACAGCCAGAGGCTCAGTACTTGGGAGCTGTCAGAGTTGGCACAGTGCCCTGGTAGTGCCCCCCTTGCCTGGTGAGTGTGTGGGCAGGCTGCAGCTCCTCTCTTGCCTGGCATGGGGGAAGGAGAGGAGGGAGATGAGCCCAGTAGATTTATTTAGAGCCTGATCTCCCTCCTACTGCTTCAGAGAGGGCCTCAAGGAGAACCAGGAGCCAGCAAGAAGGAGGGAGGTGGAGAGAGCAATTCAGAGGGACAGGGGGGAGCAATGGGTCAGTAAGCTGCCCTCAAACGCCATCTACAGCCCTTGACTTCTCACCAGGGATGGGAAGAACCTCCTATGGTCTTATAGCTCCACAGAGAGGCTTGTTCTCAAGCTCACCTTGGCACCCTGGGCTACACCAGCTGTCCCTTCAACTGTCAGAAAGAGGTGCCCACCAGAACTCTGAAAATCATCTATCTGCTCTAGCTGTGATGTAATTAGCTCCAAAGGCCCTAATAAAAACTGGGCCCTGAAGGAGACCAACCTCAGAACTGACAGATGCCTGTTGTGAGCCTCAGCACTCATCTATCCTGGGCCTAGTGAAGAAAAGCAGGAAAAGACTCGACCTATCCTTTCTAAGAATGCCTTTTGGGGTGTTTGGCAAGAAGGTTGGTAGCTCTGGGGGTCTGTGAAGCTGCTCCCCACTCATTTCCCATCTTTCCAGGCATACTCTCTACTTTCTGAGCTCCGGGAATCACTGCCTAATGAACCGATTTGTCTCAGTGGGTCAGGAGATAAAAGCAAAAGGGGGAATTAAATATTTATTGGTTGCCTGGTTCTTTGAGCAAAGAGCTTCCTCTCCATCCCCAGGCCCTTGGCTCCTCACCTCCAGCTCCTCCATGCTGAGCTGGAGCTTAGGCTGCCCAGTGCTCAGAGGAAGCCTCAGCAAGGGGGCTGGGGAATGGACCAGATTCAGGCCGCTGGCCCACCCATGTGCTCAGAGGCCAACCTGGGATAAACTGAGCTAGAAGCAGAATGAGGAGTTCAGGCAATGCGCAGAGGGAGGGCAGAGAGGAATAATGTGGCTCCTCAAGTTCTATGATTCCTCCTCTGGAGAGGCTGGTACTCGCCTCTAATGTTCTCCCAGCTCCCTAATTTATCATTTACTTGAGGGGCAGGTTTGGAGTATCTCCCCTGGAGCTCAGCTTCTGTTATGTTTAGACCACATAAACCCAGAATTTGGAATTCCAGATGTTGCGCGTTCCCTCTCTTAAAACCTCAGTACTCATGGGCCTCCAGCCCATTCTCCCTGTGCCCCTTCAGTCCTGAGCTTCGGGGGCACCTGCACCTCCCCCGCCCCAACAGTGTCCCTTCCGTGGGTGCCCAGGGATCTAGGTCTGGGGAGCCCAGGCCAAGAAAACACATCTCCCCACTTTCCTAGAACCACGCGCCTTGCCCCGCCACCAAGGTTTTTTTTTCTTTTTCCTCAAAGTCTTGAACTAGGGATTGGGGGGAAGGGTTGAAGAGAGAGGCAGTGTCACCCCAACTCGCCCACCCCAGCCCTCCCGGCAGGCACTCACCGCCTCCGAGTCCTCAAACCCGGGCACGTAGGAATCTTCATACATGGGGGAGTCCGGGGTGGGGGGAGAGCGAGCGGCGCCGGGGATGGGGGGAGGGGGCGGGAGGGGCCGAGGACCGCGGGCCGCGCCCGAAATGCCACCGAGCCGCGCAGCCCCTGCGGGCGGCGGCGAGACGAGGCGAGGCCGGCGAGCGCCCAGGAGGGAGCAAGCGGCGACGACCAGCAGCCGGCAGCTCGGATCGCCGCTCCCTTCCCCACCCCCCAGCCCAGCCGGTCCCACCCCGGCTCGCGAGCAAGCGAGCAGCGAGCGCGGCTGAGGAATCCGGCGCCCGGCTCCGACAATAGTGCCCGCCCACCTGACCCCCTCCCGGGAAGGTGCGGGCGGCGGGGGCGCCGCGGCCCGGGAGCCCCGCCGGGGCGGCGGAGCGGGGCGGGCGCGCGCGCGCGCGGGGAAGGTGGGTCCTCCGCACCTCGGGGGGCCCGGGCCGCAGGGAGCGAGGGGCGGGAAGGCTGCGCACGGGGGCGGATCCAGGCGGGCAGGAGGCGGGGCGAGGAGAGATGCGGAGACAGGGACGCTCCGTAACCCAGGAACTGCTCCGCCGGGAAACAAAGGGCTGGTGCGGGGGAGGGGTGGGGGCGACGCGCCGCGAGGCGACCCGATCCGCGCGGGGGGAAAAGGAGAGAGTGCGGGAGACGGGAAGGCAGGAGGGACCGGGGGCGGGGGGGGGAGAGGAGGGTCCGAAGCCGGGGAGGAAACGGGGGGAACGGAAAATGGGGAGCCTGAACGAGACTGGAGAGGCTAGGACGTGGGCTGCAGATGGGGAGGTCCCAGGTGAGAAGGCCGCGTGTCTGGTCCCCGGGGACCCAGGGAACTCCACCAGCAAAAACCCGCTGTGATACTAAGGAGGAAAAGGTGTGGATCCACACCAAGGCCGGGAAAACAGCTCCTGCGCCAACAGGTGCCCGACCCTCTCGGTTCTGGGCTGCAGTAGGATCATGTCCTCCGAGCCTTGAGGAAGGGAGGGTGTTTGGGTGAACTAGGTAGGCCTCCCCACACCGGTAGGGCGGGCAAATTTCATCCTACTTGGGCCAGGATGGAGATTCCCGTCCTTACTTCCGTGCCAAGGATTGTGCCAAACATTATTACCAAGGCATCCCCGGGAACTGGGGCAGAAAGGGGTTGTTTTAGGTGAGCCTAAAGGGAAAGGAAACCAGAGAGTGGAGACAGGATAGTCGTGAGTGGAACCGAAGGTGGAATCCTGACACTCTAAGGTTGGGAGGAGGAAAGGGCGGCGCGTCTCCCACTTTGCCAAAGGGTAGGAGTGAGGTGGGCAAGGATCCGGGTTCCAGCCACTCTGCACCACTCAGACCCCTTCAAAAGAATTAAGATTTGCAGAAAGGGACAGAACAGCAGCCCCTCTCTTGAAGCTTCCCTCAACCTCTCTCCATTTGAGTTTCTTTCTTTTTTCATCCCCTGGGCAAAATTACCCTTTTGAATTTTGTCTACCTGTCTGGTAGACAAGAGAAGGATGAGAGAGACTGGCTACGCTTAGAGCATGCATTTCTGTTGAGCTCTTGCCCCTAGCCCAGTCCTTTTCCATTCCCTTTCCTTACCTGTGCTAGAGGGAAATTAGCCACAATTTGAAAGGATTTGATGAGATCTAGAGAAGATGGCTGTAGGGGGTAGAGAAAGAAACCACCCAAGCCAACTGGTTTCCCATCTATGCCACATCTTTCTGTTCCTTTGGCAAGGAAGGAAGAAAGAAAAGATGGCCTCATCTTTAAACGGCCCCTAGCCTGCCTCCTTCTGCTAGGGTTGGCAGATAACTTTTTTGGAACCCCTGTGGCTGAGGGTACCAGTCACAATGAGGGATATAGCTTTCATAGTCTCCTCTCCGAAGTCTTGCATGTTTAAAGATTCCAAATGCATTGGATTCTTCTGCATTGGAAGTCCCCAAACACTGTCTTCTCACTTTTGTGCCTGTTTCTCAGTATTCCTTGTACCTTCCTTTTTCATTCTGTCTCTTCAATTCTCTCTCCTTCCAGAGGGTGGAGAGGAGTGAAAAAGTAAGATGCTCAAGGTGTTCTTCTCCTGGGTTAGATGGTCCTCACCCTGAATCCACTTTCCTGGCCTCCTACTTTGGCATTCTCTCCACCCACAGTGGCATCCTGTGATTGTAGGTAACAGTGGATCTGCCACCAACAGTACTCCTTCCTCACACCTTGTTGTCTTCATCCCTGGCTGGGACAGTGGTGTCTAAGGCTGCTCCCGAGGAGGCATGAATTGCCATGCCAACCACCCCCCAGGAGAGGGGTTCCGGTTCCTCATACCTGCGGGCATCCCCTGGGTCCTGCAGGCACTTCAGAGCTTCCCTCCCTTCTACCCATACCTCTGGGCTGCTCCCAGTGCCCATTCATTTCTTACATCACCCACACCTGCCTACTCCAGTTCTCATGCCAACCTATCATGGAAGCAGGACTAAAGAGGAAAGCCTAAATAACCAAGTTTGGGAGTTGGAGGTCTTCGGAACCTCCAGAAAATACTACACCTTCTCTATGTGTTCCAAGAATCTGAGTAGACCCCCAACCCCTGGACCTTAAGAGGGTAAACTAAGGCAGGACCTAGGACTCTGGATCAGGTGGAGGACCTGATTGCTAGGCTGCCCCCAGGGAACTCACAGGGGCGTGAGAAGAGAGAGCATTGCACAGCCTTCCTTCTAATCTAGCCCCTGTCTACTCAGTCCATTCTCCCCGCCCAGCCTAGTCTCAGTGGGGGGTGGGGAGCTACCAGCTCCAGCCATCCTCTCTTCTTGGACCCAAAGGTCTCACCTCCTCTGGGTCCCTCTCCCCCCATGCTGTAGTCTCCACCAAATGCAGTTCTGCCTAGCTTGGGGTAGAGCCCTCCTCCCACCCGGTTGGGGAGGGGCCCCAGTGATTACCTCGTTCAGCAGAAAGGTTGCACTGGAGTCAGAAAAAGACATAGACCGAGCTAGTGGCCTCTCCCCCTCCCCCGGGCCAGGGGCTCCGAGGCGGGAGCAGGACCCGGCCGCTTCTCTGCACACTGCTGCCTGCACGCCTGGCCTCGCCCCACGCCCGCCCGCCCATCTCCCGCCGCCTTCTCTCTTCCCTCGCTCCTGGTACCTCCCTTTTCCCTCCTCCCTCCCTCCCTCCCTCCCTCTCTCCCTCCTTCCCTTTCCCTTTCTTGCCGCCTTCGTCAGACTCTCGCTCTCGCTTCACCTTTCAACCTAGCCTCTTTCCACTTCTGTCTTTACTCTCTACCATTCCTGATTTTTGTTCATCTAATGCCTCCCAGAGTCCTTCCATCCCATCTCTTACTCCCTTCACCTCCATCCCCATCTTCCCTTCCCCCTCCAAGTCTTCCTCCACCTGGTTTCTAGAAAGGGCTGGGTCTCCGGAGCACAGGCAGAGGGCTGGCATGTCGCGGGTACCTGGGCTTTAGGCCAAAGGTTCAGCTCACCCCTGGCCCTAGCTCTGTGCGTCTAGCGCCCAGCCTTCAGCGCCCCAGGAAGAAAGGTTTCACCGCGTCCCCGATCTCGACCCGGGAATAGAACGAAAGGCAGAAAGTCTTGCCCAAGCCTCAAGGCACTCCCTCTGGGTTCCAGGGAAGCCATGTCCATCCACCTGTCCAGTTCCCGACCACGAGGCGCCTGCAGGATCCCTCCGGACACAGGCCAGCAGAGATGCGTCCCGCTCCCGTGAAGTGTCTACTGTCACCCCTCACAGTTCTGGCGCTGCGGGGCTCAGCTCCGCTGAGGGGAAGGTCAAGGCTAAACGAGACGACTGCATCCCTGCGGCTGCAGCGCCCCCTGGGCTCGCTGGCCCTCCAGGTGGCGGCAGCTGCCCCGGGTGCGGTCACTTGCCAGCAGGAGGCGCTGCCCGGGGCGGGGGAGGGGCGCAGCCCTGATCCAGACCCTGCTGGAGACCAGGAGGAGCCGCTCTCCCTCTCCCCAGAATCCGCAGCCCCACCTCCAGACCCCCAGAAGGGGATCCCAGGCTGCACTCTGTCTCTGTCTCCATTAGACTCCCGCGCCCCCTTCCAGGACCCTAGACCGTTCCTACCTCCATCCCGGTCTCAGGGGCTCCTGGCCAAGCCGGGCAGCATCCCAGCTCACACTGGGCAGCAGGGAGCACAAAGTAGCGGGACCGCTCCTCGGGTCAGTACCCTCTCCCGCCCCCTCCGGCGGGCACGTCAAACAGGACAAGCCCAAGTTCTGGCGGGGAAGAGGGGGAGCGGGGGTGTAGTCCCAATTGGCTGGTGCTGGCGCTGTTTCTCTTTCCTCTTCTAAGCGGACCAGCCTCTCATTGGTCCTTGCACACCTCCAACACCCAGACTGGACCCTGTACCCTTCCTAAGAAAGTGGCGTGGGGGTGGGGAGGAGATAGACCTGAGACTGAGTCCGGGTCTCAACCTTACCTTAGCACCAGCTAGAAGGCTCCCTTTCCCAGCCCTTCTTTGAACCTACTTGGGGGAGGGGGGGGCTGGGTCCTGGGTTCCTTCCCCTCAAGCTTCCCATTCTCAGAAAATGTGGGTGACTATTCCACCTTCTCGGCTCAACTGACGCTCAGAGGAGCTAAGTTAGAAGAGCATCCTTTCTCAGAGCTTGCTTTCTTCACTTCCCGCTCGTCCTTGGACTTGGCTGCCTTTAACCTGGAAAGTGCCTGGGGAGGGCACCGCTCCCCTCGGTCTGTGGTCTAGTCCTCAGACCCAAGGTTCCCTTACTGCTTACCCACCCCAATTTAGCTTCAACCCTCCAGAGGAGACAAAGAGGATGTGTACACACACACACACACACACACACACACACACACGGGGCAGGGAGGGGATTCATGGTTTTGGTGGGGGCTCTAATGGAAGAAGCAAAAGTTTTTTGCCTCATTTGGCAATAAGGCCTGGAGGGAGAGGTCTCCCCCCACCCCCACCCCCGCGCCCCACACACATTTCACCGCTGCCTCCCCTGCTGACCACAGCTAATGGACTAGCTCCTTTGGGCCTTGGGGCAGCTTCAGTTTCCACAGGAGAAGCCATTGTCCCTGGCTTGCCTCCTCCCTCCCTCTGCCCAAACCTACAGCTTGAAGCCATCACCACTCCTTTAAGATAGAAATTTCAGTTCTTCTCTTTGAGTTTATCAGAGGTAATCTGGGGTGCACAGTTTTCTTTCTTTCCACTTCAACTGCTGGACATACTCCATCTTAGGAACCTCAGAACTGCTTCCACAAAGCCTTCCCTGTGACGTGACTAGCAGAATTAAGTACCCTCTACCTCTCTACTTAAGGTCTTTTGACTCTCCTTCTCCATCTCTGACCACATAGTTTCTGGGCAGATTATCTTGAGGGGCCCCTAATATGGATACCTTCCTGGGACACATGTCTCAGTTTGGCCCTTGCTGGCCCTGCGCTGTTGCATACAGCCCCCAGGTTGTCATAGGAGGCCTTTATCAGCTCACCTTGTTCCTTGACCTTCCCAAGGCCATGTTGTCAAGATTTAGGATTATCAGGTAGGGCCTCTCCTCACCCCTCTGGCTAGTCTGCATACAGAAGAGGCTTCCCACTCTACTGATGTAGAGCTGGCTTTCAGTCTCCATTTGCCTCCACATGACTCTGCTTAGTGACCCTGACATTTCAAAGACTGGACACTGAGGACAGAATCTGTGTGTTGCCATGTCCACTCTTTTTTTTTAATCTACCAGACCAAAAAAGATGCTAAATACTTCTCTTCTGAGCAAATTCTGATAAAGTAGCTTTTACAAGGAATCCCCATTACCAATTCCAGATATTACTTTAGGGAAGTTCCTCCCACATCAAACCTCAATCTCTCCTGCTGCAATCAGTCTTCTTCCCCCCAGCTCTGCCTCTGGGCCCACGATGTTATTTGATGCTTTCAGGCACTTTCAGACTCCATTCACTGATGCAGCACTTGCTATAAATATGTCTGAAGAGTTTCTTGCTGACAGGGCCCGGAAATATTGCACCCTCCTTCCTGCCACCGGACCCCTGGAGGGACTGAGGAATAAGCTATGGCTTCCAGACCCAACACTTGCTCACTTTTGGGCAAACAGTGGAATTGCTCTGTGGATTGGAGGGTGGGGGTCTTTCTTTGTCCAGAAGAAAAAAAGTGGGCTGAGGTGTTTGGCTTTCAGGCTCCTGCTCAAGGAGTGTGACTCAGCACTTAGTAGGTGCTTCATGTATGTTTATTGTAGTCTTAAACCTCAGTTTCCTCTCTGGTTCCATGGCATGTGTTAAATGATTCCTGTTGTGCAGAATGGATTGCAGTAGAAATGGGCTGACATATGAGCAGAACTTGGCCTGCCCCAGGTAGAAGAAAGGGTACACATGGAAGGCAGAGTGGCAGAGTCCATAGGATGTGTTGTGTGACTGTCCTCTGTGAAAAAACACTATTGACATCGTTTTATTTTTAAATAAATATAGGATTTTTTTTTGAGGTAGGGTTTCACTCTGGCTCAGGTTGACCTGGAATTCACTATGTAGTCTCAGGGTGGCCTTGAACTCACAACGATCCCCTACCTCTGCCTATCGAGTACTGGGATTAAAGGCATGCGCCATCATGCCCAGCAAATTAAAATGTTTTATTTATTTATTTCAGATAAAGAGGCAGATAGAGAGAATGGGTGTGCCAGGGCCTCTAGCCACTGCAAAAGAACTCCAGATGCATGTGCCCTCTTGTGCATCTGGTTTTATGCAGGCACTGGGGAATGAACCCAGGTTCTTAGGTCCATTGCAGGCTAGCACCTTAACTGCTGAGCCCAAAAGTCCTTATTGTCATCTTTATCAGAAGTAGCTGGGACCACCCAGGAGACACTCTCCAGATAGGGCCTGTTGATGTTCCCCCTAAAAGCAAAGGAGGTGAAAAGGGCCATCAGACCTGGGATCTCAGATGTACAATGATGCATAGGGTCTCCTGGCCTTAGGAGGAGAAGAATCATATACAGGAGGAAGATTAAGGGACAGAGAGCTCCATCTAAGCAGCTAGCGGGAGGTAGTTATCCATGCTGGAATGAGGTCTTTTTTCTTCTTCCTCTTCCTCTTCCTCTCCTCCTCCTTCTCCTCCTCCTCCTCCTTCTTTTTTTGAGGCAAGCCCAACAGACTGGCCTTTTCTTTATGAGAGAAATAGGGAGAGAGAGAGAGAGAGAGAAGGAAAATTGGAGTGTCAGGGCCTTCAGCCACTGTAATTGAAGTCCAGATGCATGTGCCACCTTGTGCACATGTATGAACTTGTGCATGTGTAACTTTGTGTGTCTGGCTTACATGGGATCTGGGGAGTCGAGCATGGATCCTTAGGCTTTGCAGGCAAGTGCCTTAGCTGCTAAGCCATCTCTTCAGCCCTGGAATCAGCCCCTGAGATCTTTTGATGCTGTGGCTGATTTGGGGTCTCCATGCTCCTGTAAGTAACACCTCACCCATGCTCTGTAAGGAAGCCCAATGAACTCTTTAGTTCACCAAGATGAACTTTGGTGGGGTTAGACTTTATTTAGTCTGTCAGGGGTTATTCTGCTTATGTGGAACAAGCGCTGGATGGCATCTCCCCAGAAAAAAAGTTCACACAACAGATGGCACTGTGTGGGCTTGGGTCATACCACTTTCTCTCTTCACTAAAGGCAAAGAGCTGCTTTTGCCACCCTTCTAATACTTTAAGATATTTTTATTTATTTATTTACTGTTTAGTTTATTTATTATTATTATTTTGGATTTTCGAGGTAGGGTCTCATTCTAGCTTAGGCTGACCTGGAATTTACTATGTAGACTCAGAGTGGCCTCGAACTCATGGCAGTCCTCCTACTTCTGCCTCCCAGTGCTGAGGTTAAAGGTGTGCCCCACCATGCCCAGCTTTAAAGTTCTTTTTTTGTAGGTTTGATTTATTTATTTATTTATTTATTTTGGTTTTCTGAGGTAGGGTCTCACTGTAGCTCAGGCTGACCTGGAATTCACTATGTAGTCTCAGGGTGGCCTTGAATTTAAGGCAATCCTCCTACCTCTGCCTCCCAAGTGCTGGAATTAAAGGCGTGTGCCACCATGCCTGGCTGTAGGTATTTTATTTTTATGTAGGTATTTTATTTTTATTAATTAGAGAGAAAATGGGTGTGCCAGGACCTTTAGCCACTGCAAACAACTCCAGATGCATGTGCCACCTTGTGCATCTGGCTTAGGTGGGTACTGGGGAATTAAACCTGGGTCCTTAGGCTTCGCAGGCAAGTGCCTTCACCACTAAGCCACCTCTCCAGACTCACATTTTTATTTATTTATTTGAGAGGGAGAGAGAGAGAGAGAGAGAGAGAGAGAGAGAAACAGAGAGTGGGGAGGGAATGGGTATGCCAGGGCCTCTAGCCACTGGAAACAAACTCCAGATGTATGTGCCACCTTGTGCATCTGGCTTTTGTGGATCCTGGGGAATCAAACCTAGGTCCTTTGGCTTTGTAGGCAAGTGCCTTAACTGCTAAGCTATCTCTCTAACCCATACTTTAGGATTCTAAATCCTGCACTGCCAGAGGGGTCAGTTCAAGTCCTCCATGCCCACATGTGTATGAGCTTGGTGAACACCAGCAATTAACCAGGGAAGCTGGGGTTGAAGAGATGGGTAGCATGGCTTTTCTAGGAAGAGGTTTTTTTCTTTATTTTTATTTATTTATTTGAAAGCGACAGACAGAAAAAAAGGCAGAGAGTGAAAGAATGAGAATGGGCACGCCAGGGCTTCCAGCCACTACAAATGAACTCCAGACACATGCACCCCCTTGTGCATCTGGATAATGTGGGTCCTGGGGAATCGAGCCTCGAACCAGGGTCCTTAGGCTTCCCAGGCATGCGCTTAACCGCTAAGCCATCTCTCCAACACAAGGAAGAGGTTTTGAGATAGATGTTTGACTGGAATTATAGTTCTAAGTGGTAGGAGTTCTTTCAAGACAGAGTGCCCCAAGCCAGGTGGTGGCTCACACATAATCCCAGTACTAAGGAGGCTGAGGTAGAGGATCACAGTGAATTCAAGGTCAGCTTGGACTATAGAGTTGAGTTCCAGGTTAGCCTGGGCTAGAGTGTCCTTAAGTATGGACAACTGAAACATATTAGAGCCTCCAAAAGCAGAGAGTCAGAGTCATTTGTTAGGAAGGCCTAGAGAAGGCTCAACTGGGGTAAGAAGCTGACCCTGGCACGTGTACCCAAGGAAGTTGGGGACACTATGTTAAGATACTTCCTTTGTGCCCTTCTGGCTCACTGCAGTATGAACTCTTTACTCTAGTTGGACCCCTTGTTTCAGTCCAGATTGGAGCCCCTTTCATAAAGAGTAGGGGGAAGCTGGGCGTGGTGTGCACGCCTTTAATCCCAGCACTCGGGAGGCAGAAGTAGAAGGATCGCTGTGAGTTTGAGGCAATCCTGAGAATACATAGTGAATTCCAGGTCAGCCTGGGCCACAGTGAGAGAGAGAGAGAGAGTAGGGGGACATGTGCTGCACGAGCTTGGAGACTGGTTGTCTTCTACTTGCTCTCCCAGAACTTTGCCCCTTGCAGACTGCCTTCCCCACTCCATAGAAGCCTCTGAGTTGAGCCAGCCATCTCTGGCTCAGAATGAGGGCATAGGGCCTGCAGCCTGCTGGAGAATGAATTATTGAAGAGGGCCTAGTGCTAGCTGTTCATCACTGCTGTCCCTTGGGCCCAGCATTGCTTCTCACTGCAGTGAGGGGCCATGAGGCTGGAGGCTGAGATGGGGATATTAGGGAGAACAGGATCTGGACAGGGATGGGGAAAGTAGGGCCTTGGGGAGAAGTCTCCTGGAGAGGAGGGAAGTGAGCTGGTAGAGTGTAGTTGTCTTTATGATAAGAAGAACATTTGGGCTGGAGAGACAACTTAGCCTATAGGTGTGCATCACCATGCCCAATTTTATGTTTCCCTTTAAAAAAAAATCTTGGGATGGAGAGATGGCTTAGAGGTTAAGGCGCTTGACTGCAAAGCCAAAAGACCCAGGTTTGATTTCCCAGTACCCACGTAAGCCAGCTGCCTAAGTTGGCACATGTGTCTGGAGTTCATTTGCAGTGGCTGGAGGCCTTGGTGTGCCCATTCTCTCTCTCTCTCTCTCTCTCAAATAAATAAAGCAAATATTTAAGGGGAAACAAAAAGAAGAAGAAGGACACTCTTAGGATACAGAGAGCTGCCATTCACCCTGGAACAAGGTCGAGAAATGGAAAGCCGGGCGTGGTGGCTCGCGCCTTTAATCCCAGCACTTGGGAGGCAGAGGTAGGAGGATCACCGTGAGTTCGAGGCCACCCTGAGACTACATAGTGAATTCCAGGTCAGCCTGGGCTAGAGTGAGACCCTACAACAAAAAGAGTGAGATCGAAAAAAAAAAAAGAAAAAAAAAAAAAGAAAAAAGAGAAATGGAGCTGGAAGACCCTTGACTCAAGTGGTTAGCCAGAGTTGCAGGTTTTGACTCCCATAAACCTCTGGGGTTACAGAACCAGAAGCAATCTTGGCTCTTCCTTGAATGACCTGAGGTCAGCACAGTGAGGACATTTCAGGGTATCTCTAGCCTCCAGTGCAAATAGGATCTTGCATATGTAGTTGGGGAGAGGGCAGTTAAGCATCAGGGTCCTGAACAGGCCACCAGGCATCTTGGAAAGAAGGAAGGATTTGGAGTCTCAAGATCAGAGAAAAGGCCTAAATTATTTATTACCTCAGAAGCTTATCTTTAAAAAAGGAAATAGGGGAGCCAGGCGTGGTGGCACATACCTTTTATCCCAGCACTTGGGAGGCAGAGGTAGAAGGAGGATCACTGTGAGTTCGAGGCCATCCTGAGACTAAATAGTGAATCCCAGGTCAGCCTGGGCCACAGTAAGACCCTACCTTGAAAAACAACAACAACAAAAAAAAAAACAACAAAAAAAAAAAACAAAAAAAAAAAAGGAAAGAGGGAGCCAGGCGTGGTGGCGCATGCCTTCAATCCCAGCACTGGGAGGCAGAGGTAAGAGGATTGCTGTGAGTTCGAGGCCACCCTGATAAAAAAAAAAAAGCAAAAACAAACTATATATATATACACACACACACAGAAGAACAATGCTCATTTGTGACAAGGTTCTGTGAAAATTGAACAGGAGTGTTTGTGGTTCATGAAGTGTAAGTTGCACTGTCTGAGTTGGTATGGGATATGAATACTAGATAGGGATAGGGATACTAGAAACCAGGGAAACAGCAAGTAGGGGAAGAATCTACACAGGTACAGAGTTGGGACTTTCAGCCCCTGTCCTGTGACTAAGACACAGAAAGACTGGGAAATTCCTTCCACTTCTGAGATTAAACAATTTGCCAAAGGCCACAGCTAGTCAATGGTTGGAGTTGGATTCAGACCCAGATCTTCCAGTTCTACCTTCCAGGTTCTTTATGTTAAAGGGCATGGTGGGGAAACTCCGTCCAGCCTGCTGGGGTCTTCTACTTGCTCAGTACTGGGGACTTCCCCAGAAAAGTCCCACACAACCAGATGCCACCACGATTAGCATTTCATTCCTTTGTGTTATGTGTGGTTACACCCTTTCTCCTTCTGGAATAGTGCAGTATAAGTACATTTCTTGACTTTTCCCTGAGGCAGTGTCAAATATTTGAGATGCAGTTCTTAAAATAACCTTTAATTAAAGTAACCTTGTAATTATGAAAAATTAAAAACTATAGGTAATGAGCCAAATATGGTGTGTCATCCTGTAACTCCAATAGCAAGAGGCTGAGGCAGGAAGATTGCCCAGGCCGGTCTGGGCTACATAGTGGTTTCAAGGCTTGCTTGGGCTACAGAGTGACACTCTTGTCTCAAAAACACAGAAAAAGAAGCCGGGCATGGTCGTGGTGGTGGTGCATGTCTTTAATTAATCCCAGCACTTGGGAGGCTGAGGTAGGACAGTCACCATGAATTCAAGGCCACCCTGAGACTACATAGTGAATTTCAGGTCAGCCTGGGCTAGAGCTAGACCCTACCTCAAAAACCCAAAACAAAACAAAACAAAACAAAACAAAACAAAACACCACAGAAAAAGAACTGGAGAGATGCACCAGGAGTTTGTTTTCAGTGGTAGGAGGCCCTGGTGTGCCCATACTCATTCTACTCTGTGCCTACCTTTCTTTCTTTCTCTCAAATATATAAAAACATTTATTTAAAAAAACAGAAAAAGGATGGAAGGAAAGAAGGAAGGAAGAAAATGCTGATCATCAATAAAACAAATCAAAACATTATATTCCCATCACCTAGAAATGAGCATTCCTAACTAACACTTTTGGTGCTTTCTTGATAGATTCTTATTCATTTTTTTTCTCCTTTCAGTTCTTTAGATTGAACCCAGGGCCTTGTGCATGCTGAACAAGCTCTCTACCTCTGAGTTACATCTCTAGCTCCTGGATTTTTTTTTTTCCTTAAGAAAAATGAGCCAGGCATGGTGGGCATGACTTTAATCCCAGCACACTCAGGGAGGCAGAGGTAGGAGGATCATTGTAAGTTCGAAACCACTCTGAGACTACATAGTGAATTCCAGGTCAGCCTAGGCTAGAATGAGACCCTACCTTGAAAACAACAACAAAGAAAGAGAGAGAGAGAGAGGAAAATAAAATAACATAGTTACATAAACTTTGCAAATATTAAATGTATAACTAGATTTAATTTGTATTTTGCACTATTAGAATATTCTACAATTAAATTATCCTTTTTTTTTTTCTGAGGTAGGGTCTCAATGTAGCCCAGGCTGACCTGGGATTCACTACGTAGTCTCAGGGTGGCCTTGAACTCACAGCAATCCTCCTACCTCTGCCTCCCCAGTGCTGGGATTAAAGGCATACACCATCATTCCTGGCTCTAAATTATCCATTGTTCTGTTACTCATTTGGGCTGATTTCAACTTGGTCTTTAATGAATAAAATTCCTATGAACATTCTTTTTTTTTTTTAAAGGTTTAGAAAGACTTTATTAGTTTAAGAGAAGGAAAAGAGGAGGAAGTACAGAGCTGAACTCCCTCCCTGAGGGAGGCGAGAGGGGGTACCCTTCCTTTGGCTCTTACATTCTTTTTGCCACCTCTTCCGCAATGGACCCTGAGCCTTGGAAGGTGTGATAGAGATACTGCAGTGCTGAGCACTCCTCTGTCACTTCTTCCCAGCACCGTGGTGCCTTCTGAGTCATCCCAAGGTCACTGCCATCTGAAAAGAGAAGGTTTTCTACCAAAAGTGAGAGTAGCATTAATATATGGATATGAACATTAAGAGAAGTGCTTACTGGGCAGTTTGATGAGCATAGTATATACATTTAGCCAGACAGCACCAGACGTTACATCCCTAGGGCTCATGGCTACCCCTGTTTTAGGTTTTCAGTATCAGGGATGTATTCCCTCCCAGGGAGCAGGCTTCCAGTCCAATTAGAGGGCAGTTGGTTTACACCATGACAAACGTGCCACTATTGCACCTGCTGCCTCATTTGGCCTGGCTGGCAAAATATAAGGCTTGCAGTGTCCACTGTTGAGTATCTTCACTGGTGGTATCTCTTTCTCCCATTGAACTGCATGCAGAATGGCTTCTTCCAGCTTTCTGACAGCTGGTCTACATGAAGGAGGTTATCAGCTTAGTTCCAGCAGGATTTCTCAGTTGTCTTGCAGCCCAAGTATGTGGAGTCTTCAGCAATAGGGTCTTACCATCTATTCCTGGTGGGAAACCAAGGGCCTTTGCAATGGCCTGTAATGTTTTGGGGGCATCAGGCACCTCCCTGGCCAACAACTCACTGGAAAGTATCCCATCCCTAGCACTGAAAATTTTCTAGTAAAAATCTATGGCTCCTGAGTGTTCCATTTTTCAAAAATGTAGGTTTCCATATGATTTGTTTATATCCTCTTAGATTTTGATTAGCCCTCCCTCCACCTTTCCTTTACTCAATCTCTTCCCTTGACCTCACTTTGGGCCTTTTCACCCCCATTAATCTATTCTTCTACTTACATATATACAATACCATCCTATTAAGTACCCCCCTCCCTTCCTTTCTCTTCCCTTTATATCTCTTTTCTAGCTTACTGGCCTTTGCTACTGAGTTTTCTTCCTACTCACACAGAAGTCCAGTCATCTGTAGCTAGGATCTACATATGAGAGAGAACATGTGAAGTTTGGCTTTCTGGGCCTGGGTTACCTCACTTAGTTTAATCCTTTCCAGATCCATCCATTTTCCTGCAAATTTCATAACTTCATTTTTCTTTACCACTGAGTAGAACTCCATTGTATAAATGTGCCATATCTTCATTATCCACTCATCAGTTGAGGGACATCTAGGCTGGTTCCATTTCCCAGCTATTGTGAATTGAATGGCAATTAACATGGTTGAGTCCTTAGGATATATGCCTAGGAGTGCTATAGCTGGGTCATATGGTAGATCTATTTTTAGCTGTCTTAGGAACCTCCACACTGATTTCCACAATGGCTGTACCAGATTGCATTCCCACCAACAGTGTAGAAGGGTTCCTCTTTTTCAGCATCCCTGTCAGCATTTATGGCCGTTTTCATGATGGTAGCCAATCTGATAGTGAGATGGAATCTCAACGTAGTTTTAATCTGCATTTCCCTGATGACTAGGGATGTAGAACATTTTTTTAGTTTTATATACCATCTGTATTTCTTCTTTTGAGAACTCTCTATTTAGTTCCATAGCCCATTTTTTTAATTGGCTTGTTTGATGTCTTATTATTTAATTTTTGAGCTCTTTGTATATCCTACATATTAATCCTCTATTAGATGTATAGCTGGCAAAGATTTTTTCCCATTCTATAGGTTTTCTCTTTGCTTTATTCACAGTGTCCTTTGTCGTACAAAATCTCTGTAATGTCATGAGGTCCCAGCGGTTGATCTGTGGTTTTATTGCCTGAGAAATTGGTGTTATATTCAGAAAGTCTTTGCCAAGACCAATATGTTGAAGGGTTTCCCCTACTTTTTCCTCTAGCAGTTTCAGAGTTTCAGGTCTGATGTTAAGGTCTTTAATCCATTTGGACTTAAATTCTTGTGTATGGAGAGAGAGAAGGATCTATTTTCAGCCTTCTACAGATACATAACCAGTTTTCCCAGCACCATTTGCTGAAGAGGCTGCCTTTTCTCCAATGAGTATTTTGGCATTTTTGTTGAATATCAGGTGGCTATGTCTACCTGGACTTACATCTGGGTCCTCTATTCTGTTCCATTGATCTACATGTCTGCTTTTGTGCCAGTACCATGCTGTTTTTGTTACTATGTCTCTGTAGTATAGGTTAAAATCAGGTATGGTGATACCACCAGCCTTATTTTTGTTGCTCAGTATTGTTTTAGATATTTGAGATCTTTTTTTGTGCTTCCAAGTGAATTTTTGGATTGTTTTTTCTATTTCCATGAAGAATGCCATTGTAGTTTTGATGGGGATTGCATTAAACGTGTAGATTGCTTTTGGTAAGATTGCCATTTTCACAATATTGATTCTTCCAATCCAAGAACAAGGGGTGTCTTTCCATTTCCTAGTGTCTCTACAATTTCTCACTTGAGTGTTTTAAAGTTTTCATTGTAGAGATCCTTCACTTCCTTGGTTAGGTTTATTCCAAGGTACTTTTTTTTTTTTTTGACGCAATTGTGAATGGGAGTGATTCTCTGATTTCATCCACTGTGTGTTAATTGTTAGCACATAGGAAGGCTACTGATTTCTGTGTGTTTATTTTGTATCCTGTTACGTGGCTATAGGTGTTTATCAGCTCTAACAGTTTGCTGGTAGAGTCTTTAAGGTCCTTTATGTATAGAATCATGTCATCTGCAAATAATGATAACTTGATCTTTCCTTTCCAATTTGTATCCCTTTTAATGTGAGTCTCTTGCCTTATTGCTATGGTTAAGACTTCCAGTACTATATTAAATAAAAGTGGGGACAGTGGGCACCCTGTCTTGTTCCTGATTTTAGTGGAAAAGCTTCCAGTTTTTCTCCATTTAGTAATATGTTGGCTGTAGGCTTGTCATAAATAGCCTGTTCTTCTTTTTCCAAGGCTTTAAGGTGAAGCATTAGGTTGTTTACTTGAGACTTTTCTAATTTCTTAATATAGGTACATAAAGCTATAAATTTCCCTCTTAGGACTGTCTTCATTGTGTCCCAAAGGTTTTGGTATGTTGTGTTCTCATTATCATTTGACTCTATGAATTTTTTGATTTCCTTCTTGATTTCTTCATTGACCCATTCATCATTTAGTAGTATATTGTTTAGTTTCCATGATTTTGTGTATTGTCTATAGCTTTTCTTGCTATTGATTTGTAGTTTGATTCCATTGTGGTCAGATAGAATGTAAGGAATTACTTTGGTTTTCCTGTATTTGTTAAGATTTGCTTTGTGTCCTAATATATGGTCTATTTTAGAGAATGTTCTATGTGCTGCTGAAAAGAATGTGTATTCTGCAGCATTTGGATGAAATGTCCTGTATATATCTGTTAGGTCAATTTGTTCTATGACCTCATTTAATCCAAATGCCTCTCTGTTTATTTTTTGCCAGGATGACCTGTCAATTGATGAGATTGGGGTATTGAAGTCACCCACTACCACTGTGTTTGGCCTTATCTGTAACCTTAGTTCTCATAGCATTTGTTTAATGAAGTTGGGAGCCCCCATGTTAGGTGCATATATGTTTAGGATTGTAATGTCCTCCTGTTGGAGTGTGCCTTTAATCAATGTAAAGTGACCTTTCTTATCTTTCCTAACTAATGTTGGACTGAAGTCTATCTTGTCAGATATTAGGATAGAAACCCCTGCTTGTTTTCTAGGCCCATTTGCTTGAAACACTGTTTTCCAACCTTTCACCCTAAAATAGTGTCCATCCTTTCTAGAAAGGTAAGTTTCTTGGAGGCAACAAATTGAAGGATCCTGTTGTTTAACCCAGTCTGCAAACCTATTTCTTTTGGTTGGGGCATTGAGGCTGTTGATATTAAGAGATATTATTGAAAGGTGTGTATTTATTTTTGCCATTTTTTTGTAGTTCTTCTGGTTTTACCTTTGCTCTCTTGTATTAACTAGTATTTGAGTATGGTTTGTTTTTTCCAGTTTCCTTATGTGTGTGTTTTTCTTTTTCTTCAGCATGGAGGATTCTTTCAAGTATTTTCTGTAGAGCTGGTTTTGTCTTCAAATATTCCTTTAGCCTGCTTTTGTTGTGGAATGTCCTTATTTCTCCATCTATCTGAATGGATAGCTTTGCACGATAAAGTAATCTTGGTTGACAGTTGTTATCTTTCAGAACTTGGAATACATCACTCCAAGTCCTTCTGGCTTTTAAATTTTGTGTTGAGTAATCTGCTGTGATCCTGATGGGCTTGCCTTTGTAGGTAACTTGAGTTTTCTCCCTAACTGCTTTCAATATATTTTCTTTGGTTTCTGTGTTTGGTAGTTTAATTATAATATGGTGAGGAGAGGTTCTTTCCAGGTTTTGTCTGTTTGATGTTCTAAAGGATTCCTGTATCTGCATTGGCATTTCTTTCCTAATTTGGGGAAAATTTTCTTCTATGATTTTGTTGAAAACACCTACTATGCCTTTGGAGTGAAATTCTTCTTCTACTATACCTTGAATTCTTATGTTTGATCTTTTCATAGTGTCCTGAATATCTTGAAATTCCCATTCACACTTTCCTATTAGTTTGTCTTTCCCTTTGTTGGACTATATTAAATCTGCCACCTGGTCTTTTAGTTTAGATATTCTGTCCTCTCCTTCATCCATTCTACTGGTGAGATTTTCTACAGAGTTTTATATTTCATTAACTGTGTTCTTCATTGCTAGTAATTCTGACTGTTTTTTCTTTATTATTTCTGTTTCCTTATTTATGTCTTTTATTGACCTCTTTATTTCATTAAATTGGTTTCCTGTGTCTTCTTTGCTTCCTTTGATTTCCTCTTTCATTCCTTTGATTTCCTCTTTGACTTCTTTGAGCATATTTATAGTCATTCTTTTGAAATCTTTATCAGGCATTTCCTCTAACTCATTCTAATTGGAGGTCATTTCTGATGCATTAATACTTTTTGGTGGATTTATATTGTCTTGATTTTTGGTGTTTCTTGGATTATTTTGCATCTTGGATTACTTTAATGTTTGGGTTTTCTACTTAGCTTCAGTATTATTAGGTGTATCAACCAATCTGATGTTATATATCTTCAGGGTAGGAGCTTAAGGTGCTAGGTGTGGCTATTAAGACTCTCAGAGTATCTATGGAAGTGACCCTAGATGTTAGGTTTACCTGCTATGAGAGTATTCAAGTAGGCTGAGTGGAACAAAATACAGGCAGATTCTAAAATTTAACTAAACAATGTACACATTCACTGAAAAATAGTACACAGTATTTATACAAGAGTAGTTATTATGACAACCAGATCCTCTAACAAAGTCTCAATTCCTTATGGTGTGTGTTGCCCCACACCCTTAATCCTGTCAACTAGGAGGTTAAGATTTCTGGTCTGGGGAGGGAGGGTATTACCATGGGATTTTTTTTATAATCATGGAAGTTGTTAATAAAAATTTGAAAAAAAAAAAAAAAGATTTCTGGTCTGTTGAGGGTTCCAAGTCAGCTTGTGACCAAGGGAGACCCTTCCCTAATGAACAACAGAAGAGGAAATAAAGCCACTATAAATCAGGAAGCAACAAATGAAAAGCCCAAAATATAGCTTATTTAAGAATGGCAAATGCAGCCAGGTGTGGTGGTGCACACCTTTAATCCCAACACTAGGGAGGCAGAGGTAGGTGGATTGCTGTGAGTTCGAGGCCACCCTGAGACTACATAGTGAATTCCAGGTCAGCCTTGGCTAAAGTGAGACCCTACCTCTAAGAACAAACAAACTACAACAACAAAAAAGAATGGCAAATCTAACCATCCATCAGATTTAACATATAATTTATCCTGATATGGATAGTGCAATTAGCACTTCTGATTCAAACTTATATACCAGGCTTATTTGGAGGGTACTGACCTGGTGTAATACCAGTTACCTTTTGGGATGATTTTGGTCTCAGTTATGCTGCGCTCCTGCTTGGATCCCTCTTAGGTGCACTGTGGGTTCAAGTAGGCTGGCTGGGTTGTTGGATCGCTGCTCTGGTCACTGGTGCTGGGTGCTGTGATCTCCCTTCCCCAGGTCTCTGGTGCTTGCTGGTGCTTGCACTGGTGGTGGGAGAGGGGAGGCTGTGGATGGTGGCTCTAGTTCTCCCGCTGGTCCATGTGATCATCTACCTTGTGATCTGCTCCTCCATTGTTTGCTGTTGTCCTCCCTTCATGTTTCTTTTTCTTTTTTTCTTTTTTTTTGGTTTTTCGAGGTAGGGTTTCACTCTGGTCCAGGCTGACCTGGAATTAACTCTGTCATCTCAGGGTGGCCTTGAACTCATGGCGATTCTCCTACCTCTGCCTCCCGAGTGCTGGGATTAAAGGCGTGCGCCACCACGCCCGGCTTCTTTTTCTTTCTTTCTTTATTTATTCATTTTTTTCAAATTTTTATTAACAACTCCCATGATTATAAAAAATATCCCAAGATAATACCCTCCCTCCCCCCACTTTCCCCTTTGAAACTCCATTCTCCATCATATCCCCTCCCCATCTCAATCAGTCTCTCTTTTATTTTGATGTCATGATATCTTCCTCCTCTTATGATGGTCTTGTGTAGGTAGTGTCAGGCACTGTAAGGTCATGGATATCCAGGCCATTTTGTGTCTGCAGGGAGCACGTTGTAAGGAGTCCTACCCTTCCTTTGGCTCTTACATTCTTTCCGCCACCTTTTCCGCATTAGACCCTGAGCCTTGCAAGGTGTGATAGAGATGTTACTCAGTACTCTAGTCACTTCTTTCCAGCACTATGATACCTTCTGAGTCGTCCCAAGGTCACTGCCATCTGAAAAGAGAAGATTCTCTACCAAAAGTGAGAGTAGCATTAATATAAGTGTATGAACATTAAGAGAAGTGTTTACTGGGCAGTTTGATAAGTGTAGTATGTACATTTAGCCAGACAGCACCAGACGTTACACCCCTAGGGCTCATGACTACCCCTGTTTTAAATTTTCAGTATCAGGGATGTATTCCCTCCCATGGAGCAGGCCTCCAGTCAAATTAGAGGGCAGTTGGTTTCCACCATGACAGACGTGGCACTATTGCACCCCTTGGCTCATTGTCCTGGCTGGCCAAATGTAAGGCTTGCAGTGTCCACTGTTGAGTTCTTTCATGTTTCTTGAGTTTGCGAAGAGCTGCGGTGTGAGTGGAAAATCTCTGCACCTGGCTTTTCCTGTGGCTCAAATTGAGCCTCGCAGCTGTGGCCCCGCGGGCCTGGTGTCACCGCAGACCTGGTGCTGCTGCTCATGGAGCCGCTTCTGCCTGCCTGTGTGGGCTCTAGATGCTCCGGGTCTCTCCTGCTTCTCTGCTATAGTTGGTAATTTCTGATACACCTCACTTTTTAGTAGAAGAGTGTATTTTGGTGTTTATTTTTTGTTTATTTATTTATTTATTTTTGGCTTTTTCTCCCCTAGGCTGCTTTGGCATGGTTCCTACACTGCCATCTTAACCGGAAGTCCCCTTCTTCTATTTTAATAACATAGTTTTTTTTTTTTTTTTTGAGGTAGGGTCTCACTCTAGCTCATGTCCTGAACTGAAACTCACTCTGTAGTGCCAGGCCAGCCTCAAACTCCAGACAATCCTCCTTAGTCTTCAGAGTGCTGGGATTACAGGTGTGCACCATCCTGGCTTTAAAAAAGAATTATTTAGCCAGGTGTGGTGGTGCACACCTTTAATTCCAGCATTTGGGAGGCATAGGTAGGAGGATTGTCATGAGTTCGCGGCCACCCTGAGATTACAGACTGAATTCCAGGTCAGCCTGGGCTAGAGTGAGACCCTACCTTGAAAACCAAAAACAAAAAATGTTTATTTGTAAGGAGAAAGAGAGAGAGAGAGAGAGAGAGAGAGAGAGAATATGAGTGAACCAGGACCACTTGCCATTGCAAATGCACTCCAGATGCATTTGGTTTTATGTAGGTACTGGGGAGTCGAACCTGGGACATCCGACTTTTCAAGCAAGTGCCTTTATCCAGGGAGCCATCTCTTCATCCTGATGTCATCACCTTTTGTCTTTGTTTTTGTTTTTTCAAGGGTTTCACTCTAGCCCAGGCTGACCTGGAATTCACTGTGTAGTCTCAGGGTGGCCTTGAACTCACCGTGATCCTCCTCCCTCTGCCTCCCAAGTGCTTTTGCCCCTCATATTGTGCAGGTCTTCTGTAGGTAGTGTTAGTCACTGTGAGGTCATGAACTCTTGGTTTCTGGAAGACAGTATTTCAAAGCACTCCTCTTCCTTTGGCTTTTACATTCCTTTTTTTTCTCTCAAGGTAGGCTCTCAGCTGACCTGGAATTCACTCTGTAGTTCCAGGCTGGCCTTGAAGTCCCAGCAATCCTCCTACCTCTGTTTCCTGAGTATTTAAAACTTAAAAAAAATTTTTTTGTTCATTTTTATTTATTTATTTGAGAGTGATAGAGAGAGAGAGAGAAAGAGGCAGATAGAGAGAGAGAATGGGTGCGCCAGGGCTTCCAGCCACTGCGAACGAACTCCAGATGTGTGCGCCCCCTTGTGCATCTGGCTAATGTGGGTCCTGGGGAATTGAGCCTCGAACCAGGGTCCTTAGGCTTCAGAGGCAATCGCTTAACAGCTAAGCCATCTCTCCAGCCCCTTAAAACTTTTTTTTTTGGGGGGGGGGGTTCAAGGTAGGGTCTCACTGTGGCCCAGGCTGACCTGGAATTCACTATGTAGTCTCAGGGTAGCCTCGAACTCATGGCGATCCTCCTACCTCTGCCTCCCGAGTGCTGGGATTAAAGGCGTGCGCCACCATGCCCAGCACTCCCTTAAAACTTTTTTAATTGACAAATTTCATAAATATAAACAACATACCATAATCACAGTGCCCTCATTTTCTCCCTTCCCAAGTCCCGCTTTCACTGAAACCCTTTTCTTTCCAACTAGTCTCTTTTCTACTTTGATGTCTTCAATGTTTTCCCCTCCTATGCAGGTCTTGTGTACGTAATGTCAGCTACTATGAGGTCATGAATATCAAGGCCACTTTGTGTCTGGAAGACAGTACTGTAAACATTCTTTCCCTTTCTTTGGCTCTTATATTCTTTCTACCACCTCTTTTTTTTTTTTTTTTTTTTTTTTTGAACCCAAACTCACATTGCAACTTTATTCACCACTCCAGGGACAGTATAGAGGGGGAACCCCATCAATGGTGGGGAGAGCCTGCAAGCAGAACTTGACTGTCCACAAACGTTACAAGGATCACCAGAGGCTGTCGCCACCCCTTCCAAGTCTTACCAATGACCTAGAGCAGGTTCCAGAACCCCAAAGGCTCGATAATACAAGCCCTAGAAGCCAAGCTCTGGGAGCCATCCAAGAGCTCCCAAGGCTCCAGCAAGGCCTACAGGGCAAGGGTGTCTTTGATAAGCCTGCGCACGGTGGTGGTGACGGAGGTTCCCAGGGCATCAGTGATCTGAAAAGGGATCTTGTAGACGTAGGGCTGCACGTCCCGCAAGCCTGTGTCAAACACGTTTTCCACTTCAGACTGTGTGGGAGATAGCTTAGCAGTTAAGGCATTTGCCTGCAAAGCCTAAGGACCTGGGTTTGATTCCTCAGTATCCACGTAAGCCAGATGCACAAGGTGGAGCATGCATCTGGAGTTCATTTTCAGTCGTTAGAGCCCCTGGCACACCCATTCTCTCTAGATATAACTGCATCTTTCTCTTTCTCTCTCTCTCTCAAATAAGTAAATGATGTTTAGAAAAAACAATCCTGTAGAGACAAATACCCTCACCCCATCTTCTATAGCAGTAATCAGCCTGAGAGAGCTTTCTTTTGCCCCCACCTGAAGTTCATTCTAGTTACTCTTTATTGCATAAATTTCTTCAGCATACTTTTTTTTTTTTTTTGAGGTAGGGTCTCACTCTAGCTCAGGCTGACCTGGAATTCACTATGTACTCTCAGGGTGGCTTTGAACTCATGGCGATCCTCCTCCCTCTGCCTCCCAAGTGCTGGGATTAAAGGCATGCGCCACCATGCCAGGCTTTCTTCAGCATACTTTAAAAAATAAAATGTTAAAAAAAACTCAATTCTCTCTCTACCTCCCTCTTTTGCTCTCTTAGATAAATAAATAAAATATTTTAAAAAGGCACTGGAGAGATGGCTTAGCAGTTAAGGCACTTGCCTGAAAAGCCAAAGGACCTCGGTTTGATTCCCCAGGACCCACATAAGCCAGATGCATAGGTGGCGCATGCATCTGGAGTTTATTTGTAGTGGCTGGAAGCCTTGGCGTGCCCATATTCTTTCTCTCTCTCTCTCCCTTCCTTTTTCGCTCTCTCAAATAAATAAATAAAAATAAGCTGGGTGTGGTGGCGCACGCCTTTAATCCCAGCACTTGGGAGGCAGAGGTAGGAGGATTGCCGTGAGTACAAGGCCACCCTGAGATTACATGATTACATAGTGAATTTCAGGTCAGCCTAGATTAGAGTGAAACCCTACCTCGAAACCCCCTCCCCCCCCAAAAAATAAAGAAAATCTAAGAGACTATGAATAAACCATATGGAAACCTACTTTTTTGGACAATGGTGCACCCAGAAGTCATCAACCATTACTAGAAAAATTTCAATGCCAGGGATGGGATACCTTACTGTGAATTGTTGGCCAGGGAGGTCCCTGATGCCCCCAAAACATTACAGGCCATTGCAAAGGCTCTTGGTTTCCCACCAGGAAAAGATGGTAAGACCCTATTGTTAAAGACTCCACATACTTGGGCTGCAAGGTCACTGAGAAATCAAGCTGGACCTGAGCTGAAAATCTCCTTGTAGACCACCTGACAGAAAGCTGAAAAGGGCTACACTGCTTGCAGTTCAATGGGAGAGAGAGAAATCACTAGTGGAGATAAACAACAGTGGACACTGCAAGCCTTAAGTTTGGCCAGCCAAGCCAAATGAGCCAACAGGTGCAACAGTAGCATGTCTGTTATGGGGGAATCCAACCACTAACTAATTGGACTGGAGGCCTGCTCCATGGGAGGAAATACATGCCTGGTGCTGAAAACCTATGTTAGGAGAGGTCATGAACCGTAGGGGTGTAACGTCTGCTGCTGTCTGGCTAAATGCATGTATTATGCTCACCAAGCTGCCCAGTAAGTACTTCTCCTAATGTTCATACTCATATATTAATGCTACTCTAACTTTTGGTTAGAGAAGCTTCTCTTTGCAAATGGCAGCAATTGCTGGGATGACTCAAAAGGCACCATAGATGCTGGGCGTGTTGGCGCATGCCTTTAATCCCAGCACTCGGGAGGCAGAGGTAGGAGGATTGCCATGAATTCGAGGCCACCCTGAGACTACAGAGTGATTTCCAGGTCAGCCTGGGCTAGAGTGAAACCCTACCTTGAAAAACCAAGAGAGAGAGAGAGAGAGAGAGAGAGAGAGACACTAATTGAGAGAGGGAGGGAGGGTTTATTGTCTACACTTATGGACATTGTCAATAAAAATTTTTATTTTGTTTTGGTTTTTCAAGGTAGGATCTTGCTTTAGCCCAGGCTGACCTGGAAATCACTATGTAGTCTCAGGCTAAGTGCTGGGATTAAAGGCATGCACCACCACACCCAGCTATTTTATTATTTCTTATAAGCAGTTTAAGATTCACAGCAGAGGGCTGGAGAGATGGCTTAGTAGTTAAGGCGCTTGCCTGCAAAGCCAAAGGACCCAGGTTTGATTGCCCAGTGCCCATGTAAAGTCAGATGCACAAGGTGGCACATGTATCTGGAGTTCCTTTGCAGTGGCTAAAGGCCCTGGTGCACCTATTCTCTCTTTCTCTCTACCTCTTTCTCTCTTTCAAATAAATAAAATATTTTTAAAAATTCACAGTAGAGGGCTGGAGAGATGGCTCAGCAGCTAAGGCGCTTGCCTGCAAAGCCAAAGGACCCAGGTTCAATTCCCCAGGGCCCACGTAAACCAGATGCACTAGGTGGTGCATGTGTCTGGAGTTTGCAGTGGCTGGATACCCTGGCACACCCATTCTCTCTCTCTGCCTCTTTTGTCTCTCAAATAAATAAATAAAAATAAAAAAATATTTTTAAAAATCAGAGCAGAAAGCAGGAGGTAGGGTTCCTATGTACCCACCACATGCACAGACTCCCCAACACTTGGCACCCCACACCAGGTAAACCTGTTAAAATGTAATATCACTGCCACCCAAAATTTACAGTTTATGTTAGGTTTCACTCTTGGTATACATTCTGTGGGTTTTCTCAAATATGTAATGACATGTACACAGTATTATAATATCATACAAAACAGCTTCAAGGTCCTAAAAGTCCTCTGTGCTCCCCCTTGTTCACTCCTCTCTCCCTCCAATTCCCTTATCTTTGTCTTTTCCCCCGAATGTCATAGTTAGAATCATAGATAGTAAGTAGCTTCAACAACAGCTGCTTCATGACCTGTGCTCTTCCTCACTGGCCTGCTAGGCTATGTCTTTTCTGGACTAGATGCAGGCTGCGTGAGGAGGGCAAAAACCCGGTTTGTCTACTTAACCTTTCATCCTTAGCCCCTGGAATTGAACTTGCTGCCTAGCAGTTATTTAAAAAATATTTGTTGAAAGGAAGAATAAATTCCGAGGTTTGTCCATGTCACATTTAAATTGGTTGAAGTCTGTGTGTCCTTCACTGATCTGCTCAGCATACAAACGCAAAAGGCATGTGTAGGGAGAGGTGACAAGGGGCAGGCCAGCAGAGGGAAAAAACAGGAGGATAGGGGGCTTTTCTTGGCTCAAAAGCTGCTCTGGAAGGCTCTCTTCTTACAGCTTTGTGAGAGGCTCACAGGAGATAAATAAGAAAAGAGCTTTACCTAATATTGAGGAGACACAAAATGAAAATAAACAAGAAAATGCATGAACTCTAAATGCCTCTCTAAACCCTCAGCACCAAATAAACAACAAACACCTGCATAAAACAAAAACAAATAATAACAACAATAAAAAGCCAGCTCAGGAGATTGAAGAGGAATGTGTCCATCCTCATAAGGCCACCTTTCCCCCTAGGTTTGGACACCTCTGTCCTATTTATCTCTTGCCTCATTGACAACTACTGCACAACATTCTATATGGCTGTCCCACAACTTTACAGTCTCCCATGTGTCCTGGTTTCCCTGCCTCCCAGCTCCTTCAGCCTGTTTGTCTGGGGTCACGTCGGGACACATTAGGACTTTCAGATGCAGTAAACACTACAAAGCTTATGATGACCCCATGCAGTGAAAAACAATTCAACTGTAGCCACTGGCCACGTGTGGTGACACAAGCCTGTAAATCCTAGCACTGGGAAGTCAAGGCAGGAGGATCAAGAACTCAAGGTCATCTGTTCAAGCCAGCCTTGGAACAGGAGACCCTGTCTCAAAGCAAAACAAAACAAAAAAAACAATTCAACAGATAAAAAAACAAAACAGCCTGACGTGGTGGTGCATGCCTTTAATCCCAGCACTGGGGAGGCAGAGGTAGGAGGATCACAGTGAGTTCGAGGCCACCCTGAGATTACAGAGTTAATTCCAGGTAAGCCTGAGTCAGAGTGAGAACCTACCTCGAAAAACCAAAAGCAAAACAAAACAAAACAAAACACTAAGAGGGGGGCTGGAGAGCTGGCTCAGTGGTTAAGATGCTCGCCTACAAAGCCTAATGACTAGGATTTGAGTAAAGCCAGATGCACAAAGTGGCAAAGTGGTACATGCATGTAGAGTTCGTTTGCAGTGGCTGGAGGCCTTGGCACAACCATTTTCTGTTTCTCTCTCTCTCTCTCTCTCTCTCTCTTTGCCAATAAATAAATAAATATTAAAAAATATATATATCATTCCTTGTAGTCCTTCATACCTCTTTTCTTTTCTTTTCTGCCCCCCCCCCCCCGGGACAGTCTCACTCTAGCCTAGGCAGACCTAGAATTCACTCTGTAGTTCCAAGCTGGCCTTGAACTCACAGTGATCCTCCTACCTCTGCCTCCCAAGTGCTGGGATTAAAGGCGTGCACCACCACACTGGCCACCATGTTTTGTAGAAAGAGAGAAAGGATGAGCCAGGACTAGGAAGAAAGGCTGGCCTCAAACTCATATCAATCCTCCTATATCAGCCTCCCACATACTGAGATTGCAAGTGTGTGCCACCATGTCCAGCTCGGATGTGGGATTTTTTTTTTTCATATTAAGGTCTGGAGTGATGGCTTAGTGGTTAAGGCACTTGCTTGCGAAGCTTAAGGACCCAGGTTCGATTCCCCAGGACCCATGTAAGCCAGATGGATAAGGTGGCACATGTGTCTGGAATTCGTATGCAGTGGCTAGAGGCCCTGCCATGCCCATTCTCTCTCTTTCTCCCTCTGTCCCTCTGTATCTAATAAATAATAAAATGAATTTGCAGTGAGGAGAAAAAAAATATTTTGTAGCCGGGCATGGTGGCATACGCCTTTAATCCCAGCACCACCTTATGCATCTGGCTTACATGGGTCCTGGGAAATTGAACCTGGGTCCTTAGGCTTTGCAGGCAAGTGCCTTAAGCACTAAGTCATCTCCCCAGTCCCAGAAGTGGAATTCTTGACCACCAGACCCCTCACTGTGGCAAGTAGATCAAGATGTCCACAATGACCCACATCCATGCTTTTGTGTACCCTCCCTCAGAATATGGGTTGTTCTTGTGACTTGCTTCACACACTGTAAGAGATTGATAGCTCTTTAGTTAGGCCACAGGATAGTGTGCCTGCTGTTTTACTAGCAGACTCTTGATAGCTTTGTGGGAACAAGCTGCCATGTCAGAGAGCTCCATACAGGGAGGATCACAATCCAACAGCCAGCGAAGAACTGAATCCCGCCAATCACTACCCAAGCTTGGAATTGGAGCCTTCCTCCTTCAAGCCACTAATGAGACTGAAGCGCCGCTGGCCCCTCGCTTGTTAAAGCTTTGTCTTCCCAAAGCAGAGCACTCTGGTAAGCCACACCTACTCCTGATGGGCAGAAACCTTGAAATAAATGTGTTGTTTTAAGCTCTTAATTTGATTTTTTAAATGATTTGACACATAGTAATAGATAACTCACTTACTTATTTAATAAAACTGTTTTGCATACAGAGTCCATTGTTATTTCTGTCTGTACTGTAGAAGAAACTAAGGCTCAGAACAGCTGGATCAATTGTCCAATGTACTTGTCATCTTCTTGGTGGCAAAAATAGAAACACTCTAAGCCATGTGAGAAAGAGGCGTGTATTGGAACAATGGTGAATAACTTGTTCATAGAACTGATAGAAAGGCCAGAGAATGAGGCTTAAAAACCAGGCAGGAGCAAAGGGAAGTTGGGCAACAGAATGACAGAAGAGCTCAGGACTCCTGCCCCCGTTGTAGACAACAGAATGACTTTCAGCTGTCTTACTTCATGCTTTTAGTGGGAATGTCCAATGGCAGGGGGGTTCTGTACATATTAGTGACTGGGGTCAGCTGGCAGTAGGCACTCAAAAATAGTTTATCCCAGCACTTGAGAGGCTGAGGTAGGAGGATAACTGAGTTTGAGGCCAATCTGAGACTATAGAGTGAGTTCTAGGCCAGCCTGGATGTTGTAGTCAGCTCCTCACTGTTGGGATGAACCTCCAAATGAGACACAGTTTATAGGAGTAAGGGATTTATTTGGAGCTTACAGATCAAGGAGAAGTTCCATAATGTCACAAGAAGCTGGACCCCTTTCTCGGATCCACACAGAGAAGAGACCACTACTAGCATCACCACAAGCAAGCACTCGGGGACACTGGGACCCCCAGGCAGAACTTAAGCACTCTGCACACCTTTAGGTTTTAAACAACTCTGCCCCCAGTAACACCTTAGGGCTGGACCCCAGGGTCTGCCCACAGTTACACCTCCTCCAGACAGGTGGCTGGAAATCCAAGTTACAAGCTTGAATAAAACTCCTGAATATGTTGGAGGACATCTATTCAAACTACCACACTGGGCTACCTTGCAAAAAACAAAACAAAACATAAAGGTGAGTCTGACATTGGGCACAGAGTAGACAGAGTACTAGCGTATGTCTCAAAGGTTCAGAAACTGATATAGTCCTATTCCCTAAAGCAGTGACTTTCCCAAATCTTCTCGGAGATCCAGGATTTCCCATACTGCCCCTAAGGCTTGTGAGCCAGAGGAGCAGAATTTTGGGAGGGGAAACTATGAGTGTCAGTGCCAGAAATACGCCACCAGAGGGCACATGACACTCATAAATTTAGCAAAGGGGTGTGTGTGTGTGTGTGTGTGTGTGTGTGTGTGTGTGTTGGGAGGGACCTGAGGAAGAAGTCTAGTTTGAGTGGGGACCTGGCAGGCTGGGCTGTGGACACCCAAAGGATAAGCCTTCTCTAGTTCTTTTGACCCTAGCTGCACCCTCTCATTCTCTGGGAACTTTGGGCTCCCCTGGTCTTTGCTCTGAGATCCTGAGGGGACTTTGAACTCTTCTTTTTATGACATCAATTCTCCAACTGTAACCCCCAGCCCATCAATCTCAGTTCAGCCCTGGAGTACAGGGCAGGGGTGGTAGGGTGAGGGGTGTGCCTCTGGCTCTACAAATAGATATAGCCTTTCCTACAGCCTATGCAGTAGAGCAGAAGGAATTGGAATGAGGCTTTTTCTTTTGGACTGGAAATTCCAGTACCTAGCACAGTACTTGGCACATAATTCTCAATAAATATTTGTTGCTACTTGATAATTATTTGACATGAATAAATCCTGCAGGAGCCAAGGCAGGTGGCTAGGGCACTCCAACTACAACATTGCTACAGTCCTTTCACTTCCCAACAACCCAGCATGACTATCCTTGCCCAAGCCACTGTTCTTTCCACCTGGACCACTACAGTAGCTTCCTAAGTGGTTTCCCTCATATCCTTTGATCCCACAATTTATACTTCACTCAGTAGCCAGCATGATCTTTAAAAACCATAAATCAAATTGTGCCACTTCGGAGCTTAACACCTTCCAAAGTCTTCTCATTACACTTTGAATGAAATCCAAGCTCCTGTGCCTGGCCTATGAGCTACACTAGCCAGGGCATGCCCTCCTCTCTGACCTCATCTTCTACTTCTTAAGCCTCACTGACTTTCTTTGTGTTTGAGAGCCCAGTGAGCTGGCTCTTGCCAGAGGGCTTTTGCATTAGCTGTTCCCTCCGCCTGGAATGCTCTTTACACAGATTCTTTTCATGGCTGATTCCATGTCACTTAGGTCTCAGTGTCAATGCCACTTCCTTACAGAAACCTCTTTTGACAGCTAAACCCAGGTTTCTCCCTCAGTCACTTCTAATCCATTCCCCAGTCAATAACCATCATAGTGTTTATTATCATATGTCTTTTCTATTCAGCTTTAAAGTTTTCTCAACAATCCCCATAAATATACACAACATACTATGATCATAATCTCCTCATACCACCCTCTCTTCCCGCTCCCTCCAGAATCTTCCCCTTCCACTGAATATCTTCTTTCCAACTAGTCCCTGGTATATTTCAATGTCCTCAGTTCCCCCCTCCTATGATGCAGGTCTTATATAGCTAGCATCAGCCACTGTGAGGTCATGAATGCCAAGGTCACTTTGAGTGTGGAAGACAGCATTGTAAGCAGTCCTCTCCTTCCTTTGGCTCTTACATTCTTTCCACCACCTTTTCTGCAATGGTCCCTGAGCTTTGGAAGGTGTAATAGAGATGTCTCACTTAGTGCTGAATACTCCACTGTCTCTTCTCAGCACTTTGATGGTTTTTGAGTCTTCCCAGTGGTCCCTGCCATCTGAAAAGAGAAGCTTCTTTCACCAAAAATCAAAGTAGCCTTGATATATGGGCATAAACCTAAGTATTTAGAGAGCAGTTTGATGAGCATAATGTATCCATTTAGCCAAACAACAGTAGTAGTTTCCCAGCTAGAACTAATGCTCTCTTCAGTATAGGCTTTTGATTAGGTTTGCATTACCAGGTATGAATTCCCTCCTATGGAGTGAGCCTCCAATCCAATCAGAGAGCAGTTGGTCTCTCCCATAACCACCATTGCACCATATTTGATCTGGCTGGCTAGCCAAAAAGCTTTTTTTTTTTTTTTACTGCCAGTTAAGACCATTGATGACTTTTCTCCCCTGACAGTCTACATAGCTCTTTCCAGCATCCTGACAGCTAATCAACAGGGAGGGGGCTTCCAGCTCAGCTCCAGCTTGACTTCTCAGCATCCTGCAGCCCCAGCATGTGGTGTTGTCAGCAACAGGGTTACCATCTATTTTTGGTGGGAACCTTGGGCAATAGCCTACAATTTTTTGGAGGGTGATATTAGGGGGCCTCCCTGACCAACATGGCACTGAAATTTTCTTGTAACATCTTATGGCTTCTGGTCACCCCATTACCCACTCCCACAGGGTACTTCTGCCAAAACTTTCTCATTTTTAAAAATATTATCATTTGTGCTTGCTTCGGCAGTGCATAAACTAAAATTGGAACAATACAGAGAAGATTAGCATGGCCCCTGTGCAAGGATGGCATGCAAATTTGTGAAGTGTTCCATGTTAAAATATATATATATATATTATTTATTTACGAGACAGAGAGAGAGAGAATGTGAATGGGCATGTAGGGCCGCCTGCCACTGCAAACAAACTCCAGGTGCATGTGCCACTTTGTGCATCTGACTTCACATAGGTATTGGGGAATCAAACCTGCACAGGCAGGCTTTGCAAGCAAGTGCCTTTAACTGTTGAGCCATCTCCCCAGCCTCATCTTTTTTTTTTTTCAAGGTAAGGTTTTGCTCTAGCCAGGCTGACCTGGAATTTACTATGTAGTCTCTGGGTGGCCTCGACTCACAGTGATCCTCTAACCTCTGTCACAGTGATTCTCCTACCTCTGCTTCCGGAGTGCTTAGATTAAAGGCGTGCGCCACCACGCCCGGTTCCCAGCCCCCCAGCCCTCATTTTTAATGCATATATATTTTAGTTAGCAAAGACACATGTTTCCATATAGCTTATTCATAACATGTTCAATTTTAATCCCCCTCCCAACTCCTCCTGTTCTCCTTCTCCTCCCCGACCCCACTTAGATCATTCCATCCCCAGTATTGTGTATTCATGTCTTTTGTTTGTTTGAGGTAGGGTCTCACTCTAGCCCAGGCTGACCTGGAATTCACTCTGTAGTCTCAGGGTGGCCTTGAACTCAAGGCAGTCTTCCTACCGCTGCCTCCCAATTGCTGGGATTAAAGGCATGTGCTACCATGTCTGGCCCTCTTAATTAAAAAAAAAAAAAATCTCGCTATATAGACCAGGTTGGCCTTTGAAATCTTCTTGCCTCAGCCTCCCAAGTCCTGGGATTATAGGAATGGCCACCGTGCCAGGCCCAGTTCTCATTTGTTTCCAGCAAATCAAATCCATGAGACCTGGGCCCCTGTCTGCTGAGTTCATTACCATGTTCCTAGTGCCTATTAATAGAACAGTGTCTAGGCACACAAATGTTTGTGGAATGAATGAGTAATGGTGGAGGCCTAAGTGGATGGGGAAAGTTCATATCTCTCTGGAGCTGACAGTTAATCAATCATTTCATTTTCATGGGTGTTGGTTGTGAGACTGAGGTTGGCTAAGACTTACTCCAGCCCTGAGCCAAGGAAGCCTGAGTCTCTAAGTAATAGCAGTCATGTTAGGAAGGAACGGATAGGGCATGTTTGCTGGGTTGAACGAATGTGGGTAGTTTTTACATATCTTTCTCCTTTTCCCCTTCCTTCCTTCCTTCTTTCCTTCCTTCCTTCTTCTCTCCCTCTCTCTCTCCCTCCCCCCCCCCCCCCACTTTCTTTCTTTCTGGTTTTTCGAGATAGAGTTTTATTGTAGCTCAGGCTGACCTGGAATTCACTATGTAGTCTCAGGCTGGCCTTGAACTCACAGCGATTCTCTTACCTCTGCCTCCCAAATGGGATTAAAGGTGTGTCCCACCATGCCGGCTTCTTTTCTTTTTTCCCTCTCCCTCCTTCCCTTCCTTCTTTTGTTTCTTTTTTTCAGTACTGTGGATGGAACCCAGGGCCACATGCATGCTGAGCAAGTGCTCTATCACTAAGTTACTGTCCCAGCCCATATGTCTTTCACAGTTTTAGAAAATAAAATGTACAGAAACCTTATATTTGCACCAGCAATGTTAGAGAATGGTTATTTGCATTGTTTGAGCTGAGCTGTTACCCCAAACAACTCAGAGAAAGCTCAGGGGACTCTAACCTATCTGTGTCACATTACAGGGCATTATTTTCAACACTGCATGTTTGTAGAGTGTTATCCAAGATACACTTACAGCTGTATAGAACTTCCATTTACACATAATATATTCTCCAAGTAGGAGTTTTTTCTTCCTGAAAATGAGAGGTTGAGAATACCTCCCTCTTGTGACTGACCTGTATTATAAAAACTAAAAAGTCTCTTGATCCAGATGTGGCTCCCAGCACTTGGGAGGCAGATGTAGGAGGATCACCATGAGTTCAAGGCCACCCTGAGACTATGTAGTGAATTTCCGGTCAGCCTGGACTAGAGTGAAACCCTACTTCAAAATAAATAAATAAATAATAAATAAAAATAAAAATAAAAAGTCCCTTGAGACTGAGTTGGACTTGGAGAACTAGATATAGTTCCTACTGACTGACTTTCTTTCTTCCTTCTCTTTGTCAGGGTTAAAATTTTCCAATCAATCCCTGATTTTCTGTTTATTTCCGCTCTGGGATAGTGAGTTTTTTTCCAACTGTTTCACTTACTGTGGTGGATTCCGAATGAGGCCCAGCAGGACTGTGTTCTGCAGGCCGGGTCAAAGGGCTCCACAGTGAGAATGGAATCATAACTGCCATGCCCCAGCTCAGGGAAAAACGGATGAATTTTCTCAACTTTAAGGGTTTTTCATATGATTTTCTTTTATTATTATTATTATTTACTTGAGAGTGAGAGAAAGAGGCAAGAGGGAGAGAGAGAGAGAGAGAGAGAGAGAGAGAGAGAGAGAGAAAGAATGGGCACACCAGGGCCTTCAGTCACTGCAAATGAACTCCAGAAATGTGTGCCCCCTTATGTGCATGTGTAACCTTGTGCACTTGCGTCATGGTGCACCTGGCTTACATGGGACCTGGAGACTCGAACATGAGTTCTTAGTTTTCATAGGCAAGTATTGCCTAAACTGCTAAGCCATCTCTCCAGCCCTTTTATATTATTTTCTGACATTTGTATAGTGTCTGCTATTCTGGAGTATTAGATCTGCTCTATCACACGTCCTATACTAGGTTATTTTAGCATAGTAATGTTCCGTCATATTCTGCTGATGGTACTTATTCCTTAAGGGCTCAAGGCAAGCATGGAAATCAAATAGATATAATTTTTTTTCTCAAGGTAAAGTCTCACTCTAGCCCAGGCTGACCTGGAATTCACTATGTAGTCTCAGGCTGGCCTCAAACTCACAGTGATCCTCCTACCTCTGCCTCCTGAGTGCTGGGAATAAAGGCTTGTGCCCTCACTGGGCATTGTCTTAGATATTCTATGTTTCTAACCCAGCAATTCCTTGCACACCTTTGTAAGCAGCCTTGGTGCATTTCAGAGACAGATAATTTGACTTAAACATGTCTGGAGCAGGAAATCCTCTGTCATGGAAGGGGTTGGCAGAAGGCCCAGACTCTAACCTGCTGGTCTGAGGCTCCCTGGCCCTCTGCTGTTGTTTGACAGCAGCCGTTCTCATACCATTTGGGTCATGGAAGCTAGAGGTCAAGGGCTCACTGCCCTACTGCTGCCCAGAGTGTACTCACTATGGTCAAGTGGGGCCAAAGCCCACCCACCCTCATGAGGAAACTTCAGGAAAGGACTGGAGTAAATCACGTTCCAGTATCTACAGACAAACACCATCGTACGGCAGAATACAAACAGCAATGAACTGGGGCCAGTGGTTATGAGTTCTGGTCCTTCTACAAAACCAAGTGTGTGCCTGAATAAGCCACCTTATAGCTCACAGCTTTGGCTTCCCTTAACCAATACAGCACAGTGGTTACCAACATAGGCTCTGAAGCCAGATTGCAAAGGATCATTGTTGTGTGAATTTTTTCCCTGGGGAGATACAACACATGTCTATCCACCCCAGATAGATCACAAATTATACCAAAACCAGTTTTGGTGAACCAGTAAGTTTAATGGTGTTGCTTACAGGAACATGGAGCCCACAAAGCAGGCTGTACCCAGAGAAGTCTCATCCATCATGTATGATGATCTCCCCATGCTTCTCAGATGGAGCTCTCTATGTTGGGATGACCACCACAGATGCTCTTTCCTCAGCCTCAGGGTGAGTGAGGGCTTACCTACAGAGCAAGGAGACTCCACAGCAGCCATGCCACTGAGAAGTCTCATCCCAACACAAATGACCTCCCATGGCCGTCTAGGTGGAGCTCATTGTCCCTTGATCTTTTACCCCTATACACCGCATTTCCCCTTGATACCTCTGCATACCGCTGGCATAAGGGGAGTCTGATGACCTTCTCTGCACCCTTCCTTTATTTTTTTTTTTTTTCGAGGTAGGGTCTCACTCTAGCCCAGGCTGACCTGGAATTCACTATAGAGTCTCAGGGTGGCCTCGAACTCACGGCAATCCTCCTACCTCTGCCTCCCAAGTGCTGGGATTAAAGGCGTGCGCCACCATGCCAGCTGTGCACCCTTCCTTTTAAGGGGGAATGCCAACAGGGCCAATCTTTTTTTAAATATTTTATTTATTTATTTGCAAGTAGAGAGATATAGAGAGAAGAGAGACACAGAGAGAATAGGTGCACCAGGGCCTCCAGCTGCTGGAAGTGAACTCCAGATGCATGCACCACTGTGCATCTGGCTTTATGTGGGTACTGGGAATCAAACTCTGGTCATTAGCTTTGCAGGCAAGCACCTTAACTGCTGGAGAGCCATCTCTCCAGCCTCCCCCGCCCCTGCCCAGGTACTTTTTTTTTTTTTTTTTTTGAGATAGGGTCTTGTTCTAGTACAGGCTAACCTAGGATTCACTATGTAGTCTCAGGGTGGCCTCGAACTCATGGCGATCCTCCGACCTCTGCCTCCAAATTCTGGGATTAAAGGTATGTGCCACCATGCCTGGTCCCCCAGCTACTTTTGATAAGGCTGGCAATAGTTGTTTACTGCTTTCATTGCAGAAGAATTTACCATACAACAATCATAATCTGAATCTATGACTTACTCTATGACTTTGGAGAAATTATTGAACTTCTTTGATCCTTATTTGTCCCATTTCCAAGATTTTACAGGGATTAAATGATTAGAAGACTGTTCAGCACATAGTAAATGGCAGGTATGTTTGCTGGCACGTATGTTTGCTATTATAATTATTAAAAGTACTTCAGCTGTTTTATATAATTTTTAAAATTCTTTCATCAAAATCTGTGGTGGTGGCACATATTTATAATCTTAGCACTGGAAAGGTAGAGGCAGGAAGATCAGAAGTTCAAGATCATCCTTGGCTATATACTGAGTTCGAGCTCAGCCTGGAATACATGAGACCCTGCCTCGATAAAACAAAAACAAAAAACTCTTTCTGGTTCAAGTATCATATGCCTTTTCAAATTTAACAACTGAGCATTTCCCACATGTCTACCCTTGCTTGCATTTCCTATCTATGAAATAAGGGAGTGGAGTCATATTGGAAGTCTCAAAATTTTATATTACAGACAGACTTAGTGGTGGGAATTCAAGAAAAGTGATAAAGGATGGGCATGGTGGCACATGCTTTTAATCCCAGCACTCAGGAGCAGAAGCAGGAGGATCACTGTGAGTTTGAGGCCACCCTGAGACGACATAATTAATCTAGGTCAGCCTGAGCTAGAGTGAGACTCTACCTCAGAAAACCAAAAAAAAAAAAAAAAATATCTCTCTCTTTCTCTCTCTCTCTCTCTAATAAGTAAATAAAATATTTAAAGAAATATTTTTTAAAAGTCTTTAAAAATTTATTAAAGGGCTGGAGAGATGGCTTAGCAGTTAAGATGTTTGCCTGTGAAGCCTAAAGACCCAGGTTTGATTCCCCAGAACCCACATAAGCCAGATGCACAAGGTGGCGTATGTGTCTGGAGTTCATTTTCAGTGGCTAGAGGCTCTGATGTGCCCATTCTCTCTCTCTCTCTTTCCCTCTCTCTCTCTCTAATAAGTAAATAAGTAAAACATTTAAAGAAATATATCTTTTAAAGTCTTAAAAAAAAAAAAAAAAGAAAAGTGATCCAGGTGGTGGCCCTGCCCTTCAGGAACTAAAAATAGAGCTCAAGAGGCCATGCTAACATGTTGGCTGTCCACTAGGGTAGAGGTGGCCAGTGGGACTTAAAGGGCCCAGAGAAGAAATCTTACACAATTTCTTCAGTTTCCTGGTTGGTATCCAAAATTTTCACTGGGAAATAAAACAAAAGGACTGAAGAGATGGCTCAGTGGTTAAGAACACTTCCTATGTAAGCATGAGGGCCTTAGGAGGCCTGAGAGATTGCTGAAGTTGGATCCCCAGGACCCACATAAACACTGGGCATGTGAAACTCCAGTCATGTGGGGAGCAGAGACCAGAGAATTGCTGAGGCTTGCAACACACACACACACACACATACACATACACACACACACACACACACACACACACACACACACGCTCCAGGGTCAGTAAGAATGGGTGGGAAGAGTTATGGAGCAGGATACCCAGTCAATATTCCCCTCCGGCCATGAACTCTGCCACAGGTGAGCATACATAGGGCAGCACATGGGCACAAGCATGTGCATATACCACAACACACACACACAAATGAAATGAAAGAATGATTTATATTCCAAATATAAAATTTCATCTTATAAGCATAAAAATTTCTTTTTTTTTCTGGTGTTAGAGGTGCATGGTAGGCAGGCCCTCTGCTACTATCCTATACCCGTAGTTTTTTGCCTTTTGCTTTTGTTTACAGTATTGGGATTTGAACCTATAACCCTGTGCATGTTATCCCAGCCCTTCAGTTCTGTTTAAAATAAAAATTTGGGCCGGGCATGGTGGCGCATGCCTTTAATCCCAGCACTCGGGAGGCAGAGGTAGGAGGATCGCCGTGAGTTCGAGGCCACCCTGAGACTCCATAGTGAATTCCAGGGCAGCCTAGGCTAGAGTGAAACCCTACCTCGAAAAACCAAAAAAATAAAAAATAAAAAAATAAAATAAAATAAAAATTTGGGCTGGGGACATGGCTTAGTGGTTAAGGCACTTGCCTGCAAAGCCTAAGGACTCATGTTTGAATCTCTAGGTCCCATGTAAGCCAGACAAGGGGGCATGAGTCTGGAGTCCGATTACAGTGGCTGGAGGCCCTGGTGTGCTAATTCTCTTTCTCTTTCTCTCTCTCTCTCTCTCATTTAAAAAAAAAAAAAAAAAGCCAGTCTGTTGGGCTTGCCTCATAAAAAAAAAAATTTTTTTTTGATTTTTCAAGACAGGGTCTCAGTCTAGCCCGGACTGACCTGGAACTCACTAAGTAGTCTCAGGCTGGCCTTGAACTCATGGCCATCCTCCTACCTCTGCCTCCCAAATGCTGGGATTAAAGGCATGTGCTACCAGGTCCAGCTTTTAAATTTTTTTTATTTTGAAAGGTTTTATTTAGTTTCTCAGGCACATCTTTTTTAATTATTATTTTTTAATTTGTTGACAACTTCCATAATTGTAAACAATATCCCATGGTAATTCCCTCCCTCCCCACACTTTCCCCTTTGAAACTCCATTCTCCATCATATCCCCTTCTCTTCTCAATCAGTCTCTCTTTTATTTTGATGTCATGATCTTTTCCTCCAATTATGATGGTCTTGTGTAGGTAGTGTCAGGCACTGTGAGGTCATGGATATCCAGGCCATTTTGTGTCTGAAGGAGCACATTGTAAGGAGTCCTACCCTTCTTTTGGCTTTTACATTCTTTCTGCCTCCTCTTCCGCAATGGACCCTGAGCCTTGGAAGGTATGATAGAGATATTTCAGTGCTGAGCACTCCTCTGTCACTTCTTCTCAGCACCATGGTGCCTTCTGAGTCATACCAAGGTCACTGCTCAGGCACATCTTAAACTTATAACACTCCTTGCCTAGCTTCCTGAATAGTTAGGGTTTAAGGCCTGTGTTATCAGGCCTAGCTTGCAAACATCTAATTATTTGAGAGAGAGAATGGGTGCAAAAGGGCCTCTGCCTCTTTGTGCATCCAGTTTTACATGGGTAGTGAGGAATTGAACCTGGGCTGGTAGGCATTGCAAGGATGCATCTTTAATCAGTCAGTCATTTTCCCATCCCAAACATTTTTTTTCTAAAAAAATTATTCATTTGAGAGAGAGGCCGTCACTAGGGTTGCAAACAGATGAATGCACCATTTTGTGCATCTATCTTACATGGGTACTGGGGAATTGAACCTGGGCTGGTAGGCTTCTCAAACAAGCACCTTTACCACTGAGACATTTCCCCAGACTTACCCCCGACCCAGGGCATTTAATCTAGAGACGGTCTTGCTATGCAGCCCTGGATAGCCTGGAACTCACTATGGAGCCCAGATTTCCTAGAATTTACTGAGAATTATCTAGAATTATCTTCCTGCCTCTGCCTCCTGAACTACAGGGTTTACAGGCCTGCACCACCACACCCAACCACATTTCTTTATCTCAATTGTCTATTGCATTTTCTCCAGATGACCCCAAGCCACATTATTCTAAGAGGTAAATGCTAGATTCCTTCTGCTTTATGTTGGAAAGGAAATTTTAAAAAATATATTTATTTATTTGAAAGAGAGAAAGAGGCAGATAGGTAGAGAGGGAGAGAGAGAATGGGCGAGCCAGGGCCTCCAGCCACTGCAAATGAACTCCAGACGCATGCGCCCCCTTCTGCATCTGGCTAAAGTGGGTCCTGGAGAATTGAACAGGGATCCTTTGGCTTTGCAGGCAAACGCCTTAACCGCTAAGCCATTTCTCCAGCCCAGGAAAAGAAATTTTTATAGTTCAATCAGTGGTTACTTGAGGGAAGAAGTCAGGCCAAGAGGCCACAAACGTCAAATTATAGACTGTATATGGCAGAGTAAACGATCACTCACTTTCTCATTTTCATTGCCCATTTTCAAACATTGTAATCAACATTTTGCTATCGGATCCTTGAACATTCCATGAAAAGGAGAAAGCAGATTATCTCCGTTGTATGGGTGAGGTTCTAAGACAGTAAGTGATGATTGATCTACAGCACCTCTGTTAGGTGGCTACTCCTGACAGAGCCTGGTTTCCTAACGTCTCCTTCTCTTTGTCTCAAGCACTGTCCTGGGTTTAAGAATCCCAGTGTAGATTTCGAGTTGGACCTTGAAGGGCTAGGTCTAAGCGAGATGCGCCTTCAGATGTATGGGACCTTGGCTGGGCAAGGCTGCCCAGGGCAGGGCTGGATGAGGAGGAGGAGGAGCAGGAGGAGGAGAAGCAGATGGGGGGATTGAGGAGTGGGTCCCAAAGAGAAGCCAGCCTCTAAAGTGAGACTCACCTACACCTTGGGAATGAACCCCTCTCTCTCATTTCTGGTTCCATCATCACTCTAACCCTTAAAGGGTTAAACCAGCATTCACATGATTTTGCCATCTCCCAGGTAACTTGGGCAGCTGCTTCATGAGGGAAATAAACATCCCGAATCGAATCATTTCTCAGTTCATGAACCTAGCAATGCACCCCACCCCACCCCCAACAAAGAAAGCACAGCCCTTTGGGTAAAAGGTGCCAAGGGAGGGGACTCTACAAGTTGGCAGGTGGGGGTGGGGGTGGGAAGGGCTGCCCCAGAGAGCGGAGAGCGTGGGGCCAGAGGGGCGCCCCAAGAATGCCCCTTGCCGGGTTCCCTCGAGCTCAGGACGCAGCAGGTCGCGTCAGGGCCGCTGCCCTAGAGGGCTGGGGAAGTGGAAAGCAGTGGTGTGAGGGCCAGCGGGTGCCAGGCGCACACACCTGGCGCCCTGTGGAATGAAATCTTAATTAATTATTAAACTGAGTTCCCTCGGGCGGGCGGGCGGGCGCGGCAGGGTGGGGGCTGGGGCCGGGCGGCGGCGGGGTGAGGAGGGGGCGCTGGATTCGAGCGCAGCGCCACCCCCGGGACGAGGTGGGGGGCACCCCGACAGGAAGGAAGCCGACCCTCGGCGGGCCCGGCCGGGCGGGGCGGGTCCCCCGAGAGTGGGTGGGTGGGTGGGTGGGTTTGCGGGCTCGCCGCCGCGGACCCCTACGGGGAGGGAATCCCGGAGGGAGGATGCGGCCCCCCGGCGGGCGGGAGGGCGGGTGCCCGGGTCCCCTCCGCCCGCCCGGGGTCTTGATCCCAGAACAGTAGCCGCCTGTGTTCCCAGGGCTGGAGGAGGAGGAAGCGGCCGGAGCCGAGGAGGGGGCGCGCGGGGAGGGAGGGTGGGAGGAAGGGGTCCCGTCCCTCGGGCTCCCCCACCCCGACCCCTTTCCACGGAAGGGGAGTGGGCGGCTCGGCCCTCGCCTCGGAGGAGGAGGAGGGGGAGGGGGTGCCCAGACAAAAGGAGCTTGTGCCTTTAAGGCGGGGAGTCCGGGAGCCGGAGGGGAGGGGACTTCTGGATCCGGGGTAGAGGGCGGCTGCGTTGGACAACCAGGGAGGGGGCGCGGGCCGGAGGGACAGCTGGACGGCGGGCGGGCGGGCGGGCGGCCGGGACGCGCGGGCACGGGGAAGGAGCGCGGGGCGGCCGGCCGTCCGGCCGGAGCCCGCGGGCGCGGCGGGGCGGGGGCCCGGAGGAGGCGCCGACCCCGGCCGGCAGGTGAGCCCGAGGGGAGGGCGGCCGCGCGCGGCGCTCGGGCTGCGGGGCTCCGGCGGGGGGCTGCGAAGCCCGGGGCTGAGCCCTCGCGGCCATCGGGGCGCCTCAGGCGGCTTGGCTGGCGGAGAGAAGTCCTGGTGGCGATGGGGCAGCCGGGCACCTCAGGCCGAGCAGGAGGCTCCCACCGTCGCTCCACGCCGCGCGCTTCCTTACCTCCGCTCGCTGGAGTTTGCAGGCTTGCCCAGAGCAGGGAAGAAGGCATGCCCAGGGAGGGGTTGTCCCGAAGGCTTGGCAACGGGGCGGGGGCAGGGCTGGGGGCTGGGGGTGAGTTGAAGGAGTGTGACTGCATTTAGAGGAGAGGGGCCCCCTCCGTGTGGGAGAGTCCCCTTCTCTGCCCCCACCCTGAACCTTGGAGGTGAAGGGGGTGGTGTCAGTTCCTACTTTTCCCCCAAGGCCTGTTGCAGGGTGGGCAAGGGCACAGACTTTCTTCAGAGCAGGCTTAGGGGCCTGACCGACAAACGAGAGGTGGGGTTAGGCGGTGGGAGATCCTTTCCCCGAGCCCTTCCCTTCCCTGGAGTGCCCCTGTGTCGGGCCTGGTAGGGTGTTGTATGGTTGTGGCCGGCTGTGGAAGCCCTTTGTAGTCCCTAGGAAGAGCTGGAGCTGGGGAAGGGAGGAATAGGCGGAATCTACAGATGCAGGAGCTAGGGAGGCTTCTCTATGTCTGGGAAGACCTGGAATTGAGAAGGCTGGTGTCCCAGCATGGTGACAGATGCTGGCACTGCTGGGCCCCACCTGGACATGGTCTTCTGTTGTGAACTTTCTGAAGACTTTAAAAATCCGTAAGGCCTCCTTTTGCCAACGAGGGCAGAGGCAGATGGGCCCTGGGGAAGGGATGGCCAAGATGTGGCTGGGAAGAGGGTTGGGCGAAGCAGTGGGCAGAGCCATACTTGGGGCTGGGCCTTGGCCTTCTCCAGACTCTGGTCTCTGGCTGAGGGATAAGGCTTTGGGAGGGACTTCAGGTCTGGGAGGCACTGGGATGGGAACTGTGGTACTGTGGGGCAGAATGGGACATGACTGTGGGAGTTGTTTGTGTTGAAGCAGCAGGTCTGTAAGAGGGAGCAAAGGGACCCCCGACTCATGGGAGGAGGAGGAGGTCAGAGGCACAAGGCTCAGGAACGAAACAGGAAGGGGATTGTGGTCTGCCCTTCTGGGGTTTGTAGTGAGGGGGTTCCTTGACATAGAGATTTGGGAGACCACACAGAGAAACTTGCGGCTTAGAATAGTGCCTTCCAGTTTCCTGGTGTACTCACCTGGCAGGGAGCACCAGGAGTGCTTGGAGCATAGCAAGTTCGCCAGGGTGGGCAGTGGTTGGAGTGGAGTCCAGGGTGGGGTGGTTGCAGTTGGTTGGACAGTTCCAGAGCTCCGAAGCTATTCTGGTTGGGGGTGTCCGAAAGTTCTTGAAAGGGTCATGTGTTCCCTTGATAGTGTCTGCCCCTTCCTCTGTGTGTATGAGCTAGATCTGGGGTATGCTTCCAGGGGCTGGGAACATGGCCAGAAATAGGTCCTTTGGGAACAGAGGCTTGGGCCAGTGCCGGTGGGGAAGAGATAAGGGGGAAGGGGACTGGAGAATGGGAGGAGGCTGAAGCAAAATGTCATGGTGGTGGTGGGGGGGTGTGAGAAACAGTTCACTCTGGGTTCTGTCCCTAGCAGCTCTGGAGACTGACAGCTGAGGACACAGGGACTGATAGAACCAGGCTGCTGACTGGCTGGAGGGACATGTGTTCTTGCTCATGACTTGTCTTTCCATCTCTTGAACACTGACAGAGATTTGGGTTCAAAGTGTTGTAGGGTGGGGAGAAGAACTAATTATTTATCAAGCATGTGCTCTATGACAGGTGTTATTAAATTCGCTTTTCAAGACCAGTGTGTCCCCATTTTTTCAGATGAAGAAACTGACACAGGGAGGTTAAATAACTTGTCTAAGGCAGGCCAGCTACAAAATAATCATGCTAAGGTTTGAAACCTGGTCTCATGCCAAAGATCATGCTTCCACTGAAGTAGTTTGAAGAACCAGGCTTTCTTTGGTGACCTTTTCCAAATGCCACCCTTGCCAGAAGTCTTGTACTTCTGATCTTCAAGATGGTGTTGCTGGTGTTAAGTGATTGAAGGGCATGCTCTGTGGGACAATAGAAGGGATGTTGGCACAGCTTGGTTGAGGGTGACCCAGAGATGGAAGTTTTGGAGTATATGGAGAAGTCCTCATCTTGTCTTCTGCTTTGGGTGACCTCTGGTATCTGCTTGCAGTGTTCATTTCTCCTGTCTGGGTTTGTGGCCACCTGGGGCTGGCACTGGGTAAGCTCCTCTCTAGCTCCTCAGTGAGTACAAATGTCAGTGCTGCTAGCTCAGCAGGCCCTCAGAGTGTTCTATGGGCATGGTGGGGGATAGGTATCCGTGGATGATGACATTGCTTTCATGTGCCTGCCTCTCTCTTTCTTTCCTTCCTTCCTTCCTTCCTTCCTTCCTTCCTTCCTTCTCTTTCTTTCTTTCTTTCTTTCTTTCTTTCTTTCTTTCTTTCTTTGTAATTAAGTAGAAGCTTTGTATGGACACATCGTGTGTTGGTACCATCGTTTCCCTCCTCCCTGCCCCCATTCCACTGAGGGCCCTCCTCAGTGGGGTTGCTGGTATTCACCATGGGGTTGTGGCTTATGTGTTGTGAGAACAGCAGTCAATCATTGCAGGGGGGGGGGCACTGCCTCTGGATTTTCCCTCCCACTCTGTGGCTCTTACAATCTTTCCGCCCCCTCTTCTGCAAAGTTCCCTGAGCTGTGGTGGGTGTGTTTTAAGTCTACTTCAGTGTTAAACTATCAGCAGCGTCTGGATTTCTGCTTTGATATGTTTTGAGTATCCTCAGTGTCTGTCTCCATCCCCCTGGCGCAGGGTGTCAGGCTCCCCATGGAAGCAGCACTCTTGCTCATCTTGCCAGTTCCTCTGTGGTGTCACCTGGGCCCTGGCTGATGTGTGAGGGGTGGTTCATCTCAGTTCTCACTGCCTTCTGCTCCCAGCAGACATGCTCCCCCGGGGGCTCCCTGCTCTCAGTGAGCACCTCATGTGCATTTCTTGACCTGGGCTCAGCCAGAAGACATAGTAAAGCAGTTGTCCTGGAGTCCACTCCAGTCCAAGGCACACCCCTCCAGTAAACCTAGGATCTAAGGTTGATTCAGTTGCCTAGGAACTCTACAACTTGGGTTAGCCATTAAAAAACAACAACAACAACAACAAAAACTGCCTTGGACTTCAATACTTTTTTCCAATTTTTTTTATTAACAACTTCCATGATTATAAAAAATATTCCATGGTAATGCCCTCCCTCCCCCTCTTTCCCCTTTGAAACTCCATTCTCCATCATATCCCCTCCCCCTCTCAATCAGTCTCTCTCTTTTTTTTTTTTTGATGTCATGATCTTTTCCTCCAATTATGATGGTCTTGTGTAGGTAGTGTCAGGCACTGTGAGGTCATGGATATCCAGGCCATTTTGTGTCTGCGGGGAGCACGTTGTAAGGAGTCCTACCCTTCCTTTGGCTCTTACATTCTTTCCGCCACCTCTTCAGCAATAGACCCTGAGCCTTGGAAGGTGTGATAGAGATATTGCAGTACTGAGCACTCCTATTGGACCTCAATATTTGTTTCTTCCTGTCAAATCTGCCCAGCACTTAGGTGGCCATAAGACGAGATTCATAGGCTTTTGGTGAAGATTAGATGGGATTAGGTATGTGAAAAGATCTTGAAGGGGCTGGAGTGATGGCTGAGCAGTTAAGGTGCTTGCCTGTGAAGCCTAAGGACTCAGGTTCAATTCCCCAGTACCCATGTAAACCAGATGCACAAGGTGGTTCATTTGCAGTGGCTGGAGGCCCTGGAGTGCCCATTCTCTCTCTCTATCTGCCTCTTTCTCTCTGTCTCTCCCTCTCTCTCAAATAAATAAATAAATACATAAATAAAATGTTTAAAAAAATCTTGACACTCAGGAGGCAGAGGTAGAGGTAGGAGGATTGCCATGAGTTCGAGGCCACACTGAGATGACATAGTAAATTCCAGGTCAGGCTAGAATGAGACCCTATCTTGGGAAAAAAAAAAGATCTTGAAAAGTTTATGACACAGAGAATGTATAATCCATCCAACAGCCACCCCTCCAGTCAGCAAATATTTAGATACTACTGGGAGTTGTAGATATTAGAGTAAGTAAAACCAGCCCAAATCCATGCCTTCATGAAGTTGACATTCCAGTTAGGCGTGACAGACTTTGAACAAATAAGAAAATTATAGAATGTCAGTTGCTGATAAGAGCTGTGGAGAAAGAAAAAAGCATAAAGCTGGGAAGAGAGATAGGGAACCCCAGGAAAGGGAGTTGCTATTTTAAAAGGGTAGTCAGAGCTACACTGATAAGGGACTTTGGGCAGTGACCTGAGGAGCTCTTGTTCCAGATGGGGGAGCAGGGAGCACCCGGGCCCTGGCCTGGCTTGAGCCTGTTGTATTGGGGAGCAGCAGGCAGGTAAACGTGACCAGTAGTGATGAAGAAGATGAAGTCAGAATTACCATCATTAACTGTTTATGTGGATGGCTGTATGCCTGTGCCTTTGAGCTTGTTTATCCTTCCTTCCTTCCTTCCTTCCTTCCTTCCTTCCTTCCTTCCTTCTTTCCTTCTTTCCTTCCTTCTAATTTGCAGTGCTGGGGATGGAACACAAGGTCTTGTGCATGCTAGACAAGTGCTCTACCCAGCTTTCTATCTTTTCATCATACATTTATTGAGTTCATGTTGTAAGCAAGGCCCAGTACTTGGCTCTGAAGATAAAGTGCTGGCCAAAATAGATATAATTTTTTTCTTTAAAAAATTTATTTGAGAGAGAGAGAGGGAGAGAGGCAGATACAGAGAATGGGCACACCAGAGCTACCAGCCACTGCAAACAAACTCCAGACACAGACACATGTGCCGTGTGCATCTGGCTTACGTGGGTATTGGGGAATTGAACCTGGGTCCTTAGGCTTTGCAGGCAAGTGCCTTAACCACTAAGCCATCTCTCCAGTCCCCAAACAGATATAAATTCTACCATTATAGAGTTTATAGTCATTGGGAGAGGGCATATGTTAAATAAGGAATGATTTTTTTTTTCAAGGTAGGGTCTCACTGTAGTCCAGGCTGACCTGGAATTCACTCTATAATCTCAGGGTGGCCTCGAACTCATGACAATCCTCCTATCTCTGCTGGGATTAAAGGCATCTACCACCATGCCCAGTTTTAAATAAGGAGTGATTTAATTATAATTGCAACAAATACTATGGAGGAAATGTACAGAGGCAAAACAGACCAAACCATCTGGACGGGGGAGCTGGGAAATCTTCCCTGAGGAAGTAATACTTAAGCTGTGACCTGTGGGAGAAGTTGAATTTAGTGAAGTGTGTAGTGTGTGTGTGTTAAGAAGGAATGTGAGAAAAGATTCCCTTTTGTACAGAGGTCAGCAGTTCGCAGTTCACAGTCAGGACTCATTCCACGGACATGATGAATTTGGCTTATAATATTGTAAAATGTGGATTCATTGGCATCAATTAAAACTTGGAAAAAAAATTGGAAGATGTGGACTGAAGAGATTGCTTAGCGGTTAGGGTGCCTGCCTGAAAATCCAAAGGACTCAGGTTTGATTCCCCATAACCCACGTAAGCCAGATGCACAAGGTGGCGCATGTGTTTGAAGTTTGTTTGCGGCTGCTGAAAGCCTTGGTGCGCTCATTTTCCCTCTCTGTACTTGCCTCTTTTTCTCTCTCTCTCAAATAAATAAATAACCTGAAAGATGTCACATTGAAAACCAGGAATTTTGGCTGGAGAGATGGCTTAGCAGTTAAGGCACTTGCCTGTGAACCCTAATGACCCAGGTTCAATTCCCCAGTACTCATGTAAGTCAGATGCTTAAGATGGCAAATGTCTGGAGTTCGTTTGCAGTGCCTGGAGGCCCTGACACACCCATTTTCTCTCTTTGTCTGCGTCTTCTTATCTCTTTCTGTCCCCCCCCCCCGAAATAAATAAATTAATTAAATATTTTAAAATAAAGAAAACCAGGATTTTCTTCTTTAGTTTCTGGTGAAAAATCAGAAGCCCAGGTCCCACTGGGACAGTAGTGGCATCAACCTACTGGTGCAGGGTAGTCCTTGCTCCCATGTTCAGTGTACAGAGTCTATTCCCCCATGGTCCTAAGCTATGGGTTGCTTTGCTCCATGACACTGGCACCTGGGTTTTGGGTTCACCAAAAAATAAGTACTAACTTTAGAGAAGAGGTGATTTGTTACATATATTAGCTTTGGGAAAAATTAGGCTGGGTCTTGGTTTCCCCACTTGTGTGGGTGCTTTTTTTTTTTTTTTTTTTTTTGTTCGCTCTGGCCCAGGCTGACCTGGAATTTACTATGTAGATTCAGGGTGGCCTTAATCTCATGGTCATTCTCCTACCTCTGCCTCCCAAGTGCTGGGATTAAAGGCATGCACCGCCACTCCTGGCCCTGCTTTTTTAATATTAATTTTTAATGATTTATTTTTATTTATTTATTTGAGACACACACAGAGAGAGAGAGATAGAGAATGGGCACGCCAGGGTCTCTAGCCACTGTAAACGAACTCCATATGTATGCACCACCATGTGCATCTGGCTTACATGGGACTTGGAGAATTGAACCTGGGTCCTTAAGCTTCGCAGGCATGTGCCTTAACTGCTAAGCCCTTTCTCCAGCCCTTTAAAAAAATACTTTAAAAATGTTTTATTTATTGCTGGGCGTGGTGGCGTGTGCGTGTGTGTGTGTGTGTGTGTGTGCATGGGCATGCCAGGGCCTCTTGAGGCTGCAAATGAACATCAGATACTTGCAGCACCACTTTTTTTTTTTTTTTTTTTTTTTGAGGTAGAGTCTCACTCTAGCCAGGCTGACCTGGAATTCACTATGTAGTCTCAGGGTGGCCTCAAATTCACAGTGATCCTCCTACCTCTGCCTCCCAGTGCTGGGATTAAAGGTATGTGTCACCATACCTGGCCTGCATCACATTTTTATTGATCAGAATTTCAGTGTATGAACCCGTCAGGTGTTGGTCATATTCCTGTAGGGTTATACTTGTGTATCCCCCACCCCCTGCCCCCAGTCCACTGAGGGCCGTCCTCAGCAAGGTTATTGGTGTTTACTGTCGGGTCATGAATGCATCAGTCAGTCTCTGTGGAGGGGGAACAATGCCTCAGGATGCTCCTTCTCACCCTGTGGCTCTTACAATCCCTGAGCCTTGGTGGGCATGTTGTAGAGAGCTAAACACTAAAGTAGTCTTATGCATCACTTTTTGTATCTGGCTTATATGGGTGGCTTCAAAATTGAACCCAGGTTGGCAGGCTTTGCAAGCAAGCATTTTTAACCACTGAAGCATCTTCCCAGCCCCCTTAATTTTTTTTTTAAGATGGCCTTGGTGGCACATGTCTTTAATCCCAGAACTTGGGAGGCACAGGTAGTAGGATCACTGTGAGTCTGAGGCCAGCCTGAGACTACATAGTGAATTCAGGACTAGAGGAAGACCCTACCTCAAAAAAAAATTTTTTTTTGGCTGGGTGTGGCGGCATATGCCTTTAATTCCAGAATTCGGGAGGCAGAGGTAGGAGGATTGCTGTGAGTTTGAGGCCACCCTGAGACTACATAGTAAATTCTAGGTCAGCCTGAGCTAGAGTGAGACCCTACCTGGCAAAACCAAAAAAAAAAAAAAAAATAAATAAAATAAAATAAAAAATAAAAAAATAAATTTTTTTTAAAGGCAGTCTTTCTAGCCTAGGCTGACCTGGAATTCACTAAATAGCCCAGTCTGGCCTTGAACTTGCTGTGATCCTCCTACCTCAGCATCTCAAGTTTTGGGATAACTATGAGCCACCATGGCTGGCCTCAGAATAGTTTTAGGAAGAGCATAGCTTGGCTGTGGGAACTTCTCAGGTAACACATTATTATGGTGGTAGTAGCATCAACAGTGGCATTAATACCATCTCATGCCTTTCCTCCCTCCCAGCAGCATGTCTTGGTTTAGTGGCCTCTTGGTCCCCAAAGTGGATGAACGGAAAACAGCTTGGGGTGAACGCAATGGGCAGAAGCGCCCGCGCCACGGGACTCGGGGCAGCGGCTTCTGCACACCGCGATACATGAGCTGCCTCAAGGATGCGGAGCCCCCCAGCCCCACCCCGGCAGCTCCCACTCGGTGCCCCTGGCAGGATGAGGCCTTCAAGAGGGCTGGCCCAGTCAGGGGCCTGGAGCTGGGGCTGCGGGCAGTGGCCCTGGGATTTGAGGATGCTGAGGTGACGACGGCAGTCGGGACAGCTGAGGAGGCCCCCGATGTGGCACTCAGGAGTGGCCTATCCTTCTGGCACCGTCTGGCGCGGGTGTTCCAGTCGAAGCAGTTCCGCTCGGCCAAGCTGGAGCGCCTGTACCAGCGCTACTTCTTCCAGATGAACCAGAGCAGCCTGACGCTGCTCATGGCCGTGCTGGTGCTGCTCACAGCTGTGCTGCTGGCCTTCCACGCTGCACCCGCGCGTCCTCATCCTGCCTATGTGGCCCTCCTGGCCTGTGCTGCCACCCTCTTCGTGGCGCTCATGGTGGTGTGTAACCGACATAGCTTCCGCCAGGACTCCATGTGGGTGGTGAGCTACGTGGTGCTGGGCATCCTGGCGGCTGTACAGGTCGGGGGCGCCCTGGCAGCCAACCCACACAGCCCCTCGGCAGGACTTTGGTGCCCTGTGTTTTTCGTCTATATCACCTACACGCTCCTGCCCATCCGCATGCGGGCTGCTGTGCTCAGTGGCCTGGGCCTCTCCACCTTGCATTTGATCTTGGCCTGGCAACTCAACCGTGGCGATGCCTTCCTTTGGAAGCAGGTGGGTACAGTGGCATGCATTGGGTGGGAGTGGGATGGTTGCTTGCTGGGTGTGTCACCCATGGACTCTGGGTGCTGGGATGTCTTGTTATATCCAAGAGAACAGGTTTCAGGGTTAGGCCTCTGCTTAGGACCTACACCAGAAGGCACTGCTAAGGGAAGGAAGTTTTCAAGACCAAGCCTGTATACCATAGACCACAGTCTCCAGCTCTTTGGCCTGAGCCTGCAAAAGTAGTGCCACCTGTAGAGATATATGCAGGACTTCAAATGACACTGGGAGACTGCAGGCTGTGTCCAGACATTGGCATTTCTGACTTCTTGTTGACTCTGAGACTCAGGCCCTGGTGCCATCCATGAGGTGTATGCAGCTCCAGGTGGTGATGTGGAGGGATGAGAAGGTTTTAGATTGAGTTGATAAGGAGGGTGCTGTGCTTGGGACTTAGGCCATTTCTGAGAGGGCAGGGAAGGTAGAGGTCTGGGGTCGTGCCCCTCCTGGGTTTGAATAGGGTTGGAGTACAGAAGGAAGGGGTGCTAGGCCCTGATGTCATCTTAACCTTTATGCACTGGGCTCCAGTGGCTTGGTAGCCCTGAGGGTCTCTGCATGTGCTACTATTGCCCCTGGGTTCTGAGTATGGGAGGGTGAGTGAGTGGAGCTCAGTGACCATATAGAGTAAGGATCAGGGCTTGGCTGCAGGCAGACCTGCCTATGCAGGGGGCTGAATTCTATTCCAAGGGATCTTAAACAATAATTCCAGCTCTCGTGGCCTGTTTTCCAGTCTGTAATATTGGAGTATAAGCAGTATCTACCTCATGTTGTTGCAATTAAAACTCCACTTTCCCTTTAATCCCAGCACTTGAGAGGCCGAGGTAGAAGGGTTGCCGCGAGTTCCAGGCTAGCCTGGGACTACGGAGTGAGTTCCAGGTCAGCCCGGGTTAGAGTGAGACTGTACCTCAAAAAACCAAATAATAATAATTATATAATAAGTAAATAAATAGAAAATCCACTTCCTAGAGTCGAGTAGGACTGACAAGGCTGGGTTCTCTCCTGGTGGCAGTCAGCTGTGGGGAATGCTATAAGGGCTTCTGGGAAGTCCCTTTCTGAGAAACTTGTTTGTGGGGTCTGTGGTCTTATGTCATTCTCTGCCAAGGGACCAGAGTCTAGGCAGCTATAGACATAGCCCCTAATCAGCATCACTGTTGGTGCTGGATCCGGTGCCTCACTCATTACTGGAGGAACCAGCCTCTGTCTAGCTAAGAGCAGTGGCCTGTTGCCCACCATGGCCTCACAACCAGAAAGGAAGTTGCCTGGGGATCCTGGGGTGAGAAGCTGGGTGCTCTGGCATGATGCCCTTCCCCGCCCAGCCTGTGCTCCGGAACAGAACGTACCTTTTAAAAGTAACTTTATAGCTGGTATGTTTGTGGAGCACGTGCCTACAGGGCACTATCAGACCTCTTAAAAGGCCAGGTCCTTCTGCCCATGCTAGTCTCCCAGGTTCTCTTCCAGGTTGCCTGTGAACTAAGGGTTTAGGGCTAGATTGCCCTTCTAAAGGGAGAAGGGACTTAAAGATAGTGTGTCCCTTCCCCCTTCTCTCGGGCTGGCCAGGAGGTAGGTGTGTGTCTCTTCCCTGCTCTCAGCTGGCATGGTGCCCAGAGCCAAGCCCAGAGCCTGACTGGGAAGGCTCAGCCTCCAGGAGACCAGAACTGCCAGCATCTCACCTCCTTAGGGTGTCTGGTTTCATCTTCACCCTGTGGGTCTCAGCAGACACATTCTTGGGATGGTGGGGAAAGTTATGCTGCCCATGCCTGTCTGTGGGACCAGGGCTGCCCATGCAGCTTCCTTTGAGTTGAGAATAATTCCTTGTGCCCACTGAGGCCTAGTTTTTGGATGGGCTTGTGGCCTGTTTGCTGGCCTCCTTGGGCCGTCCCTTCCCAGATACACCCCCATCCATGCTCATGGGAAGGAACCTTCCACCCAATCCACTCATTTAGGCACACTGAGCAGTTCCACCCAGTGATGTTGGCCAGGCAGGGCTCCACTCCAGTGTCCTGGCATCCCTTTTTTCCCACAGTGGACAGGGATGTGTGTAGAGTTATTTCAGTCTCTCATTCCTCTTCCCCTTCCCTTCACCGTGACTCACATTTTCCTCTTGGGCTCTTGGGACCAGGAAGGGAAGTTGCCTGGGGTGCCCCTCCTTCTTTCTCCCCCACTGGGGGCTATTCTTAGAAGCCCCCAAGGGAGATAGTGTGCCCCCTCTTCACCCCTGCTGCTGAGAAGGAAAGCTCTGCTTAGGCCGTCTGGGGCCTGTGTAGACTGGGAAGGGCAGCTGGAGGCTGGTCTAGAGAGCCAGTGCAAGAAACGCCAGGGGTTAGCAGACCCGTTTTACACAGCGAAACCAAGGGCCCAAAGATTAAGTGTCCAGTCTGAGTTCATAGGGCTAGTTCTGGTTCAAAGCAGTTGGTGAGCCTTCCCTCCCTTCTCCCCAACCACAGCTCTGCCCTATCCAACTCAGTCGCAGCCCTACAGCCCTAGCCGCAAGTGCTAGGTTAACCCTTGAGTTTCCAGGACATTGATGCTGGCTTCTCTTGGACTTGCTTTCCAGCCAGTGCTACTGATGGTGATAGAGGGCTGACTATACATAGGGTGGGGGCCCTTGGTGTATGGCCTTGTAGAGCTGTGGGGGGGGGGGGCGGAGGGAGGATACACGTGGGGAGAAGGAAGGAGGAAGAGGGAGAATATTATACTTTGTAGGGGTGGCCAGACATGGTGGTATCTCATTCTGAGTTAGGGTGAGTTCTTTCTATAAGTATATCTCATGAGTCCCAAGCCTGGGCTCTGAGGCCAGCCCTTAAGAGTTAGGGTCAGAGCCAGGTGTGGTGGCGCATGCCTTTAATCCCAGCACTCAGGAGGCAGAGATAGGAGGATCGCCATGAGTTCGGGGCCACTCTGAGACTACAGAGTGAATTTCAGATCAGCCTGAGCTACAGTGAGACCCTACCTTGGAAAACAAAAAGCACACAAACAAACAAACAAAAAAAGTCAGGCCAGGTATGGTGGCACATACCTTTAATCCCAGTGCTTGGGGGTCAGAGGTAGGAGGATCACTGTGAGTTCAAGGCCACCCTGAGACTACATAGTGTATTCTAGGTCAGCCTGAGTTAGAGTGAGACCCTACCTCAAAAAACAAACAAAAAAGAGTTAGAGTCAGTAGAGAAAGGAGGACTATTAGAAGTCTGGCATGTCCTAGACTGTGGGATTAGGACACGGGCTTTGGAGTCTGACTGTCTACGACCCAAATCTCATGCAATTTACTAAGAGTCTTTGTGCCTCAGTTTGTTTGGCTTTTTTTCCAGGCAGGGTCTCACTTAGGCTAGGCTGCTCTGGAACTCACTCTATAGCTCCAGGCTGGCCTCAAACTTATGATGATCCTCCTGCTTTGGCCTTCTGAGTGCTGGGATTAAAGGCGTGCGCCACTACGCCTGGCGACTGTGCCTCGGTTTTGTTTTGTTTTTTTAAATAATGACTTTAAACATATTTCATTTATTTGTTTGATACAGGGAAAGAGGCAGAGAGAGAGAGAGAGAGAGAGAGGGAGAGAATGGTCACGCCAGGGCCTCAGCGATTGTAAACAAACTCCAGATGCATGTGCTGTCTTGTGCATCTGGCTTATGTGGGTCCTGCAAAATAGAACTGGGATCCTTTGGCTTTGCAGGCAAGTGCCTTAACCACTAAGCCATCTCTCCATCCCCATAAATATTTATTTATTTGAGAGAGAGAGGGAATGGGCATGCCAGAGCCTCTTGCAAATGAATTCCAGACACATGTGCCACCTTGTGCATCTGGCTTTATGTGGGTACTGGGGAATCTAACCTGGGTCCTTAGGCTTTGCAGGCAAGCACCTTAATTGCTAAGCAATCTCTCCAGCCCTGTGCCTTGATTTTAAAATGGAATATTGTTACCTAACTCAGAGTTGTAAAAAAAAATTTTATACATATATATATATATATATACACATATATATATATAATTAGTTAATGTATGGAAAGAATCCTTAGAATCTTAGCACATTTCAGATGGCCACCAAACTGACTATAGTAATAACAGTAATACTAATAATGGAGCTGGGTATGGTGATTTACATCTGTAATCCCAGTACTTAGAGTCTGAAGCAGGAGGATCACTGGGAGTTTGAGGTCAGCCTAGGCTATATAGTAAGTTTCAGACTATCCTGGACTACGGAGTGGGACCCTGTCTCAAAAAACAAGCAAACAAGGCTTAGTGGTTAAAGCCAAAGGACCCAGGTCCAATTCCCGAGGACCCACGATAGCCAGATGCACAAGAAGGCGCATGCATCTGGAGGTTGTTTGCAGTGGCTGGAGGCCCTGGTGTGTCCATTTGTTCTCTCTCTCTCTCCCTCCCTCTCCCACTCTTTCTCTGTAAAATAAAAAAAATTTTAAAAATCAATTAAGAAAAAGGACTGGAGGGATGGCTTAGCAGTTAAGGCGTTTGCCTTCAAAGCCAAAGGACCTAGGTTCGATTCCCCAGGACCCACGTTAGCCAGATGCACAAGGGGGTGCACATGTCTGGAGTTCGTTTGCAGTGGCTGGAGGTCCTTGCGCGCCCATTCTCTCTCTCTCCCCCTCCTTTCTCTGTCAAATAAATAAATAAATAAAAGTAAATTAAAAAAAAAAAAACTGCTGGGTGTGGTAGCACACGCCTTTAATCCCAGCACTTGGGAGGCAGAGGTGGGAGGATCGCTGTGAGTTGAGGCTACCCTGAGACTACATAGTGAATTCCAGGTCAGCCTGAGCCACAGTGAGATCCTACCTTGAAAAACAAACAAAACAAAACAAAATTTAAAAAACCCCAAAACAAACAAACAACAACAGACAACAAACAAGCAAACAATAATAAAAAAAAAAACCCACAGGCACGTGCACACAAGAACACACAATCACATACACATTAGAACAAAACAAAAACTTCTTTGCCAAACCAGTAACAGTCATTATTGTTCAGTCTGCAGGGCAGAGGGAACCTTTAGAGATTTTGCTTTCCCTCTTTGGGTTACAGATGGGCAAAAGAGGTCTGGAGAGATGAGGTGACTTGTCTTGGGTCATTCTCAGGAGAATGGAAAGCTCAGGTCTCCTTGGTTCTGTCTTATAGGGAGAACCACCTTCAGAGGGAGCAGCATTTGTTTTTGCTAGGTGTGTTTGTGGGGTAGGAGATCATAGGTGCTGGGCAAGGCCCATGATCTACCTGACTCTGATTGGTGTTTCTGCTCCCTAAAGCTGTGAAAAGCTTACCTTTCTAGTCATGGAGAGATCCAGGCATGCTGGAGTCTGGAGTCCTGTAGGAAATGGGAAAGATCTATTACAGGGAAGGAACATCTTGGGGGCAGACAAGGTGAAGTCTTCCTAGCTCAAGGAGTGTGTCCACAGAGAGGCTATGATGTTGTATGCATGTGTGTTGGGGAAAGGGGTGATCATCCGTCTACCTTTGCCTTCAACATCTTCCACAGCTCGGTGCTAATGTCGTGCTATTCCTCTGCACCAATGTCATTGGCATCTGTACACACTACCCGGCTGAAGTGTCTCAGCGCCAGGCCTTTCAGGAAACCCGTGGTTATATCCAGGCTCGGCTGCACTTGCAGCATGAGAATCGCCAACAGGTGGGGGCTGCTTCCCTAGCCAGGGCATTTCCCCTTCCTTACACCTTAGTTAAATTTGCTGCCTTGTCCAAGTCCATGGAACACAGTGTGAATGGTCCCCCAAGACCGTGCGTCATAGAAGCCCTATGATCCTGGGCTGTCTGAGGGTTAGAGGCAGTAGACAGGAGTGCATATGGAGGGGTGGTCCGAGAGGGCTGGAATGTGTTCCAAGGGTTCTGGCAAGCAGGGTCAGACCAAGGTCAGAAGGGAAGCTCGGATCATCAGAGAGGTATGGGGATGGCTCTGGGAATGGAGAAGGAACAGGATTGAAGTGAGAAGCAAAGAGGATGGTGGTTGGAACCACTGCTCTAGGAGCGGCTGCTGCTGTCAGTGTTGCCCCAGCATGTTGCCATGGAGATGAAAGAAGACATCAACACCAAAAAGGAAGACATGATGTTCCACAAGATCTACATCCAGAAGCATGATAATGTCAGGTAGAGTGGGGATGGGAAGAGGTATAAAGGGGCGAGGGTGTGGGGGAGGGGTGGCACCTGGAAGTGTTTGAGGGCTGTGAGGCCCATTTGTCTTTTGCTATTGTCCACAGCATTCTCTTTGCCGACATTGAGGGCTTCACCAGCCTGGCCTCCCAGTGCACTGCACAGGAGCTGGTCATGACTTTGAACGAGCTCTTTGCCCGCTTTGACAAGCTGGCTGCGGTGAGGGTGCTGGGGCTTGGGGGCAGTGCCAACTGTGGTGACAGCAAGTTTTGCTGGTGGCAGCTGGGGGATATAGGGGCAGAGGTTGCGGTGGAGGTGGTGGGTCAGCCAGGTAGGCTGGGTGAGAAAGAGTTAGGGTGATCCTGTACCTCTTCTCCTTCAGGAAAACCACTGCCTGAGGATCAAGATCTTAGGAGACTGTTACTACTGTGTGTCAGGGCTGCCTGAGGCCAGAGCAGACCATGCGCACTGCTGTGTGGAGATGGGAGTGGACATGATTGAGGCCATCTCGTAAGCAGTGCCCTCTTCCCAGATTTCCTGCACTGTGGGTGCCCACACTGCTTTTACTCTGATGTGTTCTTCGGAATTCTCTGCATTCTTGGCTCTTTCTCAGCCTGTCTTTGAAATCTGTTTATCACTGGGCAGGGGAGTAGATCTTTCTCTCACCTGTATGAAGACCCATGTGCTCCTTGGACTCTATAGTCAGATGGAAGGTGTAAGGAGTTGGAGCAGTGGGGGTTTGAGGCTCTAGATAATGTCAGCTAAGCAGGCTGGAGCTGATAACAGCTCAGCCCCACAAGATGCTTCTAGTCCCTGCTGACCCTAATTCTTAAACCTTTGTCCTTGAGCCCCACACAACCTCCAGCCCATGTCCAACCAAGGCTGTGCCTCTATCCCCTCATCTGTGTCTGTCTTTGCTTACTGGAATGCTTGGGTTCTGCACTGGGGATAGGGAAGACTGTGCCAGGAGCTGATCCAGAGTTATATCTTCCTAGACTGGTGCGTGAAGTGACGGGTGTAAATGTGAACATGCGCGTGGGCATCCACAGTGGACGAGTGCACTGTGGAGTCCTTGGTCTTCGGAAATGGCAGTTTGATGTGTGGTCTAATGATGTGACGCTGGCTAACCACATGGAGGCTGGGGGTCGGGCTGGGTGAGTAGAAGGGTCCAGGAAGTGGGGGGATGGGAAGAAAGTGGGAGAGCCAGGGTCTTACTTCCTGGCCCCTTACAGCCGCATCCACATCACTCGGGCCACACTGCAGTATCTGAATGGGGACTATGAGGTGGAGCCAGGCCGTGGTGGTGAGCGCAACGCATACCTCAAGGAGCAGCGCATTGAGACCTTCCTTATCCTGGGGGCCAGCCAGAAACGGGTCAGGGCCATGGCAGGGCTGGTGGTGGTGGGGGGGGGGGTAGGCAGGGAAAGGGACAAATGGGGAGGTGGTAGCAAAGGCCTTCTCAGGTTCCCTCTTTTGAGCCTGTACTCACACTGTCTACACAGAAAGAGGAGAAGGCCATGCTGGCCAAATTGCAGCGGACACGGGCCAACTCCATGGAAGGGCTGATGCCACGCTGGGTTCCTGACCGTGCCTTCTCCAGGACCAAGGACTCCAAGGCATTCCGCCAGATGGTAAGCAGCCCTTGGCATCAGGCCCCGGGGATCTCACTTTCTTGTCTTCCTCAACACTGTGTCCCTCGCCTTCCTGCAGCTGCCATCTCCATGTATGCTTTCTAAAATTGGGGGCATGAGGGATGGTTTCATCCAAAGGAATCCAAGTCCCCCGAAGTATGTGTGGGGACCCCCTCAGCACAGTCTTGGGATGGGGAAGGGACTACAGAGGTGAAAGTGGCCAGCCCCTCACCTCATTCACATACTCTGTCCCTTTTTCCAGGGCATTGATGATTCCAGCAAAGACAAGTAAGTCAGAATATTGGGCACTTGCTTCCTGGGAGAGGGCTGGAGAGCTGAGCCCCTCTCTTACCTGGGCCTTTGCTGTGTTATGTGGGAACAGGTGCCATACACATGGCTCACAAGCCCTTCCTTGGCTCCTGCCTGAGCCCTCCCCTTCTCACTGCTTCTCACATGGCATTGTTCATGCACCTGGTGAAGCCTGTGTCCTACCCTCAGCCGAGGTGCCCAAGATGCCCTAAACCCTGAGGATGAGGTGGATGAGTTCCTGGGTCGTGCCATTGATGCCCGCAGCATTGATCAACTTCGTAAGGACCACGTGCGTCGATTCCTGCTCACCTTCCAGAGAGAGGATCTTGAGAAGAAGGTTTGGGTGGATACAAGGTTAACAGGATGAGGGCTGGAGGGAGGGGTGGGTCCTGGCTGGGTGACTGAGCACAAGTGAAAGAACAAGAGGAAGTTTTGGGAATGGGGAGAGATCACAGAGCCGGGTGGAGAGACACATCAATTGAGGCCCCTGGTAGTGCCCTGCTCTTGTCCCTGCCTCCCCCAGGGTGGGGCCCAGCACCCAGCACCCAGCTCAGCCTCCTCTCCCTCAGTACTCACGGAAGGTGGATCCCCGCTTTGGAGCCTACGTTGCCTGTGCTCTGTTGGTCTTCTGCTTCATCTGCTCCATCCAGCTTCTCATATTCCCACAGTGAGTCCTCCCTCCCACTTCCCCAAGCCTTCTTAAACACACAAGCCCCTAATTTCTGAGGTCTATATGCTCACACTGTCCTGAGTAACATTTTCTTTGGCGCCATCCTGTGCCAGCTCCACCCTGATGCTCGGGATTTACGCCAGCATCTTCGTGTTGTTGCTGATCACCGTGCTGATCTGTGCTGTGTGCTCCTGTGGTTCTGTAAGTACAGGGACTTCCCTGGGGCTGCTGGGGAAAGAGGGAGGCCCCATAGGAAAGGGAGGGGATTTCCATGCCTCTTGCTGTCTTCCATTCCTGGTGAACGTGGCCTCCACCTGTTTCTTGTGGCTCCAGCTCTTCCCAAAGGCCCTTCAACGTCTGTCCCGCAGCATTGTCCGCTCGCGGGCACACAGCACTGCAGTTGGCATCTTCTCCGTTCTGCTTGTGTTCATCTCTGCCATTGCCAACATGGTAATTCTCCTGCCTCTGCTCTTTGCCAGGCATTGTTCTGGGCGCTGGGAGTGTGGAGAGGAATGACATATTTTCTGCCCTCATGGAGCCTGCTGTCCCAGAGGGATGGGGAGGTTAACTCTAGTTCTCACTCCTTGTTTCCCCTTCTCTTGTCATGAGAACTTTGGTCCATGGGATATAAGGCCCCTGGGTATGACCTTTACAACCCTTTCCCTCCTTGCTTACTCTGTTATACACCCAACTTTTGCAGTTCACCTGTAATCACACCCCCTTACGGACCTGTGCAGCCCGGATGCTGAATTTGACACCTGCTGACATCACTGCCTGCCACCTTCAACAGCTCAATTACTCTCTGGGCCTGGATGCCCCCCTGTGTGAGGGCACCGCACCCACCTGCAGCTTCCCTGAGGTGTCCAAGCAGTATTCAGGCAGAGGGGGGTGTGTCCTGGCATAGTTATTGGCCCCTCTGTGACAAGCCTGGTGATGGGCACCAAGGAGCCAGGAACTCACTAGGGTCCCCAACTCCAGGAGTGACTAGGGACCCTGGTGTGGTGTAGCTGGGCATGGAGGGTGAAGGGATTTGGGGTTTGAGGGTTGTGGAGGGGAGGATAGGCCAGGCAGTGGAGTGCAGGGATTTGTCTGCTCTGGGTGCTGTGGTATCTGCCGTCCCCCAACGCTGCCTTTGCCATTGCCCTCCAGTACTTCGTCGGGAGCATGCTGCTGAGTCTCTTGGCCAGCTCTGTCTTCTTGCACATCAGCAGCATTGGCAAGTTGGCCATGACCTTTGTCTTGGGGCTCATCTATTTGGTGATGCTTCTGCTGGGGCCCCCATCCACCATCTTTGACAACTATGACCTACTGCTTGGTGTCCATGGCTTGTAAGTTAATTCTTATCCTCTTTAATTCTCTAGTAGTCTCTTGGACTCTGCTGGGTCACTAGGAACCTCTGGTGCCCAGGCCCTTGTGGTTTTGGAAGCACAATTTATCTGTGGAAGAAAGGGAGGGGATGGAGCTGCTCCTGGCACATGATCCCAAGTAGTTAACCTCAAAGAAACCACAGTTGTGGAAATTCCAGTCTTTAGGCTAGACAGTAAAAAAGAAAAGTTCCTTCATGTTTGCATGGCACTTTCCTATCCATTGTCTCAACCACATGTAGGCCATAGAGCTACCTGCTGGCAGAGCCCTGGCTAGGAACCAAACCTTCAGATTGCCCCTTGAGGTCTTTGCCTGGGACCCTACTACATAGACTGTTCCTCTACAAAGCCCCACCCCTTGTGATATATGGCCATAGCTTGTTGTGGTAGGAAGCATCTCTGAAGTCTGGGTTTGAACCCCTGCTCTGCTGCTTATTAGCTGTGTAACCTTGGACAGGTGAGTTAACTTCTCTGAGCCTCAATTTTCTCATCTGTAAAATGTCAAAACTACCTATATCTCAGGGTAGTTGTAAAGGTCACAGTAGTTGACACTCATTTATGAAGGCTTATTGCATCCTAGGCATGTACTAAACCTTTTATATGCATTACTTAGATCTGATCCCCATTTTACTGATGAGGAAACTGAGGCTTAGAGTTTTAAGCAACTGGTCCCAGGTCTTATACCTGGTAAGAAGAGGAGGGACTCAGAGTAGAGGTTCTTTTAACCTTTGCTCTTAATGAGTTAACTAATATGAGGAAAGGCTCTGGCCCAATGCCTGACTAGTGGTATGGGCTTGGTAACAGTCTCTGTTTCCCTTTCACACCCCTCCCGGCAACCAGAAAACACCATTGACTTTTTTCTCTTGTATCTTCCTGCCAGAGCATCTTCCAATGAGACTTTTGATGAGCTGAACTGGTAAGTCAGGGCTCTGGGGCAGCAAAGGGTGAGGCTGGCAAATGTCTCCTTCAGACATCAAGCATGTCTGCTTATCTTCAGCCCAGCTGTAGGGAGGGTAGCACTCAAATACATGACCCCTGTGATTCTGCTGGTGTTTGCGCTGGCACTGTATCTGCATGCCCAGCAGGTGGAGTCAACAGCCCGCCTGGACTTCCTCTGGAAACTGCAGGTGACTTGGGTGGACCTTGTGACTGGGTGGACCTTTGGGGGAAAGGAGAGGAGCCTGGGGGCAGAGTCTGGACCAAGCCGGAAATTCATCTTTTGCCAGCTGGCTAAGGCTCAGGTTGCCTTAAGCCTACCCGGCTTCCATGCCTTCTCTGTGTCCATCTCCTGTTTCCTGGCCTGTCCCTGCCCCCTTCATCCCTTTACCTTCCCTGCCCATGCCTTTTTTCCTCCACGTGCTTCCCTCTGGTGTCCATCTCCAGGCCCTGGACACCATATGCACCCATTTTGAATGTTGGGCAGTGGGTGATAGATGTGGTACCTACAGGCAACAGGAGAGAAGGAGGAGATGGAGGAGCTCCAGGCGTACAACAGGCGGCTGCTGCACAACATTCTGCCCAAGGACGTGGCTGCCCACTTCCTGGCCCGGGAGCGGCGCAATGATGAGCTCTACTATCAGTCGTGTGAATGTGTGGCTGTCATGTTCGCCTCCATTGCCAACTTCTCCGAGTTCTATGTGGAGTTAGAGGCAAACAATGAGGGTGTCGAGTGCCTGCGGCTGCTCAATGAAATCATTGCTGACTTTGATGAGGTACTTATCCATTGGCTGCTACTGGCAGAGTAGAAGCATTTGGGGAGCAGGAGAGTGGAGCAAACTTTGAGTGACAAAGCCATAATTGGAGCAGGTGGTGGTACCAGGAGGAGAAAGAGAGATTCTGTGGGAGCCAGAGATGCCATGGATAGGAGTGAGGGTAGGCTGCTGTAGGAACCACTCTGTTCTTTGCGTTGTCAGAGGCAGCAAGGTTCGGGGGGAGTCGGGCCACAGTGGGAGAGGTCATTCTTGCTGAGAAGCAAAAGAGAACATGAGGATCTGGGTGGCGCAGTGGGTATCAGGTGATGTCATTAAAGAGGAAGGCAGTACTCTGTGAGACCAGGCAACCAAGATGGTCCCCTGTATACAGAAAAGGGGAGCAAAATCTGAGAGTTTCTTGAATGCCCAGGTCAGGAACGGGTTGTCACTGATCTGGAGGAAAATCCCTTCTCTTCCTCCTCCTCCTTCTACTACAGCTACTTCTTCCTCTTCCTCCTCCTCCTACTACTGCTACTTCTTCTTCTTCTCCTCCTCCTCCTTCTACTACTACTGCTACTTCTTCTTCCTCCTCCTCCTTCTACTACTACTACTGCTACTTCTTCTTCCTCCTCCTCCTCCTCCTCCTTCTACTACTACTGCTACTTCTTCCTCCTCCTCCTCCTCCTTCTACTACTACTGCTACTTCTTCCTCCTCCTCCTCCTTCTACTACTACTGCTACTTCTTCTTCCTCCTCCTCCTCCTTCTACTACTACTGCTACTTCTTCTTCCTCCTCCTCCTCCTTCTACTACTACTGCTACTTCTTCTGCTTCCTCCTTCTACTACTACTGCTACTTCTTCTTCCTCCTCCTTCTACTACTACTGCTACTTCTTCCTCCTCCTCCTTCTACTACTACTACTTCTACTTCTTTTTCCTCCTCCTCCTCCTCCTTCTACTACTACTGCTACTTCTTCTTCCTCCTCCTCCTTCTACTACTACTGCTACTTCTTCTTCCTCCTCCTCCTTCTACTACTACTACTACTTCTTCTTCCTCCTCCTCCTCCTCCTAGTACTACTGCTATTTCTTTTTCCTCTTCCTCCTCCTCCTACCGGTACTTCTTCTTCTTCCTTCTCCTCCTCCTTCTACTACTAGGGCTACTACTTCTTCTTCCTCCTCCTCTTCCTCCTACTACTGCTACTTCTTCTTCCTCCTCCTCCTTCTACTACTATTACTACTTCTTCCTCTTCCTCCTCCTTCTACTACTACTGCTACTTCTTCCTCCTCCTCCCTCTACTACTACTGCTACTTCTTCCTCCTCCTAGTACTACTGTTACTTCCTCCTCCTCCCTCTACTACTACTAATACTTCCTCCTCCTCCTTCTAGTACTACTGCTACTACTTCTTCCTCCTCCTTGTCCTCCTCCTTCTACTAATACTGCTTCCTCTTCCTCCTCCTCCTACTGCTACTTCTTCTTCCTCCTCTTTGTCCTCCTCCTTCTACTACTACTGCTACTACTTCTGCTTCCTCCTCCTCCTTCTATGACTACTGCTACTTCTTCCTCTTCCTCCTTCTATTACTACTGCTACTTCTTCTTCTTCCTCCTCCTCCTGCTTCTACTACTCCTGCTACTTCTTCTTCCTCCTCTTCCTCCTTCTAGTACTACTGCTACTTCTTCTCCTTCGTCCTCCTCCTTCTACTACTGCTACTTCTTCCTCCTCCTCCTTCTACTACTACTACTTCTTCTTCCTCCTCCTCCTACTGCTACTACTACTTCTTCTTCTTCCTGCTCCTTCTTCTATTGCTACTTCTTCTTCTTCCTCCTTCTGCTGCTGCTGCTGCTGCTGCTTCTTCTTCTTCCTCCTTCTCCTCCTTCTTCTTCCTTTTTTCTAGGATAGGGTCTCATTCTAGCCCAGGCTGACCTAGAACCCACTCTGTAGGCTCAGCCTGGCCTCAAACTCACATGATCCTCCTGCCTCTGCCTCCAAAGTGCTGGGATCAAAGGTATGTGCTAGCACACCTGGCAAAAGTTCCTTCTTAACTCTGGGACTCAGTTTCCCAAAAACTGAGGGTCAGTGTGCTTCTGCTGCCCTGTGTCCTGTGAGTGGGCCATCACATTTGAGCATCTGAAGGTGTATGCCCAGCTTCTTACCTAGCCTTCTGAACTATTTTTGTGACTTCTAAGTTCTACGTGGAAAGCAACAGCTGGAAGGAGGCTCACCCACTAAACAGTGAGGAATACTGAGACCAGGAAGTAGGAAAGGGAGCCAAGACACAGCAATGAGTGAGCCTTGGGGCAGCCTGGCTCTGGCCTTATTACCTGACAGACAGTCCCTCTCCCCACTTCCCATGTCCAGATCATCAGTGAGGAGCAGTTCCGGCAGCTGGAGAAGATCAAGACCATTGGTAGTACCTACATGGCCGCCTCTGGGCTGAATGCCAGCACCTATGATCAGGTGGGCCGTTCCCACATCACTGCCCTGGCGGACTATGCCATGCGGCTCATGGAGCAGATGAAGCACATCAATGAGCACTCCTTCAACAATTTCCAGATGAAGATTGGTGAGAGGAGCTGGTTCCTTAGCAGGTTTTCTCTGGACAGTTTGTGGGGAAAGCTGGAAGTACAGGCTGACCTGGGGCCATAGATTCCCCACCAAGGCTCCTGTGGGGGGGGGGTCTCCTTCTTCTCTTCCACCATCTATGTCAGGTCTCATGTTAAGGACAAAGATGATTTATTTTGAGTCTACTGTGTACTAGGCTTTGTCCTAGATATTTTTAAAAGAATATTTTATTTCTTTGAGAGAGAGGAAGGAGAGAGAATGGGTGCTCCAGGGCATCCTGTCACTGCTGTGCCCCATTTTGTACATCTTGCTTTATGTGTGTACTGAGAAATTGAACCTGGGCCATCAGGCTTTGCAAGCAAGTGCCTTTAACTGCTGAGCTATCTCCCCAGCCTGTCCTAGATATTGTGAACACAATTTGGTTTTGTTATTATTATTTTGGTTTTTTAAAAAAGATATTTATTGGCTGGAGAGATGGCTTAGCGGTTAAGGCACTTGCCTGCAAAGCCAAAGGATCCCGGTTCAATTCTCCAGGACCCACATAAGCCAGATGCACAAGGGGGCACATGCATCTGGAGTTCCTTTACAGTGGCCCTGGTGCACCCATTCTCTCTCTCTCTCTCTCTCACTCTGTCTCTTTCTTTCAAATAAATAAATGAATAAAATATATTTTAAAAAAGATATTTATTTGCGAGGTGTGGTGGCACATACCTTTAATCCCAGCTGTCAGGAGGCTGAGGTAGGAGGATTGCTAGGAGTTTGAGGCCTCCCTGAGACTACATAATGAGTTCTAGGTCAGCTTGGGCTATAGCAAAACCCTACCTTGAAAAACCAGGAAAAAAATTATGTATTTATTTATTTGAGAGAGAGAGAGAAAAAATGAGAATGAGTGTGCTAGGCCCACTGCAAATGAACACTAGACACATGCGCCACTTTGTGCATCTGGCTGTGCATAGGTACTGGGGAACCGAACCCTGGTCATCAAAGCTTTGCAAGCAGCACCTTTAACCTCCGAGTCATCTCTCCAGCCTTTTTTTTTTTTTTTAATGAGAGAAAGAGAATTGGTGCACCAGGGCCTCCAGCCATTGTAATTGAACTCCAGATGGGTGCACTACCTTGTGCACATGTGTGACCTTGCATGCTTGCATCACCTTCCTTGTATATCTGGCTTATGTGGGACATGGAGAGTCGAACATAGGTCCTTAGGCTTCGCAGGCAAGCACCTTAACCACTAGGCAATCTCTCCAGCCCAATTTTTATTTATTGATTTATTTTTTGTTTAGTTTTGTTTTTTGAGGTAGGGTCTTGCTCTAGCCCAGGAATTCACTTTGTAGTTTCAGGGTAGCCTTGAACTCACGGCAATCCTCCTACCTCTGCCTCTCAAGTGCTGGGATTAAAAGCGATTTTTTTTTAATATTCTATTTTTAGTTATTTATTTGAGAGAGGAAGAAAGAGGCAGGTAGAGAGAGAGAGAGAGAGAGAGAGAGAGAGAATGGGCATGTCAGAGCATCCAATCACTGCAAATGAATTCCAGACACATGTGCCACCTTGTGCATCAGGCTTATATGGGTCCTAAGGAATTGAACCTGGATACTTTGGCTTTACAGGCAAGAGCCTTAATCACTAAGCCATCTCTCCAGCCCTTGATTTAAAAAAAACTTTTTAAAATATATTTTATTTATGTATTTGAGAGAAAGACATAAAGAGAAAAAAGAGAGAGAGAGCAAGGAAGAGAATGGGTGCACCAAGGCCTCCATGCACTGCAAATGAGCTCAAGATGCATGCGCCCCCTTGTGCATCTGGCTTACATGGGTCCTGGAATATTGAACTGAGATTCTTTGGCTTTGCAGGCAAGAGCCTTAATCACTAAGCCATCTCTGTAGCCCTTGATTTATTTTTTGACATAGAATCTCACTCTAGACCAGGCTGACCTGGAATTCACTATTTAGTCTTAGGGGGCCTTGAACTCTCAGCAATCCTCCTACCTCTGCCTCCCAAGTGCTGGTATTAAAGGCGTGTGCTACCATGTCTGGCTTTTCATTATCCCTTTAATATATATAGTGGCTGGGAGCTGGGAGATGGCTTAGAGGATATAGTCACTTGCATGTAAAACTTGCCAGCCTGGGTTCAGTTCCCCAGTACCCATGTAAAGCCAGATGCACAAAGGGGCTATGTGTCTGGGAAAAAAATAAGGACTGATTCACGAATTTGCATGTTATCCTTGCGCAGGGGGCATGCTTCTATTCTCTGTATTGTTCCAATTTTAGTGTATGTGCTGCTGAAGCGAGCACTTAAATATTTTATTTTTATTTATTTACTAGAGAAAGAGGAAGAGGCAGGTAGAGGGAAAGAGAGTATGGGCATGCTAGGGCATCCAGCCACTGCAAATGAACTCCAGACATATGGGCTACCTTGTGCAACTGGCTTACATGGGTCCTGGGGAATTGAACCTGGGTCCTTTGGCTTTGCAGGCAAGTACCTTAATTGCTAAGCCATCTCTCCAGCCCTTTGCTTTTTAAAAAATATTTTATTTTAGTGCCGGGTGTGGTGGCGCACGCCTTTAATCTCAGCCCTTGGAAGGCAGAGGTAGGAGGATCTCCATGAGTTCAAGGCCGCCCTGAGACTACATAGTGAATTCCAGGTCAGCCTGGGCCAGAGTGAGACCCTACCTTGAAAAACTAAAAAAAAAAAAAAAAAATTATTTTAATTTAGCAGGCACTTTATATATATATATATATATATGTGTGTGTGTGTGTGTGTGTGTGTGTGTGTGTGTATGTATATGTACATGTATTTTTATTATTATTATTTTTATGGTTTTTCGAGGTAGCGTTTCATTCTAGCTCAGGCCGACCTGGAATTCACTATGCAGCATTGAACTCATGGCGATCCTCCTACCTCTGCCTCCCAAGTACTGAGATTAAAGGCATGTGTCACTATGCCCAGCTAGCAAGCACTTTAAAAAAAAAATTATTTGAGAAAGAGGCAGATAGAGAAAGAGAAAGAATGGGCATGCCAAGGTCTCCACCACTGCAAATGAACTCCAGATACATGTGCCACCTTGTGCCTCTGGCTTTGAACCTGGGTCCTTTGGCTTGGCTTTGCAAGTACCTTAACTGCTAAGCTACCTCTCCAGCCCTCATTATCCCCCCTTTTTAAAAATAAATAAATAAATATTATATATGTATGTATGTAGAGAGAGACAGAGAATGGGCACACCAATTCTGTAATCAAATTCCAGACACTCCAGATGCCACCTTGTGCATCTGGCTTACATGGGTCCTAGGGAATTGAGCCTGGGTCCTTTGGCTTTGCAGGCAAGTTCCTTAACCACTAAGCCATCTCCCTAGCCCTCATTATCCCCTTTGTAAAGGATAAGGAAGCCGGGTGTGGTGGCACCTGCCTTTAATCTCAGTACTCCAGAGACAGAGGTAGGAGGATCGCCATGAGTTTGAGGCCACCCTGAGACTACATAGTGAATTATGGGTCAGCCTGAGCTAGAACAAGACTCTACCTTGAAAAGCCAAAAAAAAAAAAAAAAAAAAAAAAAAAAAAAAAAAGGATAAGGAAATAAAACAACTCACCTAAAGTCAGAGAACTAGTAACAGGTTTATATATAAACTCCACTCCCTGGTATTATAGCTGTGGTCAGTCTGACAGAGGTACTTCTTGTAAGAAGTGGTGAAAGGCAGTGGTTAATACTATGGGTTTAGAGTCAGGTTGGTTTGACTTCCAGCTGCTCCTTTTACTGATTTAGTAAGTCACCTGTGGGCACCAGGACTTTGTCTGAAGCTGGGGAGTAGCAATACCTACCACCTTTGTAAGGCAGAAGCAGTGTAAATTACCTACTGTAGGAGGTGGCACAGAGCAACAGTCAGTAGATTAGCTACAGGGAAGCACAGGTATCTGGACTGAGGGGGCCTTGGCTCATGAAAATGCTTCAGCAATCATGGTCAGATCTTCCTTTTTGTTTTTTTAATTGTACCACTAGAAGACTTGTCCATTTTTCACATTTTTTTTTTCCTGGGCCCTTCTCAAGGTGAGGTGGCTCCCTGTGCTGGCCCAGTACCATCTCCTAGTTTCAGTCTTTTGCTGTTCTCTTTCTCAGGGTTGAACATGGGTCCAGTTGTGGCTGGCGTCATTGGAGCCCGGAAGCCACAGTATGACATCTGGGGGAACACGGTGAATGTCTCTAGTCGTATGGACAGCACGGGGGTCCCTGACCGAATACAGGTGAGGATGTTGAGCCAAGCTGGGAGGGATCTATAGGGACAGGGACAGGGACAGGGACAGGGTGCAGTCTTCTGTGGCTGCTGGGGATGGGACTGGAGTGAGGGGAACTAGCCTGACCCAGAACTCCTGGGATTCTGCCAATGTGTCAGGAAGGATTCCAGGCTAAGCAAGCTCCCTTCCCATTTCCCCAGGTGACCACAGACCTGTACCAGGTTCTAGCCGCCAAGGGCTACCAACTGGAGTGTCGAGGGGTGGTCAAGGTGAAGGGTAAAGGGGAGATGACCACCTACTTCCTCAATGGGGGCCCCAGCACTTAGCAGAGTGCAGCTACAGATTCAGCTGAAGGGACCAAGGTGGGCATCGAGAGGTCTCTGTGCTCGCTGGGTGGAGCTGTGGCAGGGAGCACTGAGCCTCCAGACCTTGCTGACAGCAGAAGGGACACCCCAGCAGGCTGTGCTTGGACCATGCTCGTCTGCCTTCAGAATGGCGAAGGAGAGGACACCAAGAGGATTATCCAAGTGACTTTCTTAATTTGGGTAGGGCTGTTCCTTCTTCCAGCTTGTGGAAGCAGATGAGGGGGCAGCAATAGAGGCTGGGGGAGCCCTCCTGCCTGAGATATTAAAATGGCAACTTGCCATGCCTACTGTTTCCCTGTGTGGGCAACAGGCTCAGGGCTAGGTCCTTCCTTTCCCTCTTTTTCCTGGGAATATTTTGTACAAAGACTGGAGCAGGCATAAGGAGTGCCTATTCCATGCTTGCCTTTGCTATGCCTGAATACCCAGCAGTGGTCCTGGGCACTCCCAAGCCCCATCCAGGTCTCCCTCCGAGGCACAAGGAAGAGGAGGGAGATGCTGTGGGGTCACAGCTCTGTCTACATTTCAGGGGAATGTTTCCATTTGCCAAATTCTAGTCCCATGATCTTTCCCCAAAGGGGAACAAAGGGACCTTTGACAGTTCAGATTTAGCCCCAATTCCTGTGCACTTCAGGGAAAGGGGTGTCTGGTCTCATTGGTACTGTGAAAATGCCCAGCCGGAGAGCAAGCCTCAAAGGGGAACGCCAGAGAACCGGGAGCTGGACATTCACCTGCAGGTGCCGAGGAGTGCAGGCAGCCCTGGAGGAGGATGGTGCCAGACTGATGGTCCGAGGTCCCAGCATGGCCAGGACCAGCTCCCCGGGCCCCAGCACTCACTCGCTCTCTGCTGGCGAGAGGCATGGAGCGTCTCTACCACTTCTGTTGCCAAATAGAAAAGGGTCAGGGCACCAAGGAAGATGACCTTGACCCCAAACCTGGCCCCCCAAGTCTGGCACTGGGGAGGGCCTGTGTGTTTGTGTTACTGTGTGTGCATGTTGCTCGTTGTGTGCATCTCTGTTTTCCAGGTCTGTGTGTGTCCTTGTGCTCCAGCTCCTCAGCTCTCCACCCAGGGTTGCCTCTCTCCCACGGGCCTCTGTCTTCTGGTATTTTAAGGCAGGGTTTCCTGTTTCAAGGGATGGAGAGAGATGCCCAGGTTGCACAGGAGCGAGGTGGAGGTTGGTAGCAAAAGGAGGGTGGCCTGGGAAGAGGAGTCCTTTTTGTGCCAAATCCCTAAGTGCCATTTGGGGGTCATGTGTGCAGTATGACTGTCTCCCTGCCTAGGACAGGGACCCAAGCACCTGCTTGAGCTCTAATGCTCCTTGCACTTGAACTGTCCTTGGTTTGATGGGAAGAGGCTCAGGTATTTCCTGGGTTCCCCAGCTTGTGTCCTGAGATGTGTTATGCTTTGGGACTGGGGTAGCATGGGATCCCTCTGAGAACCCAGATTCTGGTACTAGGGGATGGGGCAGGGAACCTTAAAGTTGGTTTCCCCAAGCCTTTGGCCTGAATCTAGCATGGCTAGACTAGCCCTGGCTCCCAATCCCTGTGAAGCCTGCAAGGGCCGGTAGAAAGGTTAGGAAGTTGGACTTGATTCCCTTCCTATCCTTGCTTTCCTTTTTACTCCCTGTACCCTCCTTGACTCTGGCCTGAATTAGTTGGTGCCTTGGTTTATTTGTCTGTATCTATTTAAGCCAGAGGCATTAGCCTGAATTTGCTTGAAGGCCACTTTCTTGGATGTGACTAGCAAGGCAGAGGAGAAAAGCGTTGGAAGGTGGACAGAGCAAATAGTACTTTTGCCCTCCCTCATGCTCCTTCTGCCACCACTCCATGGGGGCCTGGTTTCTGGCTTGGTACTGTCTGCCTTGGGATCTCCATGTGTCAGCCAAATGGACTACCAGGCACTTCATTAGCCAAGGCAGAGGAGGGAAAATACTATTTCCAGACAGAATATTGACTCCCTTTTCTCTGGCCATATCCTGGGGACTACTTGGTGCCATGGGATAGGGATAAGATATGTAATAAGCTAGAGTGGGAAGACCTCAGCTTTGGGTGACCTGTCTCTGCTTCTTGACAGGAAGGAGGGGCCTGTCCACACCTTGGCCCCCTGTACCACAGTGCCAGCCATGTCCTTCCCCTGGGTTACCATTGCCCCTTTCCTCACCAGTTGGTGGAGGAGTCAGGGTATGGAGGCCATGGGTTCTGGTTTTATAATGTAACCACTGTGGGAGTGGGGGAGGGTAGTGTACCATGTATTTCAGTGAAATATTTAATATATTTAAATATCAATAAAATCAAACTCTTTGTAAAATGCCCTGTCCTCTGCAGCTGTTCTGGGCTCTGGGTTGGGTCACAAGTGGCAAAGCCTGGTGTAAGAGGCAATCTCCTGTCTCAGGATTCTGTGAGCCTGTCTCTTTGGTGGTCCAAGAGCCTCCTATGGCTTTCTCTCTGCCAAGATTAAGCTGTAGTGTCTTCAGAGAGCATGATTACTCTTGGCCCTTCCCTCAGCTCATGAGGAAAAAAATGTATGTCTTTCCAGATGAGTTATTCTGACCTCTGTCATGCATAAGGTCAAGATTCTTACGGCTATCTTCTTGGTACTTTGATCCCTTTATACCTCTCATACCAAGATCTGACTTCTTCAGGAATCACGCACACTTGCTTTCACAAAAATCAGGGCATTCAGTTGGGCATGGTGGCTCATGCCTTTAATCCCAGCACTCAGGAGGCAGAGATAGAGGATCGCCGTGAATTCGAGGCCAGCCTGAGACTACATAGTGAATTCCAGGTTAGCCTGGACTAGCATGAGACCCTACCTTTACCAAAAAAAAGAAACAATAAAAGAAACCAGGGCATTGGAATAATTCCCCTGTTTCCCACCTCAGGTGCACAGAAGTGATTTCTAGTTTAGTCTGTTTATTTTTTTATATCTCCCTCTTCATTAGTTATTGCAACTGGGACACTTCCTTGTACTCTTTCAAAGTTGATCTTGTCCTTCTGCAACTGTATCCTTCTCAATACAGACTGAAGTTTCTGTCATTGAGAATAGAATGTTCCATAAATCTGGAAATGAGAGAGAGTGTCTCAGATTCACTTAGGCCAGGCTTGGTGTGTGTGTGGGGGGGGGGCATCCTTAAAAAAACAGTCTTCCCATGACAGCCTCAGGGTTGGTGATGAAGTAGGGCTACTGCCAATGGATAGTGGTTGGAGCAGAAACATCCTCCGGCTCCCACAGGAATGCTATAGACATTGGCTCTGTGCCTGCTCAGAAGTCAAACCCATAAAGTGAAGCAGACAAATCGTGAACTCCGGATAACACCACACCACCTGGGTTCTGGAGCCAGCATTCCCTAGTAAGACCCAAACATCTTCTATTCTCCAACTTTGAGTGGAATGAAACATACTAGGGGTTTTGGTAACAGGAGGAAGCATTTCCTTAGGTATCCTCATCCTGACCCCTCTCAGCCTGACCTGGTCATTGGGCTCTTAATGAGACAGTGGCGTGCAGTCTGGATCCACGGCAGGGTTTTCTCTGGACATACTTCTGGATCATGAGACCTCCAGAAGCTGAAGTTCTGCGCATCGGTCAAAGGGACTCTGAAGACCTGATTGGGGACTGAATGGATTGGAAGAAAGGCAGGTTATTGAATTCCTTCAGGTTCATTGCTCTTTTTTTTTTTTTTGGTCTCAGGGTAGCAAAAGTATAGTCTAGCAACTGGGCCTGACTGGGTGCTGAGAGATCCTGGGAATGTGGTCACCACAGCCTGCTTCACTGCCAGATTCCAGCATCACACACCTTTCATGGTCAAATGAATTAATCTTAGTTCTTCCTGCAGTCTATCTTCAAGAGCACTTCCTAGGTGCTAAAATGATGGAAAACTAAGAAGTCAACCCACCTGAGAAATGCACAAGATGGTCCACTGGTTCAGTGTCTTTTGTTTTTTAATATCTTGTTTTTATTTATTTGACAGAAAAAGAGAGAGAGAGAAAGAGAGATAATGGGCACACCAGGGCCTCCAGCCACTGCAAGTGAACTCCAGATATGTGCACCCCCTTCTGCATCTGGCTAACATGGGTCCTGGAGAATCAAACTTGGGTCCTTTGGCTTTGTAGGCAAATGCCTTAACCATTAAGCCATCTCTCCAGCCCAAGTGTTTTTTGGTTTTCTAGACCTAAGCATCCTCATCCCTTCTCTTCTGTCTGAGCTAATGCCTTCACTTCCGGCAATTCCCTGAAACCTGATACCACCCTACTTTGAGATACTATGCATAGGTGTCATTAATCAAGTGCTGATTGCTTTAGTTGTTGTATAAGGTTTTTGTTTGTTTTATCAGTATACATAGGGCTGGAGAGATGGCTTAGCAGTTAAGACACTTGCCTGCAAAGCCAAGGGACCAGGTTTGATTCCCCAGTACCCACATAAAGCCAGATGCACAACGTGGTGCATGCATCTGGAGTATGCAGTGGCTAGAGGTCCTGGAGTGCCCATTAATTCTCTCTCTTTCTCCCTCCTCAAATAATTAATAAATAAAATATTTAAATATATATGTGTGTGTGTTATTAGAGAAAAAAATTAATGAGAATGGGCATGCCAGGGCTTCCTGCCACCGCAAACAAACTCCATATGTATGTGCCACTTTGTTCATCTGGCTTTATGTGGGCACTGGGGAATCAAACCTAGGTTGTTAGGCTTTGCAGGCAATTGTCTTAACTGCTGAGCCATCTCTCCAGCCCCTATAAGTTGTTCTTAAATTTTTGAAATAATATATATTTTCAGGGGCTGAGAATGTATCTCAGTGGTAGAATGTTTGTCTGGCATGTGTGAGGCTCAGGATTTGATCCCCGCCCAACCTAATACATATATTTGTCTGGATAAGTATGAGTTTTTTCTTTCTTTCTCTCTTTCTTTTTATTTTATTTTATTTTTTAGTTTTTCCAGGTAGGGTCTCACTCTAGTCCAGGCTGACCTGGAATTCACTATGTAGTCTCAGGGTGGCCTCGAACTCACAGCGATCCTCCTACCTCTGTCTCCTGAGTGCTGGGATTAAAGGCATGCGCTACCACACCCGACTTTTTAAAATTTTTATTTATTTATTTTTCTTTCTTTTTCCTTTGGTTTTTTTTGAGGTAAGGTCTCACTCTAGCCCAGGCTGACCTGGAATTTACTATGTAGGCTCAGGGTGGCCTCGAACTCACAGCAATCCTCCTACCTCTGCCTCCCAAGTGCTGGGATTAGAGGCGTGTGCCACCATGCCTGGCTGTTTGGATAAGTATAATTTATAATGACCCATTGTTTGTTTTTTGTGTGTGTGTGGTGCACATGTGTATGTGTTTGTGTATGTGCAGGTATATGTGTGTGTATGGGTGCACATGCACACGTGTATGCATGGAGGCCAGAGGTTGACATCAGATATATTCCTCTATCACTTTCCACCTTATTTTGAGACAGAACCTGTCATTGAACCCAATTTGGCTAGTTAGATAGTTAGCCAGCCCCAGGGGTCATCCGGTCTCTGCCTCCTCAACTCTGGGATTACAGACACATTCTACCATGCCTGACTTCTATGTGTGTCCTGGGGATCCAAACTCAAGTCTTGTGCTTGCTCAGCAAGTAGTTAATCCATTGAGCCATCTTCTCAGCTTCTGGTATTTTTGTTTGTTTGTTTTTTGGTTTTTCAAGGTAGGGTCTCACTCTAGCCCAGGCTGACCTGGAATTCACTATGTAGTCTCAAGCTGGCCTCAAACTCATAATAATCCTCCTACCTCTGCCTCCCGAGTGCTAGGATTAAAGGTGTGAGCCACCATGACCCGTCCTTGGTATCGTTATTTTAAAAATATTTTATTTATTTAATTTCAAGGAGAGAGAGAAAATGAGAATGGGTGTGCCAGGACCTCTAGCCACTGCAAACAAACTCCAGACGCATGCACCACTGTGCATCTGGCTTTACGTGGGTATGGGTTCTTAGGCATTGCAGGAAGTGCCTTAACCACTAAGCCATCTCTCCAGCCTGGTATTGTTATTTTTTTTAATTAATTAATTTGACAGAGAAAGAGGGAGGGAGAGAGAATAAGAGAGACAGAGAGAGAGAGAGAGAGAAAATGGGTGCTGGGCATGTCAGGGCCCCCAGCCACTGCAAACGAACTCCAGAGGCATGCACTCCCTTATGCATCTGGCTAACATGGGTCCTGGGGAATCAAACCTGGGTCCTTTGGCTTTGCAGGCAAATATCTTAACAGCTAAGCCATCCCTCCAGCCCTGTATTGTTATTTTTAAGACAGAACTATAGGCTAAGATTTTGCTTTGCTTTTAAGTCTGCAGTGGTTATTTTAATTTTTTCAAGGTAGGGTCTCACTGTAGCCCAGGATGACCTGGAACTCTTTCTGTAGCCCATGCTGGTCTCAAACTAATGACACTTCTCCTACCTCAGCCTTCATAAACCATAGTTCTTTGAAGATTCCTACATCATAGTTCATGCATTGGAAGTTTGTCCAACATGCTTTCACAACAATGCTAAGGAGTATTCTAATCTTCAAGTAGTTCAGAGAGGTGAAATGGCTAAAGGAACTTTGTCAAGATCACACGTATTGTTTGTAGTTTGAGCTCAGTTTAGCCAAATTACAAAGCTGATGCCTGCTGTACCAGCTTCATGGGATAGTATTTTATTAAATTGTTTCAGCTTTGGTGTGATTCTCACAATTCTAGAAGACTAGCAAAGTAGTATATTACCAGTTCCCTCCCCCTAGACTCTATAAGCATGCCCCATGATATTCCAGCCACTCTTTCAGTACTCAGACTCATTTTCTTCCCGTAGCATGGTGCCCACCCAAGGTACTTACATGTTTTTAGCAACACCTTCCGTATGGCTTCATGGTACCTTGAATGGCTATTCTGGTGCACTGAATAATTCCCATCAGAGATAATGGGAGGAAGCTTAGTCGGCACTGTCTCCTTCAAGTCTGAAATGAGAACAGACTCATTGAGTATTTGGCAATACTCAAAAGTAGTGGGGCTATTTGATTCCCTGATTTCCTAGTCACTGTGCCAACTAGGTGAATGGCAGGTCTTAGCCACTGGCATTCAATTCTCAGGATCCCAGTGGGCTAATTACTATGCCTGTGATAGAGGGAGGGAGGAGTATCTAAGAGTCAAAAGAGGTCCCTCCTTGCTCTTCTTTGACTCCCAGGGTTTGAGTGGCCTTCTGCTGGACTCAAGGTTCTGGAGGGTTACTTGGGGTTAGTACAGGTGAAAATGGCCTCTTATTTGGGTAGGCATGTTTATAGAACTTCAAATTGTTTACAGAGAGAGAAGTAATGTTTGAATTAAGTCCTAGAGGATAAGCAGTTCATGCAGCAGAGAAGAATCAAGAGGAGGACTTTGGGCAGTAGGATGCAAGCACATTAGGAGCATTAGAGAGGCTTCACATAGCTTTCTGTTGATTAGGAACCTGGAGTGCTGAGTGGTGGAGAGATGGACAAGGCATGGGCCTGGACAGGTAGCATAGTGAGTACCTGCTACTCATTATGGTTGGGAATCATCCCTGATGAAACAGAACCTATATTTTACAATAGAGGCAGAAAAAAAGGAGATATTCCTCACCTGGCCTCTCAAAGCAAAGTGGGCCTAGCTTTGTGCCTAGGACAATTAAAGATATCTAGTCCATGGAGAAAAAAAAAAAAAAAAAAAAAAAAAAAAAAGATATCTAGTCCAGCCGGGCGTGGTGGCGCATGCCTTTAATCCCAGCACTTGGGAGGCAGAGGTAAGAGGATCGCCATGAGTTCAAGGCCACCCTGAGACTACATAGTGAATTGCAGGTCAGCCTGGACTAGAGTGAGACCTTACCTCGAAAAACTAAAAAAAAAAAAAAAAAAGATATCTAGTCCAGGTCTGGAGAGAAGGCTTAGCAACCGCACTTGCCTGTGAAGCCTAAGGACCCATATTCAACTCCCCAGATCCCATACAAGGTGACACATGTGCAAGTTCGCATATTTGCACAAGGTGGCACACACATCTGGAGTTTGATTGCAGTGGCTAGAGTCCCTGGTGTGCAAATTCCCCCTCTCTCCCTTAATGTCTCATAAAAAAGGCCATTCAGTTGGGTTTGCCTCAAAAAAAAAAAAAAAAGATATCTAGTCCAAATTTTAAATCAAAGATGAGGTTGTAGGGTAGTAGTGGCCACATAAGATTTTTTTTTCTAATGATGGGCATTGGGCACAGGGACGCTGCATGTTGTTTCTCACAGCATTATGCAGGTGCCAGTGGTGTCTACACAGTATTTAAAGCAGTAGTGTCTGTGTCAGGTCAGATGTCTGGCATAATTCTGACCATTGGCTCTGGTTACTATCCACACCAATCTTATTTCTCTATTCCTCTTCCAGCTTTTATGTGACTTTATATATAAATTTTTTTTTTTCCTGAGGTAGAGTCTCACTCTAACCCAGGCAGACCTGGAATTTAATATGTAGTCTCAGAGTGGCCTCAAAGTCATAGCAATTCTACCTCTGCCTCCCAAGCGCTGGGATTAAAGGCATGTGTCACCACACCCAGCTCCAATAATGTTTCATTCATTTACTCTTTTTTTTTTTTTGAGGTAGGGTCTTATTCTAGCCCAGGCTGACCTGGATTTCACTATGTCATCTCAGGGTGGATCCTCCTACCTCTGCCTCCCAAGTGCTGGGATTAACGGCATGTGCCACCACACCTGGCTAAGACTGCCTTGTTTTTTTTAATGTGAGAGTGACAGTGCGAGAGAGAGAATGGGCTTGCATGGCACTCCAGCCACTTCAACTGAAATCCAGACATGTGAGCCCCCTTGTGCACATGTGCAACCTTGCACACTTGTGTCACTATGCATCTTACTTACATGGGACCTGGAGGGTCAAACATGAGTCTTTAGGCTTTACAGGCAAGCACCTTAACCACTGAGCCATCTCTCCAGCCCCTATTTACTTTATTATTTATTTATTTATTGAGAGAGAGAGAGAGAATGGGCACACCAGGGCCTCTAGCCACTGCAAATGAATTCCAGATGCATGTGCCACCATGTGCATCTGGCTTATGTGGGCACTGGGGAATCAAATCTTGGTCCTTAGGCTTCTCAGGCAAGCACCTTAACTGCTAAGCCATCTATCTATCCAGCCCTTGTTTTAAATATATTCATGTTCTGCTTAAATAGGGTAGATTTAGCTTGCGTCTCAGAATCTTTTCTTTTTTTTTTAAGGGAGGACTTTGCTGTGTAGTTTGGGTTGGCCTTGAACTCATGATCCCCCTGCTTCAACCTTCCAAGTGCTAGGATTACATAGGCTTATGTCACCATGCCCAACTAGGAAACCAAGATTTATTTATTTATGTGAGAAAGGAGAGAGAGGCACAGAGAGAGAGAATGGGCATTCAAGGGCCTCTAGCTACTGCAAATGAACTTCAGACGCATGTGCCATCTTGTGCATCTGCCTTATGTAGGTACTGAGGAATCAAACCTGGGTCCTTAGGCTTTGCAGGCAAGCACCTTAACTGCTGAGCCATCTCTCCAGCCCACATCTCAGAATCTTGAAAAACAGTGGATGGATCTGAGAAAAATTTAAGATGTACAGGAGCATGCCTTGGTGAAAGAGTGAGAAAAAGGGAATTGTCTAGGATGGCTCCAAGATTTCTCTCTTGATTGTTCTGTTCATTTCACCACCCAAGCATAAAGAGGCCAGGTCCCTGGCCCTGTTTCCTCTAGCAAGTGTGTGCAGAGTAAAAACTAACTCTTCAACTGATGTTTTCAGTGCCTCTGCTCTGTCCACTCATTCAGATTTTTAAAGATTATTCATTTATTTATTTGAGAGAGCGAGAAAAAGAGAGAATATGGGCATTCCAGGGGCTCTTGCCACTGCAAATGAACTACAGATGCATGCACCACTTGGTGCATCTGGCTTTATGTGAGCACTGGGAGAATGTTCCAGGCTGACAGGCTTTGCAAGCAAGTGCCTTTAACTGCTGAGCCATCTCTACAGTCCTCCCTTGGATTTTTCATCTTTCTTGCTTATTGATGCTTGTCAGGAACTAGATCAGTGTTTGCTATTCTCTCTGGAAATTGTTGAGGGTTGCTGACTCATCTCCGGTGGAGGGTGAGGTTGCTTCTTCTGTTGTAGAGTTATTTCTCAGCTCCTGCTTTTTTGCCTTCTTCCCGAGTTAATCCTACTCATTCATCATATCTGTGTTTCTCTCTCTTCAAAGAAATTCTTTAACATTCTGTAACTGAGATAATCAGAGTGAGGCACACTTTGAACCTCTTCCCTGTGCAGCTGAGGACTTTGGCAGTGCTGAAGGCTGGGCTAGAATTCTGGAAGCCCAGAGAATAGTTTCTGAGGGTGCTCGGCTAGCTGTCGGTAGAGCATGAGAAAAGTTTCTGAAACTACGGCCTGATTTGAACATTATTACAGGTTACAACCATGAGGGCCAGTTTCCTGGAAACAGTGTCATTTGAGCCTAGTGGTTCAACTTAGGGCAAGATAAAGAGTGCATGTCCATGGACAAATGGTTGTAGATTGTGGACAAACAAGGAGTATATTTCTGGTGGGGATGGGATTTGGACTGAAAGTAAATTAGTGGTTTAAGTGTATGTGACAGTGAGAACTCTGCCTGGTCCTTATACTTCAGACTTCTTGTTCTTTTTTAAAAAAATTTTTTTTTATATTCTTTTTTAAAATAATTTTTGTTCATTTTTATTTATTTAGTTGAGAGTAACAGAGAGAGAGATAGGCAGATAGGGAGAGAGAGAGAGAGAGAATGGGCATGCCAGGGCCTCCAGCCACTTAAAACGAACTCTAGATGCGTGTGCCCCCTTGTGCATCTGGCTAATGTGGGTCCTGGGGAATTGAGCCTCGAACCGGGGTCCTTAGGCTTCACAGGCAAGCGCTTAACCACTAAGCCATCTCTCCAGCCTTTCTTGTTCTTTTTGTTTGTTTGTTTCAAGTTAAGGTCTAGCTGAGGCTTACTTGGAATTCACTATGCAGTCTCAGGGTGGCCTTAAATTTGGCAATCCCCCTATCTCTGCCTCCCAAGTGCTGAAATTAAAGGTGTGTGCCACCACACCAGCTAGACTTCTTGTTCTTAAGATACAGCCAGGTGATGTTTTCTGTTCTCTCAAAGTCTCTAAGCAGCAGGCTCCCAGCTTCCTATATGGGTTGCTATTGTGTGCCTGGAGGTGTGCTGGGCAGTACCATGAATATGATTCTGCCACCTACATCATACATCAAGCACTATTTAACATATAGCTTGTGCCTGTGTTTCTTGTTTTTTTTTTTTTGTGGGGGTGGTTTTTTGGTTTTTCGAGGTAGGGTCTCATTCTAGCTCAGGCTGACCTGGAATTCACTATGTAGTCTCAGGGTGGCCTCGAACTCAGGCAATCCTCCTACCTCTGCCTCCTGAGTGCTGGGATTAAAGGCATGCGCCACCATGCCCAGCAGCCTGTGTTTTTTTTTTTTTAATGTAATTTAATTTAATTTTAAGGTAAGGTTTTGCTCTAGCTCAGGCTAACCTGGAATTCACTATGTAGTCTCAGGGTGACCTGGGACTCAAAGCAATCTGCCTACTTCTGCTTCCCAAGTGCTGGGATTAAAGGTGTGAGCCACCATGCCTGGCTCTATTTTCTTTTCTTTTCTTTTTAAACTTTATTTTTATTTATTTATTTAAGAGACAGAGAGAAAGAGACAGAGAGAGTAAGAGAGAGAATGGGCATGCCAGGGCCTCCAGCCACTGCAAACAAACTTCAGATGCATGCGCCCCCTTGTGCATCTGGCTAACGTGGGTCCTGGAAAATCGAACAGAGGTCCTTTGGCTTGGCAGGCCAATGCCTTAACTGCCAAGCCATCTCTCCAGCCCCTTCTTTTCTTTTCTTCTTTCTTCCTTTCTTTCTTTCTTTCTTTCTTTCTTTCTTTCTTTTTTTTGAGAGAGAGAGTGAAAAAGAATAAGAGAGAGAGAGAGAGAATTGGTGCATCAGGGCCTCTAGCCACTGCATTCAAACTCCAAACACGTGCACCATCTTGTGTGCATGTGTCACCTTGTGCACATGCGTCACCTAGTGTGTCTAGCTTATGTGGATTCTGGGGAGTTGAACCTGTGTCCTTAGGCTTCACAGGCAAGTGCCTTAACCACTAAGCCATCTCTCCAGCCCTTTTCTTTCTTTATATATATTATTTTTATATTTTTATGAGAGTGCGAGAGCAACAGCGAGAGAGAATTGGCACACCAGGGCCTCCAGCTACTGCAGTTGAACTCCAGATGCATGTGCCACCTTGTGTGCATGTGCGATCTTGTGCTCTTGTATCATCTTGTGTGTCTGGCTTATGTGGGACCTGGAGAGTTGAACATGGGTCCTTAGGCTTCTCAGGCAAGCACCTTAGCTGTTATGCCATCTCTCTAGCCCTTTAAAAAATTTATTTATTTATTGGAGAGAAAGAGACAGATAGAGAGAGAGAGAGAGAGAGAAAGTGGGTACGCCAGGGCCTCCAGCCACTGCAAACAAACTCGTCACATGTGCCATCAGCTTATGTGGGTCCTGGGGAATCGAACCTGGATCCTTAGGCCTTGCAGGTCTCTCCAGCTCGTTACTTTTTTTGGTATGTGTGTACACATGTGCATACAAATGTACATGTACATGTATATGTGCATGAGTGGAGGTCTGAGTGGAAGAATGAGTAGTTTACCTTCTGCCTTACTTCCTTGAGCGAGGTCTCTCACTAAACTGAGCACTCTTTGTTCTTCAGGTAGACCAGCAAGTCCCAGAAATCCTGCTGTCTCTGCACTCCTCCAAGCACTAGGGTTACAGGTGTGCATGGCCCTGCCCATCTTCATTTATTTATTTACTGGTTTTTCGAGGTAGGGTTTCACTCTAGTCCAGGCTGACCTGGAATTCACTGTGTAAAGCTAGGAGATATTCTTAGTAACTCAGAGCTTCCCCAAGCTGCCAAGGCTTGGAAAGTACCTGTGATGAAGGGTGACAAGGATGGGTAAGAAACATGTCAGTTACTGTGGAATGTTCTAGGTTAAGGATGCAGTGGCTATTTATGAACAAACTCAACTGTAGCAAGGGAGCTGAACAATCATCTTTTTTTGTTTGTTTGTTTGTTTTTTGTTTTTCTAGGTATGGTCTCACTCGAGCCTAGGCTGACCTGGAATTTGCTATGTAGTCCCAGAATGACCTTGAACTCACTGCGCTCCTCCTACCTCTGCTTCTGGCATGTGCTGCCATTCCTGGCTAAACAATCATCTTATTGGCAGGTGTATAATAATTTGTTTTTCATTGTGTGTGTGTGTGTGTGTTGTATGTTTGTGCCCTTGCAGCGCCCCATACACTTGACTGTGGTATGGTAGAGGTTACTCATCTGAGGAGGCCAGAATGGAATGTCAGGTGAACCACTTCATCGCTCCTCCACCTGGTCCTGTTTTGAGCCATAGTCTCCTTTTTACTAACTCAAGATCTTGCAGGTCTCCAGAAATTCTCAGGTCTCTGACCCACCCCTTGGAACTGGAGTTACAGGCACGCGTGGCCATGCCCAGCTATTTTATGTGAAATCTGGAGATTTGAACTTGGTAGTCTCAGGCACCTACCTTCAGGCTCTCATGCCTGCACAGGAAGTGCACTTAGCCACTAAGCCATCTCTCCAGCCCTAATAGAGGTCCTTTACCCACACAGCCAGCACACTGCCCTGTATGGTCCTTGCTGGTAAACAGACAGATAGAACTATAAATAGCCTCTTCTGGCACTGAGCCTTAAATTGGGGATTGGTTACCATAAAACTACATTTTATGCTTTGAATGTACCTTAAGGGTATCCTGGGTTGAATGACAGCACTTGGGTGGATCTCCTCATCTAAATGATAGGTTTTTCTATGATCCTAGGATGGCAGTAGACTCCCAGTTACATGCTTCTTGGCCCAATGTTTGCAGTGACTAGAGGCTCTGGCACACCCATTCTCTATTTCTTTCTCGCTGCCTCTTTCTCGTTCCCTCTCTCCCAAAAAGTAAGTTTTTTTTTTTTTTTAATTTACCCCTAGCTGGGTGTGGTGGCATGTACCTTTAATCCCAGCACTCAGGAGGCAGAAGTAGGAGGATCGCTGTGAGTTTGAGGCCACCCTGAGACTATATAGTGAATTCCAGGTCAGCCTAGGCTAGAGTGAGACCCTACCTCAAACAACAACAACAACAAAAACCTGTCCTGTCTAGGAGGACATATCAAATGTTGGCATTGATCTCTAGAAGTTGGCCTGAGCATGAAAATGAAATTGGCTGAAGTATGTTTGGAGGGCTATTTTGCACTTACTGCTGTCCCTGGTGTAAGGAAATTATCTGTATTTTGAGAGGAAATAGGCAGAACACCAGGGAGCCAGATCAATCCTCAGGGCATGTTTTCCATATGGGAATAATTCCTTAGCCTTCATATAAAAATCTAACTGCCTTGAAGTGATGTGCTTGTGAATGTGAGCATAGGGAAAGTAGATGGGGCATGAGGCAGCAGAGGGACTTAGTGCTAGTTACAGACTGCTTATGTAAAGTGGATTTTCTAGAGACAATAAAGATAGCTGATATGTGGGCTGGTGAGATGACTCTGGTTAAAAGCCCTTGCTGTGCAAGCCTGATGACTGGAGTTCAGATCCCCAGAACCAACATAAAGCCAGAAGCAAGTAGCACATAAGTCTGTAATCCCAAATGTGCCTATAGCAATGGAAGGCAGAATCAGGAGAGTCCTGACACTTGCTGGCCAGCTAGCCTGGTGGTCGAGCAGCAACAAGAAAAGACACCATTGCAAACAAGGTGGAAGGTGAGGATCGACATCCTGCGTGTGGTCCTCTGACTTTCACATACATGTTGTGGCAGATATGTGCACACGTGCATGTGCGCGCGCACGCACACACACACACACACACACACACACACACACACACACAAAGATAGCTGGGCTGAAAAAATGACTAAGCAGTTAAAGATGCTTTCTTATAAACCCTGATGGTCTGGGTTCTATTCCCGTTTACCCACGTAAAGCCAGATGCGCAACGTGGTACAAGTGTCTGGAGTTTGTTTGCAGTGGCAGGGGGCCCTGGTACACCCATTTTCTCTCTTTTTCTCTAATTGATTCTTTCTATCTCTCAAATAAGTAAATAAAACAATTTTTTTTGTTTTTGGTATTTCGAGGTAGGGTCTCGCTCTAGCCCAGGCTGACCTTGAATGCACTATGTAGTCTCACAGTGGCCTCGAACTCATGATGATACCCCTACCTCTGCCCCCCCCCCCCGAGTGCTAGGATTAAAGATGTGGGCCACCACGCCTGGCTAAAAAAGTATTTTGTAAAACCTAGCTGATAACTCTTTGAGCATGCCTTACACACTCTATAAAGTAGGTACTCTATTATTTTACAAAGGGGGAGAGAGAGAGGCGCAGAGAAGCTTAGAGTGATATGCCCAAGATCACATTACTAGCATGTGGCAGGAGCATCAGTTAAAACTCAAGTAGCTTGGCCCCAGACATGTTCTTACTGAACATACTCAAGTGCCTCTTGAAAACACATCATGATGACCCACCCGTGTACAGCTAACTGGGGCATCTTGTCAAGGGTATCCACTCATATGGAGTAGCCTTGAGTTGGGTAAGGAACATAACATTGCCTTGATCCAGAGGCGGAACCTTGAGCCCTCTGAGCTAAACTGAATGTAGGACATCATTTCCTAAGGCCAGCATCATCTGGGAATGTAGCTTAGTGGTAAAACACCTGCCTAGCATGTTCAAATCCTTGGACTCAATCTCTAGTACCAGAAAAAAAAATGCATGCTGAAAAAAACATCACAATGACACTTTGCCCCGGGTCAGCATGGGGAGCAGAGAGGGCTAGAACTTGGTGAGCTACTTCTCAGTGGTCTGGACCAGTCCCAGTGGGGAAGAAGAGTGGGGAAAGGCTGAACATGGTGGGGAAAAAAATGGCCTGTCTGTTGCCTGTAGATACAGTCACCAGCGTGGAGGTGGGCCTACTTCCAAGGCTAAGGCTGCTTTAGAAGTGTGGCTGAGTAGCATGAACAACTCCCATCTAGTTTCATAGGGACAGAGCACAATGGTCTAATAGCAGCCACAAGACAGTGTGGGTTGTTCTCAAGGTACCTTTCTATTGTTTCAGTAGTTTACCTATTAGCAAAAGCAGAGGGGCATTGACCAGTTAATGTGCCATTCATGTGCCTGTTTGAAAAGCCAGATCTACAGTGCCCCCTGCTGGAGTCAAGTAGTGGTGTTTGTCTTTAACAGGTGGGGCACCAATGAGGCATCTCAGAGAGGCCAGGAGGCCTAGGAGATTGATCAGAGGACATTGTGGCCAGAATTGGAAAACCACCCACTGTGTTGGCTGATACGATCCTGAGGAAGAATACAGGAAGGTGTTCAGCTTTTAGCAAAGTCTCTAGGGCTAGTCTTTCTTTAAAGAAATTTATTTGCGCAGGGGGTGGTGGCATATACCTTTAATCCCAGCACTCAGGAGGTTAAGGTAGAAGGATCACTCTGAGTTCAAGGCCAGCCTTGAATTCCAGGTCAGCCTGGGCTACAGTGAGACCCTACCTCAAAAAATCAAAAAGGAAAGAAAGAAATTCATTTGGAACTGGAAGCGAGAGCAACTCTGAGGACTTGATGAATTCCTCATGGGAGGAGGATAAGGGCACTAGTGAAGGAAGCTAGATTGAAGTCCCTTGGATGTGCAGAGCCTAGAGGTCAGTGTATCTGTAGTGACAGGACAGTCACTGGCAAGTCTGGCACAGAGACAGATGTCTGTTGTCTCTCCTTACCACCCATTCTGTTCACTGGCCTCCAAACTCCCGTGTCCTGAATGTCTGTCCCTAGGGTTGTGACATAACAAGGCAAGGGAGCTGCCCTAGCAAAGGGCCAGATACAAGGAATTTGAAGTCAAGCTCAAGACACCTCTAAAGCCGGGTGTGGTAGCGCATGCTTTTAATCCCAGCTCTCAGGAGGCAGAGGTAGGAGGATCACTGTGAGTTCCAGGCCACCCTGAGACTACATAGTAAATTCCAGGCCAGCCTGGGCTAGAGTGAGACCCTACCTTGAAAAACAAACAAACAAACAAACAAACAAAAAGATGATGGGAGGAAAGGATTTATTTTGGCTTACAGTCTTGAGGAGAAGCCCCATGATGGCAGGGAAAAAGCATGGCATGAGCAGAGGCTGGACATCACCTCCGCCACAGCAGGTGCCAAACAGCAGCAGAATGAACTGAACACTGGCAAGGGGAAACTGGCTATAACACTCACAATCCTGCCCCCAACCACACATCTCCTCCAGGAAGCCTATGATTTCCAAATGGCCACCAGCTGGGAATGAAGCATTCAAAACACACGAGTTTAGCCAGGCATGGTGATGCACGCCTTTAATCCAAGCATTTGTGGGGCTGAGGTAGGAGGATCACTTGTAAGTTCAAGGCCACCCTGAAACTACATAGTGAATTCCAGGTCAGCTTGGGCTAGAGTGAAACCCTACCTGTAAAAACAAAAACAAACAAACAAACAAACAAAAAAACCCATGAGTTTATGGGAGGCACCTAATTCAAACCACCACATTCCACCCCGGCCCTCATAAGCTCATGACCATCCATAATGTAAAATCAATGCATTCAGTCCAACTTTAAATGTCCCCATAATTTTTCTGTTTGTTTGTTTTTCAAGGTAGGGTTTCACTCTAGCCCAGGGTAACCTGGAACTCACTCTGTAGTTCCAGGCTGACCTTGAACGCACAGTGATCGTCCTATCTCTGCCTTCCAAGTGCAAGAATTAAAGGTGAGTGCCACCACACCGGGCTTTTTTTTTTTTTTTTTTTTGTATGTTTTTTTTTTTTTTTTTTTTTTTTTGAGGTAGGGTCTCACTCTAGCCCAGGCTGACCTGGTATTCACTATGTAGTCTCAGAGTGGCCTCGAACTCACAGTGATCCTTTTACCTCTGCTTCCCAAGTGCTAGGATTAAAGGTGCATGCCACCATGCCTGGCTCTGTTGTAGATTTACATGCTTCTTTTAAGTGTACTTATATACATTATTTAATTTGTTTTTTTAAGATAGGGCCTCACTCTATAGTTGAGGCTGTCTTGGAACTCACTGCATAGTTCAGGCAATGCTCCTGCCTCATTCTTCCAAGTGCTAGGCTTATAGGCATGAACCACTACTGGCTCACATTATTTAATCTCTATCACAAAACGGGAGAGATTATCTTCATTTGCAGGTGAGGAAACTGAGGTGCTATTCATGTGAATCAGCCTTCTCAAGCAGAGCATCTTATATACCTGATAAAATGAGATTCTGAAGTTGATAGACCAAAGTATGTCCCCCACATCCTACTTTCCTCTTTGGTTTTTCTTCAAAATGAAAAGAAAGGAAGGAGGCAGGACTGACAAAATATTTAATTATGTGTGTTGATTCACCTCTATGAGTTTTCATTATGACTATAATAAGGAAAGCTGAGTGAACTCTTTTGAGTTGAATATTAATATACTCACACCTACTGAGAGGAAAAACTCCCAGACTACAAAGAAAAATTGTGAATAATAAAAATATATGATGGTAAGAGTGTTAAGAATGTAGAGTGACTATTAATAGACTCATTTTTATAGTTGCTTTAAAAGGACTAGCTAAGGGCTGAAGAGATTGTTCAGCAGTTAAGGCACTTGTCTGAAAAGCCTAACAACCCAGGTTTGACTCCCCAGTACCCATATAAAGCCAGGTGCACAAAGGGGTAATGCATCTGGAGTTGGTTTGCAGAAGCTAGAGGCTCTGGCACACCCATTCTCTCTGCGTGTCTGTCTCTCTTCTATCTCTCTCTGCTTGCAAATAAATTAAAAATTTTTAAAATAAACAATGGATGAGCTGAGCGACTAGCTAAGGATGTGGCTGATCTAGCACACAGCAAGTTGAAATGCTAGTGCAGGTGGCCAGGTAAAGACCACTGCTGGGTAGTAGAACATCTGTTCCTCTGATCTCTGTGAGATCTGCTCCAAGACTCCTAATAATGAATGCCCAAAGCCATAGACAGAACAGAACCTTAGATACATCATTTTTCCTGTATTTACATGCCTATAATACAGTTTACTGTACAAGTTTGATACAATAAGATACTAATAGCAAATAATAAAACAATAACAATATGCTGTAATAAAAACTATGTGAGGGGCGGGGGAGATGGCTCAGGGGTTAAAGGCACTTGCTTGCAAACTCTGCTGGCCCAGGTTCAACCACATAAAGCCAGACAGGCATTCATTTTTAGTGGCAAGAGACCCTGGCAGAGCCCCCCCCTCCCAACATACACATGTGCAAGGAAAAATACATTAATTTTTTTAAATTTTATTTATTTATTTGAGGGAGGGGCAGAGAAAGAGAAAGGGAGAGAATGGGCACGCCAGGGCCTCCAGCCACTGCAAATGAACTCCAGATGCATGCGCCCCCTTGTGCATCTGGCTTACATGGGTCCTGGAGAATCAAACCAGGATCCTTTGGCTTTGTAGGCAAACACCTTAAATGCTAAGCCATCTCTCCAGTCCTAATTTTTTTTAATCATGTGTATGTGGTTCTCAAAATAGATTATATCGTCTCCACCCTTCTTTTGATGTTATAAGATAATACAAAGACAACATGATAAGATGAAGTGAATGACATAGGCGCTGTGATGTTCCATTAGGCTACTTTGTAAAATTACTTGAGCACAAGCACTGTGATGCTAAGTAATGGATCTAGTAGCCAAGATGACTAAGTGACTAATGGATGACTAGTGCGTACACTATTGGTACGCTGGACAAGGGGACAATTCAGGTCCTAGGCAGGACAGTATGAAATTTCATCATGCTATTCAAAGGCATAATTCAAGGCATATGAATTGCATAATTTAATTATTTGGGACTGTGGTTGATGGCAGATAACTGGTAAACAACAGAAAGCTAAACTGTGGATAAGGGAGAGCACTTCAGCCCACTTCCAGAAAGTCTTTCCAAACTGACCAAATAAAAGCAAGTGGTTTTCTGCTTCAATCCTGAATCAACCTGGATGAACCCTGAATCAATCTAACAATCCCTTTGATAAGATCATGCCCCAAACTGTCAGGCAATCTCAAGAAAATGTGCATTTTTTTCCTTAACTTCTTCCCTTTACATGCATGTGATGTTACATCTTTTTCAAAAAATATTTTATTTAGGCTAAGGAACTAAATAGAGAGTCCTCAAAAGAAGAAATACAGATGGCATATAAACATCTAAAAATGTTCTACATCTGTAGTCATCAGGCAAATGCAAATTAAAACTACTTTGAGATTCCATTTCACTCCTGTCAGAATGGCTATCATCAAGAAAACAAATGACAATAAATGTTGGCAAGGATGTGGAAAAAGAAGAATCCTTCTGCACTGTTGGTGGAACATAAACTGGTCCAGTCATTGTAGAAATCACTGTGGAGGTTACTGAGACAGCTAAAAATAGATATGCTATATGACCCAGCTATACCACTTCTAGGTATATATCCCAAGGACTCTTATCACTACCCTAGAGATACTTGCACAACCATGTTTATTGCCGCTGTATTCATAGTAGCTAGGAAATGGAACCAGCCTAGGTGTCCCTCAACTGATGAATAGATAATGAAGATGTGGTACATTTATACAATGGAGTTCTACTCAGTAGTAAAGAAAGATTAAATTATGAAATTTTCAGGGAACTGGATGGATCAGGAAAGGATTAAACTAAATGAGGTAACCCAGACTCAGAAAGCCAAATTTCACATGTTCTCTCACATATGTGGATCTTAGCTACAAATGCTCAGACTTGTGTGTGAGTTGGAGTAAAAATTGGTAGCAGAGGCCAGTAAGCTAGAAAAGGGCTATAAGGGAGGGAGGAGAGAGGAGGACTTAAGGAGATGGTATTGTATGTATGTAAGTAGACAAACAGATTATTGTGGGTGGAATAGCCTAAGTGAGGTCAGGGGAAGAGACTGAGTAAAAGAAGGGTGGGGGAAGGTCAATCATAATTCAGGATATTGGGGCTGGAGAAATGGCTTAGCAGTTAAGACGCTTGCTTGCAAAGCCAAAGGACCAGGTTCAATTCCCCAGGACCCACATAAAGCCAGATGCACAAGGTGGCACAGGCATCTGGAGCTCATTTGCAGCGGCTGGAGGCCCTGGCATGCCCATTCCCTTTCTGTCTATCTGCCTCTCTCTCTAACTTTCTCTCAAAAAAAATAAATAAAAATGTTAAAAAAAATTTTTAATTCAGAATATTGTGAATAAGCCATATGAAAACCTACTTTTTTGGATAATAGCACACCCAGAAGCCATAGACTGTTACTAAAAAAATTTTAGTGCCAGGGATGAGATACCTTCCAGTGAGTTGTTGGACAGGGAGGTCCCTGATGCCCCCAAAACATTGTAGGCTAATGCCAAGGCTCTTGGTTTACTACCAGGAATATATATTAAGACCCTATTGCTGAAGACTCCACATGCCTGGGCTGCAAGGTCACCGAGAAATCAAACTGGGGCTGAGCTGAAAACCTCCTCCCTGTAGATCAGCTGACAGAAAGCTGGAAAAAGTTGCACGGCACGCAGCCCTATGGGAGACAGAAGCCATCAGGGGTTAAAACAGTGGACACTGTAAGCCTCAAGTTTGGCCAGCCAGTCCAAATGAGACAATGGGTACAATAGTGGCATGTTTGTTATGGGGCAAACCAACTGCTCTCTATCTAACTGGACTAGAGACCTGCTCTATGGAAGGGAACATATGCCTGATACTGAAAACCTAATCAAAAGACTATGGGGGGGAGTAGGTCATTAGCTTAGGAGTGTAATGCATGCTCTTGTCTGACTAAGTGAATATTTTATGCCCACCAAACTGCCCTATAAGCACTTACTTAATGTACATACCTATGTATTAATGCTACTCTCACTTTTGGTTAGAGAAGCTTCTCTTCTCAGATGGCAGTGACCACTGGGATGACCCAAAAGGTACCATAGTGTTGAGAAGATGTGATGGAGGAGTGCTCAGCACTGAAACATCTCTATCACACCTTCCAAGGCTCAGGGTCCATTGTGGAAGAGGTGGCAGAAAGAATGTAAGGGCTGAAGGAAGGGTAGGACTGCTTACAATGCAATCGTCCAGACAGAAATTGGCCTTGCTATCTATCCATGAGCTTACAGTGTATAGCACTACCTGCACAAGACCCTGATAATAGGAGGAAAAGATGAGACACTAATGGAGATAAGGAGGGGATATGATGGAGTATGGATTTGTGAAGGAGAAAGTGGGAGAGGGGAGGGAATTATCATGGTTTATTGTTTGTAAGTATGGAAGCTGTCAATAAATAAAACAAACAAAAATTATTTATTACTTATTTGAGAGAGAGAGAGGTAGATAGAGAATGGGTGCACCAGGTCCTCTAGCCACAGCAAATGAACTCCAGATGCATGTGCTGCCTTGTGCATCTGGCTTACGTGGGTACTGGGGAAAATCGAACCTGGACCCATAGGCTTTGCAAGCAAGTACCTTAACCACTAAGCAATCTCTCTAGCCCCATATTTTACTTTTTATTATTTTTACCTATTTTTACTTTATTTATTTGAGACAGAGAGAAAGAGGCAGATAGAGACGATGAGAGAGAGTATGGGCATGTCAGGGCCTCTTGCCACTATAAACAAACTCCAGACACATGTGCCACCTTGTGTATCTGGCTTTACATGGTACTGGGGAATCGAACCCAGACAATTAGGCTTTGCAAGCAGGCATCTTTAACTACTGAGCCATATCTCAAGCCCCTATATCTTACTTTTTTAGTAAAAGTCAGTCATAGGTATATTTCTCTACTTTACTTTTGTATGAAATAGTATTTTATTTTTATTCCTGAATACCTAATATATCTGTTGCTTTTTTTTTTTTTTGGTCTTTCAAGGTAGGGTGTTGCTCTGGCCCAGGCTGTAATGCACCTCACTCTGTATTCTTAGGGTGGCCTCAAACTCACAGCAATCCTCCTACCTCTGCCTCCTGAGTGCTGGATTTAAAGGTGTGCGCCACCACGCCCAGCTTGCATTTCTTTTTCTAAAGTTTATTTATTATTTATAAGCAGAAAGAGATAAAGAGAAAAGACAGAATAGGTAAACCAGGGCCTCCATCCACTGCAAACAAACTCCAGATGCATGCACCACTTTGTGCATCTGGCTTTTTTTTTATAATCAAACTCAAGTCAATAGGTTTTGCAGGCAAGCGCCTTAAACACTAAGCCACCTCTCCAGCCCTGTTTATATTTCTTAAGAACCACCACAAGGGGCTGGGAAGATGGTTCAGCAGTTAAAAGCACTTACTGCTTAAGCAAGAGGGTCTGGAATGGCCTGAAACCACTCAAATTCAATTCCCCCAGAACCCACACAAAAAGCTGGACAGGGTTACACACATGGTTAACCCCAGTTGGTGGCAGGGAGGTAGGGCAGACAGGAGATCACTGGGGACTGGCAGCTCTGAGCTAAGGAAGCACACAGTTGAACAATAAAGAAGGGCACCTAAAGTTCTCCTGTGGCTGCCACATACACATGCGTGCATACAGTACATATAATACACCCTGCCACACATACTCTATGTACATACCATAAAACCACAGAACAGATATAAATTCAGAAAATTTAGCACTGATATAGCAATTAATTATCTGTAGGCCACCTTCTGGTTTTGCCATTTGTATCATTAATGTCCTTTAGAGAAAAGGGTTTCCAACCAGGATCCAAGTAAGGATCAAGTATCACAGTTAGCAAGCAGATCTCTTTGGACTCCTTCAATCTGGAACACTTCCTCTGCCTTTGCTTCATGGCACTGACAGTTGTATAACAATACAGGAATGACATTTTGTAGACTACTCCTTTTATTTGGGTTTGTCTGATGTTTCTCATGATTAAACCTAGTTTAAGCATTTTTTTTTTTTTTTTGGTAAACTAAATGTCCTCAAGTATATCTGATCAGGAGATTCATGTTTATCTCATTACCAGTGATGTTAGTTTGACCACTGAAAGTGGTCATCCAACTGGATGTTAAGTTACCACTCTTGTGTCAAGCTACTACTTTCCTTGTATAAGTAGCAATGATTTCTGGGATGATACTTTGCCTGGACTTTTTTTTTTTTTTTTGGCATGGTGCTGGGGATAGAACCAAATACCTTTTACATGCTAGACTCTACCACTGAGCTACACCCCTAGCCCTGGGATGATACTTTGAGAAAAGTCACTATCTTATTCTTTGTGAAGCTTTCATCTAGTTCTACAATTAACTGATGCATGAATCATTTATTTGGGTAATTGTTGAAAACTGATAATTTTGTCAGGCATTTTCTTATAGTAACAAATACAACTGTACATCACTACTTTTTATATTGGTTTAAATATCTTATTGAGTTAATGAATTAGGTTAAGCTTTAGGAACTATATGAATCTCAGTCATTAAAATGCAGCAATACTGCTGGGCATGGTGGCACATGCCTTTAATCCAGCACTCGGGATACTGATATAGGAGGATTGCCATGAGTTCGAGGCCACCCTAAGAATACACAGTGAGTTTCAGGTTAGCCTAGGCTAGAGACCCTACCTTGAAAAACTAAAAAGAAAAGGAAGAAAAAAGAAAAGAAATGCAACAGATATATTAGGAAAAAAGAAATATTCAGGAATAAAGGGATATAATATGTTCCACTTATTTATAAAAATATTTCTAATAAATATTCTTTATTTGCAAGCAGAGAGAGATAAAAGAGAGATAGAAGGAGAGAGAGAATGTGCGTGCCAGTGCCTCTAGTTGCTACAAAGGACTGAAGATGCATGTGCCACCTTGTGCATCTGGCTTTATGTGGGTATTGGGGAATTGAACAATGGTTATTAGCTTTTGCAGACAAACACCTTAACCACTGAGCAATCTCACCTGCAATTATTTATTTATTTATTTATTTGAGAGAGAGATAGAGAGAAAGAAGGAGGCAGATAGAGAGAGAAAGAATGAGCCAGCCACTGCAAATGAACTTCAGACACATGTGCCACCTTGTGCTTATGTGGGTACTGGGGAATTGCACTTGGGTTCTTAGGCTTCATAGGCAAGCACCTTAACCACTGAGCAATCTCTCTAGCCCAGCAATTTTTTTTTTTAAGGTATGGTCTCACTCTAGGCCAGGCTGACCTGGAATTCACCATATAGTCTCAGGTTAGCCTCCAACTCAGCAATCCTCCTACTTAGGCCTCCTGAGTGCTGGGATTAAAGGCTTCTTCCACCACACCAGGCCCCCCAGCAGCTTATTTTTTTTAAAGTGTTTTATTTATTTACTAGAAAGAGAGAGAGAGAGAGAGAATGGGCGCAGCAGGGCCTCCAGCCACTGCAAACAAACTCCAGATGCATGTGCAACCTTGTGCATCTGGTTTACATGGGTCCTGGAGAATTGGGTCTGGGTCCTTAGGCTTCATGGGCAAGTGCCTTAACTGCTAAGCCATGTCTCCAGCCCCCAGCAACTTACTTTTAAATAGATAAGAAAAATAGATATTATGCAATTCTGCCATTTATTTATTAACTTATTTATTTTTGTGCTGAGAATCAAACCCAGGGCCTTATACATGCCAGGAAGCCCTCTACCACTGAACTACATACATTTTCAGCCCCAAAACATAGTTGTTAAATAAGTAGTTGAGAGACAAAGCAAAGAAAGTATAGCAAAATATTAACAGATGGGGCTGGAGAGATGGCTTAGCAGTTAAGGCACTTGCCAGCAAAGCCTAAGGACCCAGGCTTGATTCCCCAGTAACTATGTAAGCCAGATGTACAAGGTGGATCTTGTGTCTGGAGTTCCTTATCAGTGAACTAGAGACCCTGGTTGCACCCATTCTCTCTATATATATCAAATAAATAAATAAATAAAATATTTAAAATATTAAATATTTTAAAATAATTAATTAACTAACTAACTAATTAATTAAAAATATTTTAAATATTAAATATTAAACAAAAAAAGCTGGACGTGGTGGTGCATGCCTTTAATTCCAGCACTTGGGAGGCAGAGGTAGGAGGAGTGCCATGAGTTCGAAGCTACCCTGAGACTACATAGTGAATTCCGGGTCAGCCTGAGCTAGACCCTACCTCAAAAAAAAAATATATATATATATATATATACACATATACACACATATACACACAGATGGTTAATTAGGGTAGAGGCTCTAGGCAATTTTCTTATACTTGCCTTACAACTTTTCTGTACTTTTGGAATTCAATTACCAAACATATTTCAAAAGTGGTAAATTGAGCCAGGTGTGGTGGCGCACGCCTTTAATCCCAGTATTTAGGAGGCAGAGGTAGGAGGATTGCCACAAGTTCGAGGCCACCCTGAGACTACATAGTGAATTCCAGATCAGCCTGGGCTAGAGCGAGACCCTACCTTGAAAAACAAAACAAAAACAAAAAAAGAAAAAGAAAAAGAAAAAGAGAGAATTTGACTCTTTGAGTCCTTTTCTTTGCAAATTTTGTAAAATGATATCACCATTATTGTCACCCCCACTATTATCACCATCATCCACAATGACATTAATCTTCAAGGGAAAGTGACATAATAACAAACAAGATATTTTAGTAGAAATATTTTCTGGAAAATAGAAAGTAGACAAAGCTTTTACCTAAGATTCAGTAGTGGAGGATACATCTAGAATTGAGCTAATTTCTCTGAAAGGCTCAAAACTCAGAATGTACTAGCTCTCATAGATGGTAGGAATGCAACAAAGGCCAGAGAACAGGAACTGAAACTGTCAACAGAACATCTGGCATAACCAGACAAAACACCCTGCCTCAATAAAGAAAAGAGATTTCTCTGAGGGAACTGACTATGGGAGGCACTGCCCCTAGACAGTATTCACTGTGAGGGCTGGCATATGGTACAAGACTGAAAAGCTGATAATTAAGTGAAAAGTCAAGATCCTCAAAAATGAGATTTTCAATTCCCCTTGCCCCAATCCTAGTCTCCCTATGGTACCAGATAAGCATATAACCAATTCCCAGGGAAACAATTACAGGAGTCTCCTCTGGAGACATCAGAGTGATCCACAGGAATGCTTCCAGTGAAGCCTATAATGGAAAACTTCTCCCACAGCTCTCTAGTCAACTTACTATTAATTTATTACTATCACATGTTTCTTTCTGGAGACAGGATCTTACTCTGTATTCCAGGTTGGAACTCTTATGTCGTCAAGGCTAGACTTGAACTTGTGGTGATCCTCTTGCCTCAGCTTTCCAAGTGCTGGGATTATAGGCATGGGTTACTTTTTGTTCCTCATTATTTTTTTTTAACTTTTTTTATTTTAGAGAGAGGGAGAGAGACAAGAGAGACGAGAGATAGAGGATTGGTGTGCCAGGGCCTCAGCCACTGAAATCAAACTCCAGACACTTGCACCAACTAGTGGGCATGTACAACCTTCTCTTGCCTCACCTTTGTGTGTCTAGCCTACATGGGATCTGGAGAGTTGAACATGGGTCCTTAGGCTTTGCAGGCCTAAGATGATAAGGCATCTCTCCAGCCCACCTCATTCTTTTTTTTTTTTTTTTTTCAAGGTAGGGTTTCACTCTAACCCAAGCTGACCTGGAATTCACTATGGAGTCTCAGGGTGGCCTTGAACTCATGACAATCCTCTTACCTGTGCCTCCAAGTGCTGGGATTAAAGGCGCGTACCACCACACCCGGTCCTCCTCATTCTTTTTTTAAAAATATTTTATATATTTATTTATTTGAGAGAGAGAGAAAGCAGAAAGGAGAGAGAATATGGGCATACCAGGTCTCTAGCCACTGCAAACGAAGTCCAGATGCACGTGCCACCTTGTGAATCTGGCTTATTGGGTACAGAAGAATCGAACCTGGGTTCTTAGGCTTCAGGGGCAAGTGCCTTAATCACTAAGTCATCTCTCCAGCCCTGTTCCTTATTATTGTTTTTTTATTGGTTTTTCAAGGTAGGGTCTCACTCTAGCCCAGGCTGACCTGGAACTCACTTTGTAGTTTCAGGGTGGCCTTAAAACTCATGGTGATCCTCCTACCTCTGCCTCCCAAGTGCTAGGATTAAAGGCGTGTGCCACCACGCCTGGCCCTGTTCCTTATTCTTAAATCAGAATATAGAGGTAAGGATTGCCAGTTCTTTGAAGACAGTTAATTAATGAGAAAAACAGAGGCCAAAATAAATTCATAGGAACAGATATCAGAGAAAGCAGAGCTTACACAGTATATAAGTTACTTTCTTGTTGCTGGGACAAAATAACTGACCAGAAGCAGCTTATGGAAGGGAAAGGTTTAATTCAGTTTACAGTTCATCATAGCAGGGAAAGGATGGCAGGAGAAGAAAGCTGGTCCCACAGTGTCATATCAAAGGGTGGAAGTAGAGAGACCAGCAAGCAGGGCTGGGCTGTAACACCTCAAGGTCTGTCCCCAGTGACACACTTCCTCCAGCAAGGTTCCCCATCCTAAAGGTTCCACAACCTTCCTCAAACAGAACCACCAGATGGGGAGTAAGTGTTACATTCAAACTACCACATGCTGGAAGTAGAAAAGAACTTCAACTAAAATATAATATCCCCAAAGAAAAGAGAAAAACAATATAAAAAAAGGAAAGTTAGAGGCAAATGGCTCTTAGGACTTAATATATACAATAGTTCCCTCTATCTATGGTTTAATTTTCTATAGTTTTGGTTACTTGTGGTGAAACCACAATCTGAAAACATTAAGTTTAAAATTCTAAACAAAAACAAGCAAGCAAGCCAGCAAACAAACAAAAGAGTTTGGAGCATGGTGGCACATGCCTATAATCCTAGCAGTTGAGAGGTGAAGACAAAAGGTACAACTTTGCCTACTTAGTGAGTTAAAGGCCAGCCTGGGCTACATGATACCCTGTCTCAAAACAGTCACATCGCTGGGCATGATGGCGTGCACCTTTAATCTCAGCACTCGGGAGGCAGAGGTAGGAGGATCGCTGAGAGTTCGAGGCCACCCTGAGACTACATAGTTAATTCCAGGTCAGCCTGGACCAGAGTGAGACCCCACCTCGAAAAACCAAAACCAAAACCAAACCAAAACAAAACAAACAGCAAAAAAAAAAAAAAAAAAAAAAAAAAAAAAACTAGTAACATCAACAAATTCTAGAAAAAAATGTTTTAAGTAGTTTTATTACTGTATATTGTCATAATTGTTCTTTTTTAAATCAGTTATTCTTTTTAAAAATATTTTTATTTATTAATTTGAGACAGAGAGAGAGAGAGAGAGCGAGGCAGGGAGATAGAGAGAGAATGGGTGCACCAGTGCCTCCAGCCACTGCAAATGAACTCCAGATGCATGCACTACCTTGTGCATCTGGCTTATGTGGGTCCTGGGGAATTGAACCTGGGTCCTTTGGCTTTGCAGGCATGTGCCTTAACTGTTAAGCTATCTCTCCAGCCCTTGTAAGTTATTCTTTTTTTTTTTTTCAAGGTAGGGTTTCACTCTAGCTCAGGCTGACCTGGAATTCACTATGGAGTCTCAGGATGGCCTTGAACTCATGATGATCTTCCTACCTCTGCCTCCCCAGTGCTGGGATTAAAGGCATGCACCACCACACCTGGCTCCTTGTCAGTTATTCTTTTAACCTCTTACTGTGATAATTTATTCACAAATACAGTTCATACAGGTATAATAAACAGCAGCATCTGTAGAGTTTGGTACTGACCATAGCTTCAGGCTTTCACACAACCTCCTCAGCTAAGGGGAAACTATGGTGTTACCCAAAACAAAATGTCCTGGTATGAAGGTGTAATGTTTTCATGTATATGCACAGACATTTTTATTCTTCCCTTCAAGAAGTGAGCTTACTTCCCCTTCCCTTTAGGCTTGATTTTGTGACTCTCTTGTACCAACTGTTAGTCACTTTTTTGTCACTGTAACAACATTCCTGAGACGATCCATCTGTAAAGAGAAAAGGTTGGTTTTGACTTACATTTTTGGAGCTTTTAGCCCATGAAGGCCCTGTGGTGAGGCAGCACATCATGGCAAGAGTGCATAATGAATCAAAACTACCTACCTCACTGCCAGGGAGCAAAAGAAGAAGACACTAGGATATTTTTTTTCTGAGGTAGGGTCTCACTCTAGCCCAGGCTGACCTGGAGTTCATTCTGGAGCCCCAGCTGGCCTCAAGCTCACAGATCCACTCCACCTACCTCAGCCTCCTGAGACTAGGATTTCATAACCCCTTATGCCCATAGTGGACCAAAGAAGTCCTACTAGCTGCTTCCAACCCCACCTGTTGCAGTCAGCTTCACACTGCTGCAGAAAACACCCCACCAAGAACAGCTTGGGGGAGGAAAAGGTTTATTTTGGCTTATAGACTTGAGAAGCTCCATGATGGCAGGGAAAATGATGGCATGAGCAGAGGGTGGATATCGCCTCCTGGCCAACATCAAATGGACAACAGCAGAGTGTGCCTAATATTGGCAAGGGGAAGCTGGCTATAATACCCATAAGCCCGCCCCCAACAATACACTGCCTCCAGGAGACTCCAGTTCCCAAATTGCTGCCAGCTGGGAACTTAGCATTCAGAACACATAAGTTTATGGGGGACACCTGAATCAAACCACCATAACACCCAAAGGTTCCACCATCTCCCAACAGTGCCACCTTGAGGACCAAGCCTTTAACACATAGATCTTTGGGTAGCATATTAAGATCAAAACTGGACACAAATAGAAAAGATAAAAGTGACAGCCATTTCTGAGAGTAGATCTTCTCTTCTCTCATATCTGCTCTAAGGAAACTTAGCTGTTATGTAAAACACTCAACCAGCTTATGACAGGCCCACGTGGTTAGAAACAGAATTTCCTTGTTCATAGCTAGAAAGGATCTGAAGCCTTGAGCTATCTTATAAATGGAACCTCCAGCCCCATCCCATCTTCAGCCATTACATGACCATAGCCCCTAACATCCTATCTGCAACTACATTAGAGCCCTGGCCCAGAACCATCTAGATAAGCTTTTCCTGGATCCTGACTTTCAGAAACTCTTTAGTAACATATGCTTATTATTTTAAACCTGTATGTTTTAGGGTAAACCTGTATGTCTTAGGGTAATTTGTTACATAGTAATAGATAATAAACCCAGAAGTTTGGATGATTAAGTTGAGGAAGTCTCCTAGCAAGTAAGTAATAATAAAAGAATGAATATGAAAGGAGGCTTGAGAGATGGCTCAGTGGGTAAAGTGCTTGCCATTCAAGCATGAGGACCTGAGTTTGAATCCCCAGCACCCAACTAAAAATTGAGGGTATGATGGCACATGCTTGTAATTCCAGCATTGAGAAGATGGAGACAGGAGGATCCCTGGGATTGGCTGACGAGTTTGTCTAGCTGAATTGTGTTCAGTGAGAGATTTTTGTCTCAAAGTGGTCAGTGACAGAGGAAGACACCTGACTTTGACTTCTAGACTCCATAAGCACACATGTGCATGTGCACCCATACATACATACACATGTACCTGCATGCACATAAACATGCATACACATACATGCATACCACATGCATGAACATGCAAAAAAATAGAATAAGCTAGAAGACCAATTTAGGAGGCCTTTTATTTTTATTTATTTAGTTAGTTTTTATTTTTCAAGGCAGGGTCTCACTCTAGTCCAGGCTGATCTGGAACTTACTCTGTATAGTCCCAGGCTGGCCTTGAACTCACAGTGATCCTCCTACCTCTGCCTCCTGAGTGCTGGAATTAAAGGCCTGTTCCACCATGCCGGGCTGGTTGTTGTATTTTTATTTTTTACTTTACCTTTTTGCAAGCAGAGAGAGAGAGAAGAGAGACAGAGAGAATGGACACACCAGGGCCTTCAGCTATTGGAAACAGACTTCAGATGAATGTGCCACTTTGTGCATCTGGCTTTGTGTGGGTACTGGGGAATTGAACCTGGATCCTTAGGTTTTGTAGGCAAATGCCTCAAACGCTGAAGCATTTCTCTAGCCCCTCAATTTAGGAGGCTTTATAGCTTGCAAATGAGTTTTAAAAACAGAGAGAGAGCTGGGCATGGTGGTATATACCTTTGATCCCAGTACTTGAGGTAGGAGGATTGCCATGAATTGAAGGCCAGCCTAGGCTGCAAAGCAAGTTCCAGGTCAGCCTGGGCTAGAGTGAGACCCTGCTTCAACAAGCCAAAAAGGCTGGAGAGATGGCTAATTGGTTAAGGTACTTGCCTGCAAAGCCTAAGGATCTGGTTTTGATTCCCCAGTGCCCACATAAAGCCAGATGCATAAGGTGGCACATATATCTGGAGTTCATTTGTAGTGGGCTAGAGGCCCTGGCACGTCCATTTTCTATCTGTATGTTTGTTTGGTCTCCCTCTTTCAAATAAATAAATAAATAAAATATTTTTAAAAACACAAAAGGGGAATGGAGAAAAAACAAAGATTCAACACAAAAGATAATGAAAATACTCAGCAGTGAAGGGCATTAATTTCCAGTAAGAAAAATTTAATGGAGGGCTTGTGAGATGGCTTAGCAGTTAAGGCACTTGCCTGAGAAGCCTAAAGATTCATGTTTGACTCTCCAGGTCCCACGTAAGCCAGATGCACAATGTGATGCAAGCATGCAAGGTTACACATGTGCACTAGGTGGTGCACATGTCTGGAGTTTGATTACAGTGGCTAGGGGCCCTGGTGTGCCAATTCTCTCTCTCTCTCTCTCATTAAAAAAGGGGGATCCTGTTGAGCTTGCCTCAAAACAAAACAAAACCCACCAAACCAGGGCTGGAGAGATGGCTTAGTAGTTAAGGCATTTGCTGCAAAGCATACGGCCTGGAGTTCAATTCCCCAGTGCCCATGTAGGGCCAGATGCACAAAGTGGCACATGCATCTGGAGTTCATTTGCAGCAGCTAGAGGCCCTGGTGCGCCTATTTCCCCCTCCCATCTCTGTCTGCTTGCAAATAAAAAAAAAAAAAACATAAAAATGAAATTCTATCACTATGAAATTTCAGAACACTAGGGAGGAAAAATACAACTGAAATTTTCAGAAAGTAATCTAACTGGAAACTAGAGGACAATAAAGATATATATCTTCATCCAGGCTTGGTGGCACATACCTTTAATCCCAGCACTCGGAAGGCAGAGATAGGAGAATTGCCGTGAGCTTGAGGCCACCCTGATACTACATGGGTCAGTCTGGGCTAGAGTAAAACCCTATCTCAAAAAAAAAAAAAAAAAAGATATATATATCTTTAAAATTCTGAGAAGGAGGGCTGGAGAGATGGCTTAGTGGTTAGGCGCTTGCCTGTGGAGCCTAAGGACCCTGGTTTGAGGCTCGATTCCCCAGGACCCATGTTAGCCAGATACACAAGGGGGCGCACGCATCTGGAATTTGTTTGTAGTGGCTGGAGGCCCTGGCGCGCCCATTCTCTCTCTCTCTCTCTCTCTCTCTCTGTCTGTCGCTCTCAAACAAATAAATAAAATATTTTTAAAAATTCTGAGAAGGAAAGCCAAGCATGGTGGTGCATGCCTTTAATCCCAGGACTCGGGAGGCAGAGGTAGGAGGATTGCCATGAGTTTGAGGGCACCCTAAGACAACACAGTGAATTCCAGGTCAGCCTGAGTTAGAGTGAGACCCTACCTTGAAAAACCAAAAACTTCTCTCATGAACATAGATGCAAACATTCCGAACAAATATTGGCAAACAGAATACAACAACATATCAAAAAGATTATTCACCCTGACCAAGTTGGCTTTAACCCAGGGATGCAGGGATGGTTCAACACATGCAAATCAATAAATGAAATACATCATATAAATGGTCTGAAGGACAAAAATTACATGATTATCTCAATAGATGCAGAAAAGGCATTTGACAAAATCCAACATCCCTTCATAGTAAAAGTCCTACAGAAACTGGGAATAGAAGGAACATATCTCAACATAATAAAAGCTATTTATGACAAACCTACAGCCAACTTAATACTAAATGAAGAAAAACTTGAAGCTTTCCCACTAAATTCAAGAACAAAACAAGGGTGTCTACTGTCCCCACTTTTATTTAATATAGTACTGGATATCTTAGCTATAGCAATAAGGCAAGAGACATTCATAAAAGGGTTGCAAATTGGAAAGGAAGAGAACAAATTATCACTATTTGCAGATGATATGATTCTATACATAAAGGACCCTAAAAACTCTACCACCAAACTGCTAGGGCTGATAAACACTTTTAGCAACATACCTGGATACAAAATAAATACACAGAAATCAGTAGCTTTCCTATATATTAACAACAAACATGTGGAGGATGAAATCAGGGGATCTCTCCCATTCACAATTGCCTCAAAAAAGTACCTTGGAATAAACCTAACCAAGCAAGTGAAAGATCTCTACAATGATAACTTTAAAACACTAAAGCAAGAAATTCCAGAAGACATAAGGAAATGGAAAGACATCCCATGTTCTTGGATTGAAAGAATCAATATTGTGAAAATGTCAATCTTACCAAAAGCAATCTACACATTTAATGCAATCCCCATTAAAATTCCAATAGCAGTCTTCACAGAAATAGAAAAAACAATCTTAAAATTCATTTGGAAGCACAAAAATCCTTGCATAGCCAAAACTATTTTGAGCAACAAAAATAAGGCTGGTGGTATCACCATACCCGATTTTAAGCTATATTACAAAGCCATAGTAACAAAAATAGCATGGCATTGGCACAAAGACAGACATGTAGATCAATGGAACAGAGTACAGGACCCAAATGTTAATCCAGGCAGCTACAGTCATCTGATTTTTGACAAAAATGCCAAAGATAACCCGGTGTGGTAGTGCATGCCTTTAATCCCCGCACTTGGGAGGCAGAGGCAGGGGGATAGCTGTGAGTTCAAGGCCACCCTGAGACTACATAGTCAGCCTGGGCTAAAATGAGACCCTACCTCGAAAAACCAAAAAAAAAAAAAAAAAAAAAAAAAAAAAGAGAGAGAGAGAGAGAGAGAGAGAGAGAGAGAGAGAAAAGACAGCCTCTTCAACAAGTGGTGCTGGGAAAACTGGATATCTATACGTAGAAAGATGAAAATAGATCATTGTCTTCCTCTACACATAAGAATCAAATCCAAGTGGATTCGGGACCTTAATATCAGACATGAAACTCTGAAATTGCTAGAGGAAAAGGCAGGGGAAACCCTTCAACATATTGGCATAGGTAATGACTTTCTGAATATAATCCCAATTGCTCAGAAAATAAAACCACTAATCAACTACTGGGATCTCATGAAATTACAAAGCTTTTGTACAGCAAAGGACACTGTGAATAGAGCAAAGAGACAACCTACAGAATGGGAGAAAATCTTTCCCAGCTACACATCTGACAGAGGATTAATATCCAGAACATACAAAGAACTCAAAACACAGAACAATAAGAAATCAAACAACCCAATCAAAAATGGGCTATGGAACTAAATAGAGTTCTCATCAGAAGAAATACAGATGGCATATAAACATCTAAAAAGTGTTCTACATCCTTAGCTATCAGAGAAATGAAAAGTAAAACTACCTTGAGATTCCATCTCACTCCTGTCAGAATGGCTACCATCAAGAAAACAAATGAAGCCGGGCTTGGTGGCACACACCTTTAATCCCAGCACTCGAGAGGCAAAGGTAGAAGGATGGCCGTGAGTTTGAGGCCACCCTGAGACTCCATAGTGAATTCCAGGTCAGCCTGGGCTAGAGTGAGACCCTACCTCGAAAAAAAAAAACAAAAACAAACAAACAAAAAAAAAAAAACGAAAACAAATGACAATAAATGTTGGCAAGGATGCGGTAAAAGGGGAACCCTTCTACACTGTTGGTTGGAATGTAATCTGGTACAGTCATTGTGGAAATCAGTGTGGAGGTTCCAAAGACAGCTAAAAATAGATTTGCCATATGATTCAGCTATAGCACTCTTAAGCATATATCCCAACGACTCTTCTCACTACTTTAGAGATACTTGCACAACCATGTTTATTGCTGCTCTATTCACAATAGCTAGGAAATGGATTCAGCCTAGATATCCATCTACAGATGAATGGATAATAAAAATGTGGTTCATTGACACCATGGAGTTCTAGTCAGTGGTAAAGAAAAATGAAATTATGAAATCCACAGGGAAATGAATGGATCTGGAAAGGATTATACTAAGTGAGGTAACCCAGGCCCAGAAAGCCAAACGTCACATGTTCTCTCTCATATGTGGTGAAAACAGTGGACAATGGAAACCTCAAGTTTGGCCAGACAGGCCAAATGACTGAACGAGTGCAATAGTAGCATGCCTGCTCTCGGGGAAACCAACTGTTCTCTAATTGGACTGAAGGCCCACTCTATGGGAGGGAATACATGCCTGCTACTGAAAACCTAATCAAAAGCTTATGGCAGGGAGCCTTAGGGTTATAAAGCCTGCTCTTGTCTGGATAAATCTACATATTACTCTCACCAAATTGCCCTGAAAGCACTACACTTAATGTTCATACTCACATATTAATTGATAATAATATTAAGTAATAATTAATTAGAGAAGCTTCTCTTTTTAGATGGTGATGACCACTGGGATGACCCAAAAGGCAACATAGTGCTGAGAAGAAGGGACAGAGGAGTGTCCAGCACTGAAACATCTCACACCCTCCACTGAAACATCTCACACCCTCCAAGGCTCAGGGTTCATTGCGGAAGAGGTGGTGGATATAACGTAGGATCCAAAGGAAGGGTACCACTCCTTACGTATACTCTCCAGACAGAATTTGGCCTCAATATCCAAGACCTCGCAGTGCCTAGCAATACCTACACAAGACCCTCATAATAGAAGTAAAAGATGATCACATCAAATTAAATGAGAGAATAATAGAGAGAGGGAGGGGATATGACAGAGAGCAGAGATATGAAGGGGAAAGTGGGGGAGGAGAGGGAAATACCATGGTTTGTTGTCTGTAAGTATAGAAGTTGTCAATAAAAAAAATATATATATATATATATATATATATATATATATATAAAATCTGAGCTGGGCGTGGTGGTGTACACCTTTAATCCCAGCACTCAGGAGGCAGAGGTAGGAGGATCACTGTGAGTTCGAGGCCACCCTGAGACTACATAGTGAATTCCAGGTCAGCCTGAGCTGCAGTGAAACCCTACCTTGAAAAACAAAACAAAACAAAAAAAATTCTGAGAAGGATTTTCAACCTAGAATTCTATATCTGGAAAAATTGTTGTGTGAGGATAAAGCCCTTTGAGCCATATAACAAATAGTCATGCATTACTAGTGCATGAAGCAAAAAAAGTATGAATTAGAATTTATCAAGTACGAATAAATTGTCCAAGCCGGCCTGGAACTCACTATGTAGCCCAGGCTGGCCTTGAACTTGTGACAATCTTCCTGCCTCAGCTCCCTACTTGCTGCAATTACAGGTGTGAGCTACCACACCTGACTTCATCTGTCCATATCTGAAAGGGGCAACTGGAAGACATAAAACTTGGGTACAACAAGTAAGCAGGAAATAATCAGAGTAACATATTTGAAATGCTGTCTTTCCTATAACCTTAAATTCTACCTAGGCTACGGTTTGGCCAAGACTCTGGCCTCTGATGCTACAATGGCAGAATGAGAAAATCTGAGCCAGCAGTTGACATCAGGATACTTCTCTATCATCTCATAGATGACTCTGGTTTTTAGAAAGTGAAGCCTTCTCTTGGACTGGAGAGATGGTTCAGCAGTTAAGGTGCTTACCTGCAAAGCCTGATGACCTGGGTTTGATTCTCCAGTACCTACACAGAACTAGATATACAAAGTGGCTCATGCACCCCTGGAGTTCATTTGCAGAGGCTAGAGTCCCTGGCATGCCCATTCTTTCTATCTTTCTCTGCTTGGAAATAAATAAATAGATGAATAAATAAATAAAACAAGAAGCCTTCTTTGTATAGCCTACAAGGAAGTAAATCAGAAAGGAGAGACAGATTCCGTTTTTGGTTGGCATCAATTTTTTTTCTCCTGGTATTAGGGATGGGATTGAATATTGAATCCGGGGCCTTATACATGCTAGGAATTACTCTACCACTGAATGCGCCTCCAGCCCTCACCAGTGTAGCTCCCCAGGTAGGAAACCCCAGGCCAGTGCACCTCTTGTTCCTGGTGTCCCATGGAGGAAGGGCAGGTAAAGTTGGAGCAGCAAGGAGAGACTAACTCTTGGCCTAGGGAAAGGAAAATTTGTAGGTGTCCTAAAATATGTGCTTGCTTTCTTGCTGTCTGTCTTCTTTCTTCTTTCTTTCTTTCTTCCTTCCTTCCTTCCTCTTTCTTTCTTTCTTTCTTTCTTTCTTTCTCTTTCTTTCTTTCTTTCTTTCTTCCTCTCTCTCTCTCTCTCTCTCTCTCTCTCTCTCTCTCTTTCTTTCATCCTGCTAGGCAGCTAGCAGGGACAGAGTTCCTTTTTATTTGCAATCAATATTAGTTCCATGGTATAATGACAAGACCCAGCTGCAGTACGGTAACAGGGGCAAGAGAGACTGGAATAACCCTTTGTATAAATCTTACCTGGGAGCTGGAGAGATTTAAGGTGCTTGCCTGTGAAGCCTAAGAACCCAGATTCAATTCCCTAGGACCCACGTAAGCCAAGAAGCACAGGTGGTCCATGTGTCAAGTTTATTTGCAGAGGCTAGAGGTCCTGGTATGCCCATTCTCTTTCTCTCTCTCTCTAAAAATAAATAAATAGGGTTGGAGGGATGATTTAGAAGTTAAGGCGTTTGCCTACAATGCCAAAGGATCCAGGTTCGATTCCCCAGGATCCATGTTAGCTAGATGCACAAGGGGGCGCACGTGTCAGGAGTTTGTTTGCAGTGGCTGGAGGCCCTCATGGGCCCATTCTCTCACTCTCTCTTCCTCCTTCTCTGTCAAATAAATAAATAAATAATAAAATATTTAAAAATAAATAAATAGAACTATTTTTACTTTTATTTATTTATTCTTAATTTTTGTTTATTTTTATTTGTTTGAGAGTGACAGACACAGAGAGAAAGAGGCAGATATTTTATCTTAACTCCCTTTCTCCTCCATTTCTATATTTTCTTTCTTTTTTTCCAATGTAGGGTCTCGATCTAGCCCAGGCTAGAATTGGAATTCACTGTAAAATATTAGGCTGGCCTCAAACTCACAGCTATCCTACCTCCACCTGAGTACTGGGATTAAAGGTGTGTGTTACCACACCCAGCCTTTAGTTTTTTAATTATTTATTTTCAAGCAAAGAGAGGAGAGAGGGAGAGAGAATGGGCACACCCGTGTCTCCACTGCAAATGATCTCCAGACACATGTGCCACCTTGTGCATCTGGCTTACGTAGGTCCTGGAGAATCAAACCTGGGTCGTTTGGCTTTGCAGGCAAACACCTTAACCAGGGCTGGAGAGATGGCTTAGTGGTTAAGCACTTGCCTGTGAAGCCTAAGGACCTCGGTTTGAGGCTTGATTCCCCAGGACCCACATTAGCCAGATGCACAAGGGGGCGAACGCGTCTGGAGTTCTTTTGAAGTGGCTGGAAGCCCTGGCGTGCCCATTCTCTCTCTCTCTATCTGCCTCTTTCTCTTTCTCTCTGTCACTCTCAAATAAATAAATAAAAATGAACAAAGAAATTAAAAAAAAAAAACACCTTAACCAGTAAGCCATCTCTCCAACCCATTATTTTCTATTCATTAGAGAGAAAGAAAGAGACAGATGTATATAGGAAGAGAATGGGCACACCAGGGCCTCTAGCCACTGCAAATGAATTCCAGGTGCATGTGCCACCTTCTACATCTGGCTTTACGTGGATACTGGGGAATCAAACTCAGGTCCTTAGACTTTACAGGCAAGTACCTTAATGGCTGAGCCATCTTTCCAGTCCCCATTTCTCTATTTTCAATGTGCCTTTCAAGACCCAAATCAATTATCATCTCCTGCAAATCCTCCCCTAAGTTCCTGTTTATAATAATTCAAAACCACTTACACAGCTACTTACTGTACAAATATTTATTAAATATCTATAATGTATGAGGCATAGCCAGACACTGTGAATATAATCAAGATCAAATATTTACTTGCTCTCTACTAAAAAAAATCTTCAGAATTTCCCAGTAAGGTTTAAATGCTTAGCATAGTTATCACCTTCTCCCTGACTATTTTTCAAGGACAGTCTGCTTCCCAGTGCCAGATTACTTTACTCTTCATCTGTAACCAAGCTCTTGTAATTCATAGAATCTAGCTCTTCATAGCTTGTCAGATTCCCTTCTTGTTTATTTGATGAACTTCAATCACACTTTTTAAATTTATTATTTTTAAATTAAATTAAATTTTTATTTATTTATTTGACAGAAAGAAAGAGGGAGAGAAAGAGGATGGGCACGCCAGGGTCTCCAGCCACTGCAAACGAACTCCAGACACATGCACCACCTTGTGCATCTGGCTAACGTGGGTCCTGGGGGATTGAACCCGGGTCCTTTGGCTTTGCAGGCAAATGCCTTAACTGCTAAGGCAGCCCTCCTGCCCTTCAATCACACTTTTACACTCAGTTCTGGAAACATTTCATGTATGACCACTTTGCTAAAGGTTCCCTCATTCTTATTCCAAACTCAACAGTATCAAGTACATCCTCCTTTGTGGTAAGTGACAGACCATATTTAATTCAATCACATACTGTAATTTAGTATGAATACTTATCTTCCTCATCAGCTGCTTTATAGAAAAGGTCTTATTCTATTCATCTTTGTAATCTTAGCCAACATAATGCCTGATACACACTTGGTGCTTAATTAACGTTGGCTAAATAAGAAAATGACAAAGCTGGGTGTGGTGGTGGCGCACGCCTTTAATCCCAACACTTGGGAGCCAGAGGTAGGAGGATCGCTGTGCGTTCTAGGCCACCCTGAGACTACATAGTGAATTCCAGGTCAGCCTGGGCTAGAGTGAGACCCTACCTCCAAAAACCAAAGGTATAAGTAAAAAAGAAAGAAATGAGTAATGGTGCACACCTTTAATCCCAGTGCTCAGGAGGACCCCTGTGAGTTCAAGGCCACCCTAAGACTGACTACATAGGGAATTTCAGGTCAGCCTGGGTTAGAGTGAGACCCTACCTTGAAGCCCTCGCCCACTCAAAAAAAAAGAGAATGAGTAACAGCTGGGTGTGGTGGCACATGCCTTTAATCCTACACTTGAAAGGCAGAGGTAGGAGGATCGCTGTGAGTTAGAGGCTCATATAGAACTACAGAGTGAGTTCCAGGTCAGCCATGGCTAGAGTGAAACCCTACCTGGGGGAAAAAAAAATGAGTAAGATTTGATTTGGTTGAATAAATGAGTTTTTTGTTGTTGTTGTTTTGTTTTGTTGTTGTTGTTTTCAAGGATTAAAGGCATGCACCACCATGCCCGGCCTAAACTTCGTATCTTAGTAAGAATATTAACTAATAGAAAAGTGAAGCCAAATTACTACTGTCCCTGATGCATAATAGTTTTTAAGTTAAAAAAAATTTATTTTTGTTTATCTTTATTTATTTGAGAGAGAGAGAGAGAGAATGGGGCACCAGGGCCTCCAGCCACTGCAAACGAACTCCAAATGCATGTGCCACCTTGGGCATCTGGTTTACATGGGTACTGGGGAATCAAGCCTCGGACCAGGGTCCTTAGGCTTCTCAGGCAAACGCTTAACTGCTAAGCCATCTCTCCAACACAAGTTTTTTTTTTTTTTTTTTAATTTATCTATTAGAGACAGAGAAAGGGAGAGAGAGAGAGAGAGAGAGAGAAAATGAGAATGGGTAAGCCAGGGCCTCTAGCCACTGCAGGCAAACTCCAGATGCATGATCCACCTTGTACATCTGGCTTATGTGGGACCTGGAGAATTGAACCTGGGTCCTTAGGCTTCACAGGCAAGCGCTTTAACCACTAAACCATATCTCCAGCCCCCTGAGGCATATTATTAACTAGGGCAATAATTGATCTTGGAGGATAAATCCAGAACCCAAGATAGGAAAGGGCATGGCTAAATACACAGGAAAGGACATAGCCCTTTTATCCCACTACTCTAAATTCCTCTTACTTGTTTCTGTAGTTATGTCCTTTTTTTTGCTCCGGAAGGGATTTTGATATCCCAATAGATATAAGTTGAAGAAAGCCATCTCAGCTTCTCCTTGTTTTCTGGAATGTTCACATTAGAGCACTGGACTCTTGTAACCATGGTGATGTCTTAAAGAATTGCTGACTGATATTTCCTTTGTTTAGTGTGGCATGGGATTTTGGGGTTCACTGTGGAGTTAGAGTGGACTAAACCATTTCAGGAAAATGGAAGAATTAAATGTCATTTCCCTTTTCCTTGACCTAATCTCATACCATAAGCTTCAGAAATCAGTGAGTTTATAGCCTGGGCTTCAATGTAAGGTGTTTATTTTTGAGATAGGGTCTAGTCCAGGCTGGCCTCAAACTGTCTTTATAGCTGAAGATGACACTGAACTTTTGATCCTCTTGCTGGGAGGATCTGATGCCAAGTGCTGGGATTACAGGTGATTTTTTTTTATTGCCCTGGTTTATATGGTGCTGGGATTCAAACCCAGGGCCTAGTAAGCTAGGCAAACACTCTACCAACTGAGTTACATCTCTACCCCACATAATGTAAGTTTTGCTATCCTGTAGGTGTCTCACTTTAAGATTAGACCTTGGGTTTTATTTTTCTTTTAAATAGCAATGACAATATCTCATGTTTATGAGAATTAAATAATATGCAAATTTCCTTAGCACAGTATTCAACACATAATGGAATTATTTTTCTGTTTTGAAACCGGAGCTCATATACCCTAGGCTGGCCTCAAACTCACTATTGAGGAAAATCTTAAACTTCTGGTCCTCCTGCTTCTACATCTCAGGACTTCCTTCATGTTAGACAAGTATTCTACCAGCTAAGCTACATTCCCAGTCTTGGAACCATATTTACACTTTTTTTTTTTCAAGGTAGGGTCTTGTTCTAGCCCAGGCTGCCCTGGACTTAGTCTCAGGCTGGCCTCGAACTCACAGTGATCCTCCTACCTCAGCTTCCTGAGTGCTGGGATTAAAGGTGTGCACCACCACACCCGGCTTTTTTTTTTTTTTTTTTTTTTTTTTGCTTTTCTGAAACAGGTTTTCAACACACCCTTAGATAGCTCAGATGGTACAGTGGAGGACTGTAGACTGAACAGACAGGGTTTTTCTATGTAGTTCATGCTGGCCTAGGATTCACTATATAGTCCAGGTTGGCCTCAAACTCTGAACTTCTGCCTCAGCCTCCCAAATGATGTGATTCCAGACATGAGCCCCATGCCCAACTAATAAACTGTTGAAATCTGAGTAAGATTCTTCCAATGTATTTACTTCATCAGTAGTGTGCCAGTCCATGATGACTTTTGAGAACTTGTTAACATTTGAGTCTTACCAACTGGTTGTCAAGTCAAGGACTTGGAAACTTGTCACTGGCTAGAGTTGGACTTGGAGCTACAGAGTTTGATGTTTGCCCTGTTTAAATCTTGTATTGGTTGAATATTTCTTCGCTATGCCCAATGCCATCTTTTGCAGTGTAAATGTTTATTTTGTGCCATTATGGGTTCTTTTCATTTTTATTTTTTGGTATTATGGCTCAGTTAAAAGATCTTGGGCTATGGGGATGTTTGAACATCATTGGGATTGATGAAAACTATGGTACTTTTAAAGTTGGGCTGCATGCATTGCATTTTACATCTTGTATGGTTATCAGGTTATGGGGGCCAGGGATGGAATGCAGTGGTTTGATTCAGGTGTCCCCCATAAACTTCTGTGTTCTGAACGCTAGGTTCCCAGCTGGTGAAAATTTAGGAATTGGATCCTCCTGGAGGCAATATATTGTTGGGGGCGGGCTTATGGGTATTAGAGCCAGCTTCCCCTTGCCAGTGTTTGGCACACTCTCCTGTTGCTGTTGTTCATCTGATGTTGGCTAGGAGGTGATGTCCACACTCTGCTTATGCCATCATTTTCCCTGCCATCATGGAGCTTCCCCTTGAGTTTTTAAGCCAAAATAAGTCCCCTTTTCCCCACAAAAAAATTAAATTAAGCCGGGTGTGGTGGCACACACCTTTAATCCCAGCATTTGGGAGGCAGAGGTAGGAGGATCACTGTGAATTCGAGGCCACCCTGAGACTACATAGTGAATTCCAGGTCAGTCTGGGCTAGAGTGAAACCCTACCTCAAAAAAACAAAAATAAATAGATAAATAAAAAATTAGCTGGGTGTGGTGACCCATGCCTTTAAGCCTAGCACTTGGGAGGCCAAGGTAGAAGGATCACTGTGTATTTGAGGGCAGTCTGAGACTACATAGTAAATTTCAGGACAGCTTGGGCTAGAGAGATACCCTACTTTGAAAAATCAAAATATAAAATTAAAATTAAATGATCTAGGCCTGGGAATAGAATTCAGATAGAATTCAGTGGTATAGTGCTTGCCTGGTATTTACAAGGCTTTGGGTTCAATCCTCAGTCCCGAAAAACATGAAATTGTCTAAGCTTACAAATAAATTATATTAGCTGGGCGTGGTGGCACACCCCTTAAATCCCAGCACTAAGGAAGCAGAGGTAGGAGGATCTCTGTGAGTTCGAGGCCAGTCAGGGACTACAGAGTGAGTTCCAGGTCAGCCTGGGCTAGAGTGAGACCCTATCTCGGGGAGGAGGGGAAACAAAAAGCAAATAGGTTATATTAAATATCAAGGTAGTGAATACTAAAAGTTCATAATTTCTTATGTATTTAACTATTATTTATGGCCATGAGTTTGCTTTTATTGTATGTGGATACTCTCTTGCTTTTTCATTCTTTTCGTTTTTCGCTTTTCAGTTTGGTAGGTTCTGTGAACATATTCCCCCCCGCCCCAGGTAGGGTCTCACTCTAGCCCAGGCTGACCTGGCACTCATTCTGTATTTCTAGGCTGGCCTCAAATTCACAGCTAGCCTAACTTTGCCTCACAAGTGCTGGGATTGAAGGCGTGTGCCACCCTGCCCAGCCTCATATTTCCTCCCTCCTCCTTTCCTTCCCTCCCTCCTTTCTTTCTTTCTTTCTTTTCTTTATTTGAGTTAGGGTCTTACACTAGCCCAGGCTGACCTGGAATTCACTATGTAGTCTTAGGCTGGTATCAAAGGTAAGTGATCCTCCTACCTCTGCTTCCTGATTGCTGAGATTACAGGCGAGGTCCACTACACCCGGCTTTCAAATGATTCTTTACTTAGCATCTACTGATGAGCCCAACAAAGGCATCTTCATTTTTTTTTTTTTTTTTTTTTTTGGTGTTTTGAGGTATGGTCTCACTCTGGTCCAGGCTGACCTGGAATTAACTATGTAGTTTCAGGGTGGCCTCGAACTCATGGTAATCCTCCTACCTCTGCCTCCCTAGTGCTGAGATTAAAGGCGTGTGCCACCACGCCCGGTGGCATCTTCATTTTTTTTTTTTTTTTTTTTTTTTTTTAGTTTTTCGAGGTGGGGTCTCACTCTAGCCCAGGCTGTCCTTGAATTCACTATGGAGTCTCAGGGTGGCCTCGCACTCACAGCGATCCTCCTATCTCTGCCTCCCGAGTGCTGGGATTAAAGGCGTGCGCCACCACGCCCAGCTCGGCATATTCATAAAAAAGAGTGAGAGAAAGACGGTATGGGTGTGCCAGTATCTCTGGCCACTGAAAACAAACTCAGACTCATGTGCCACCTTGTGCATATGGTTTAATGTGGGTACTGGACCTTCAGGCTTTGTAAGCAAGTGGCTTTGAACACTGAGCCGTCTCTTCAGCCTAAGAAAATGTTAAGTCAGATTCAAAGTATACATAAACTACATTGTCAATAGCACAATTGAAATACTCTTCCAACATAAAAAAAAAACTATTATTACTGGGCATGGTGATGCATGCATACATACCTTTAATCCCAACACTTAGGAGACAGAGGTATGAGGACCATCATGAGTTCCAGGCCTGCCTGGGACTACAGAATGAGTTCAAGGTCAGTCTGGGCTAGAGTGAGACTCTGCCTTGAAAACACCAAAACAAAACAAAGCAACCCCCCCCCAAGAATTATGGGGCTTTACCCCACTTCTGCGTTTTCATGGACATGTATTCTCTGTATTCTTCTTCCTTCTCTAAAGTTCTGAGCTTATCCATTTCTCTGTTCATGACTTTTGGGCATGAGCTCTCTCTGTCCTTAAGTTCTATCTATAATCTAATAAAACCTGTAAACATAAAAAAAAAAAAAAAACTACTAGGACTGGAGAGATGGCTTAGTGGTTATGGTGCTTGCCTAAGAAGCCTAAGGACCCAAGTTTGATTCTCCATGTCCCACCTAAACCAGATGCACAAGATGGCACATGTGTCTGGAGTTCGTTTGCAGTTGCTAGAGGCCCTGGAGCACCCATTCTCTGTGTCACATAAAAATAAAATAAAATTAAAAAACTATTATCCAATTCAGTGATGAATAAAATTATTCAAGCCACTGACAAATGAGTAAAGTTCCAACATAAACCAAATTGTTTCATTTTCATTCCATTATTAACATGTGCAGTGTTGAGGACTGAATCCAAAAACCCTAAGCATGATAGGTAGACACCTTTCCACTTTGCTACATCCCCAACTCTCATTTTCATTTTATTAATGTTAATGAAAATAGCAGTCAACATTTAAAAGTATTCTCACTAATCAAATTAAACTGTAAATTGGCTCTTGAATCAACAGTTTAGCAAAACTCAGATAGCATTCTGTGTGAATCAGCTGATATTGTAGTTTGAATGTAAAACGTCTCCCATAGCCTCATGTGCTTGTGATTAAGCCTCATACTTGATCCCCAGCTGGTGGAACCTTTGGTGATGTGGCAATTTACTGGAAGACGTGACAGGAGTGGACCTTGGCATTTCATAATTCAGCCCTCCTTGCCAGTGCTAGCTAGCTCAAGCTTGCTGTTTCCTCTCTCCCTGTTATGTGGTGTGCTTCCTCCTCCTGCCACTTTCCCACCATCATGAAACCTCCCCTCAAAACTGTAAGTAAGCAGGGTGTGATGGTGCACGCCTTTAATCCCAGCATTCAGGAGGCAGAGGTAGGCGGATCGCCGTGAGTTCAAGGCCACCCCTGAGACTACATGGTGAATTCCAGGCCAGCCTGAGCTAGAGTGAAACCCTACCTTAAAAAACAAAACAAAACAAAAAAACACCTGTAAGTCAAAATAAACCCACTCCTTCCATAAGCTGCTTCTGCTATGTTTATTTTTTTGTATATTTTTATTTATTTGAGAGTGACAGAGAGAGAAAGAGAGAGAGAGAGAGAATGGGCGCGCCAGGGCCTCCAGCCACTGCAAATGAATTCCAGATGCGTGCGCCCCCTTGTGCATCTGGCTAACGTGGGTCCTGGGGAATCAAACCACGAACCCGGGTCCTTAGGCTTCACAGGCAAGCGCTTAACCGCTAAGCCATCCCTCCAGTCGTATTTTTTTCGAGGTAGGGTCTCACTGTAGCCCAGGCTGACCTGAAATTCACTATGTAGTCCCAGGGTAGCCTTGAACTCACAGTGATACTCCTACCTCTGCCTCCTACTGCTGGGATTGAAGGTGTGCACCACCATGCCTAGCCTGAGACTTTTTGATTGTTGATTCAGTCAGTATTTTTACTGTCAGTTGGCAGTTAATAATTTGGTGATAGGAAACAAATAGACTTGAAGAGTTAATTACTTTCAGTTGGGACCATCTACTGTGCTTGGCCATGTAGTCTTTGAAAGTCAATAGAAATTATGTTGTGGGAATTATACTGTCTTCCTACCTGTTCTTGGTCCTTAATTTGAGCATTTCAGTTCACAATTGACTATCAACACTGCTATAGTATACATGCATCGATTCTACATGATTCAGTCTTTTACACAGTTTCATCGAAATGTAAGTATAATTTTTTATGGTATAGTCTCTTTGGGCTTGACTCCAACTTCCTATTTTGTAGGTAGTCATTGATACTGAACTAGGATTTCAATTTTAGAGTTTTGGGGCTGGTCATTTTCATTATGTGTTAAATTGCTGTTCTGAGTCCAGCCTGACAGTTTTCCTGTGAAGTGTACAATTTTCTGGTAGGCTTAGCATATTTATAAATAGGTAGATTGTCTAGTAAAGAAATGCAATTAACGTTTTTGAGTTGGAGTACTGTCATTTACAGGGAAAGATTGTGCTTTGAGAATAACTTCAAATTGGTAATTATATGACCAAATGAATATAAAAGTCTTTTATCAAATTCCAGTCACTGGTTGGAGGGAAGGTACATTATGTAATAACAATGGGGAAAGTGAAAGGATTTTTTGGGCTGGAGAGATGGCTCAGCAGTTAAGGCACTTGCCTGTGAAGCCTAAGGACTCAGGTTTGAGTGACACTCGTAAAGCCAGATGCATCTAGAGTTGTTGCAGTGGCTGGAGGCCCCGGCACACCCATCTCTGTCTTTTCTGTCTCTCTCTGCAAATAAATAAAAATCTTAAGAGGGCTAGAGAGATGGCTTAGCAGTTAAGGTATTTGCCTGCAAAGCCAAAGGATCCTGGTTTGATTCTCCAGGACCCACATAAGCCAGATGCACAAGGGGGTGCACGCATCTGGAGTTCATTTGCAGTGACTGGAGGCCCTGGCACGTCCATTCTCTCTCTCTCAAATAAGTAAATAAAATAAAATATATTTTAAAAATCTTAAGAAAAAGATGGGCTGGAGGGATGGCTTAGCAAAGGCACTTGCCTGTAAAACCAAAGGACCCAGGTTCTGTTCCTCAGGACCCATGTGAGCCATGCACAAGGTAGCACATGCATTTGGAGTTTGTTTGCAGGGGCTGGAGGCCCTGGCATGCCCATTCTTTCTCATTTTATCTGCTTCTTTCTCTCCCTCTTTTAAGTAAATAAATAAATATTGAGAAAACAAAGAAAAAGACATTCTGTTTTTTTTAAAAAAAGGATTTTTTTGGGCTGGAGGGATGGCTTAGTGGTTAAGGCGTTTGCCTGCAAAGCCAAAGGACCCAGGTTCGGTTCCCCAGGACCCACGTTAGCCAGATGCACAAGGGGGCGCATGTGTCTGGAGTTTGTTTGCAGTGGTTGGAAGCCCTGGCACACCCATTCTCATATTCTCTTTCTCTCTCTCCCTCCCCCTTTCTTTGTCAAATAAATAAAAATAATAAAATATTTTTTTAAGAAAAGGATTTCTTTTGTGGATAGAATTGTAAATACAATAGTGATATTTTCAGTTTTGCTACTTGAAATGGTTTCATTTGACATTATTGTAAATGACTTAGAAATGAATGCATAGTAATACATTACTCAGGTTCAGGTAAGATTAAGTTTGTTTAATAAAATCCCAAGGTAATAGGAATAAACTTGATGAACACATCACATGGATTTGTAAGGTATTTTATTGTTTTAATTTTATTTTTTGCTTGTATGTATGTATTGTGTGTGTGTGCGTATGGTGTATACACAGTTATGTGCTCTTGCAGTGCGCCATATGCTCACCTGTAGCGGAGACATTTGCTTTAGTGGCCAGAGCAGAATGTCAGGTGTCCCACTCTATTACTGTTCCACTGGTTCTTGTTTGAGCCAGTTTCTCTCTCTCTCTCTCTAGTATTTTATTTATTTAATTATTTATTTGTGTGTGTGAGAGAGAATTGTCCAGGGCCTTTAGCCACTGCAGATGAACTCCATCCACATGCTTGCACCACTTTATGCATCTGGCTGTATGTGGGTACTGGAGAATTGAACCTGGGATTTTTGGTTTTGCAGGCAAATGCCTTAACTGCTAAGCCATCTCTTCAGCGTGCTCGCTTGCACACTGTCTCTCTCTCTCTCTTTTTTTTTTAAGAGGTAGGGTCTTACTCTTATCTCAGGCTAACCTGGGATTGACTCTGTAGTGTCAGGGTGGCCTCGAACTCACTGTGCTCCTCCTCCCTCTGCCTCCTGAGTGCTAGGATTAAAGGCATGTGCCTTTAATTTTTTTTTTTTTACATGTATGGTATGTTTATTTATGAGTGTGTGAGTTGGTGTGTTTGTTGGTATGTTTATGTGTTTGAATGGGCATATCAGGGTCTCTAACTGTTGCAAACAAGCCCCAGATGCTTATACCACGTTTTGCATCTGGCATTATGTGAATGCTAGGGAATTGAGTCTGGGCCAGGAGGCTTTGCAAGCTAGTACCTTTAACCACTGAGCCATCTATCTAGCCCTCTATTGATACTCTCTTTTTTTTTTTTTTTTTTTTTTTTGGTTTTTCAAGGTAGGCTCTCGCTATAGCCCATGCTGACCTGTAATTCATAATGTAGTCTCATGGTGGCCCTTAACTCATGGCAATACTCCTATCTCTGCCTCCCAAGTGCTGAGATTAAAGGTGTGAGCCACCATGCCAGCCCCCCCTTTTTAAAAATTAAAAAAAATATATTTTATTTTTATTTATTTGACAGAAGGGGGGGGGGAGAATGGGTGCGCCAGGGCCTCCAGCCACTGCAAACGAACTCCAGATGTGTGCACCCCCTTCTGCATCTGGCTAACGTGGGTCCTGGGGAATCGAACCAGGGTCCTTTGGCTTTGCAGGCAAATGCCTTAACCGCTAAGCCATCCCTCCAGCCCCCCACTTTTTTATTAAGGTAGCATCTTGCTTTAGTCCAGGTTGACCTGGAATTCACTACGTAGACTCAGGCTGGCCTTGGCCTCACAGTGATCCTTCTACTTCTGCCTCCCCAGGGCTGGGAATAAGGTGTGCATTACCATACCCAGCTTCTCTATTTTTAAAAGGCTATGCCAGGCTGGAGAGATGTCTCAATGGTTAAAGATGCTTACAAAGCTTGCCAGCCCAGGTTCAGTTACCTAGTATTCAAATATGGCCAGATATGAAGTGTGACAAAAAAGAAATTAGCAGGGCTGGAGAGGTGGCTTAGCAGTTGAGGTGCTTGCCTACAAAGCCAAAGGACCCAGGTTTGATTCCCTAGGACCTACGTAAGCGAGATGTGCAAGGGGGTACACACATCTGGAGTTAGTTTGCAGTTGCTGGAGGCCCTGGCGTGCCCATTCTTTTTTTTTTTTCTCTTTCTCTCTCTCTCAAATAAAAAAAAAAAATTTAAAGCAAGAAATTGGCAAAAATGGGATTAGGAGTTCTCAGGAAACTGATTGGATCTGTGGATTAGGCATTTTTAAAAATTTTTGGCAGTTATTTAGTCAAATTGACTTTTTTCTGTCCTTAGCTCTCATACTTCCAGTTAGCATTTACTGAGGCCGAACACTAAAACAGAAGGTAGTGGATGAAGACTGAAATGAAAGAGGAAGTCTATATCTGTCAATCATTTTGAAGGTTTTCTACAATTTCCCCATCTACCCTCCCCCCTTTTTTTTAAAGGTGGGGTCTCACTGTAGTCTAGGTTAAAGTGCCAGTATTATGCTGTATTTGTTACTGTGGCCCTGTAATAATATCTTAAAATCAGGTATGGTGAAGCTGCTAGTCTTATTTCTGTTGCTCAGAATTACTTTGACTGTTAAAAAAGTTTTTTTTTTTTCATTTGCTTCTAATTAAATTTTAGGATTGCTTTTTCTATCTCAGTGAAGAATGCCATTGGAATTTTGATGGGGATTGCATTAAATCTGTAGATTGCTTTTGGTAAGATTGACATTTTCACAATATTGATTCTTCTAATCCAAGAACATGAGATGTTTTTCTATATTCTAGTGTCTTCTGCATTTTCTCTGTTGAGTGTTTCAAAGTTTTTGTTGTAGAGATCATTCAATTCTGTGGTTAGGTTTATTCCAAGGTACTTTATTTATTTTTTTGAGGCAGTTGTGAATGGGAGTGTTTCACTGATTGAATCCTTACCATGTTTGTTGTTGGTGTATAGGAAGGTTATTGATTTCTGTGGGGTTTTTTTTGTTTGTTTGTTTTGTTTTGTTTTGTTTTGTTTTTTGTTTTTCGAGGTCAGGTCTCACTCTGGCCCAGGCTGACTTGGAATTCACTATGTAGTCTCAGGTTGGCCTCGAACTCATGGCAATCCTCTTACCTCTGCCTCCCAAGTGCTGGGATTAAAGGCGGGCACCACCGCACCTGGCTTTGGTTTTTTTTTTTTAAGCAATTATTTTTTATTTTAGAGAGACAGAGTTGAGAGAGATGGAAAGAATTGATGTGCCTTAGCCACTGAAATTGAACTCTAGACACTTGTGCCACCTAGTGGGCATGTATGACCTTGAGCTTGCCTAACCTTTGTGTGTCTGGCTTACATGGGATCTGGAGAGTCGAACGTGGGTCCTTAGGCTTCTCAGGCAAGTGCCTTAACCACTAAGCCATCTCTCCAGCCCTGTGTGTTAAGTTTTTATCCTGCTGTAGATGTTTATCAGGTCTAACAGTTTGCTGGTAGTCTCTAGGGTCCCTTATGTATAGAAGCATATGATCTGTACATAATGATAATTTGACTTCTTTCTTTCTAATTTGTATTCCTTTTTTTCTTTTGTATTTCTTTTATTTGTGTCTCATCTTATTTTTATAGCTAAAACTTCCAGTACTATATTAAATAAAAATGGGGACAATGGATACCCTTGTCTTGTTTCTGATTTTTGTGAAAATGCTTTGAGTTTTTCCTCATTTAGTATAATGTTGCCTATAGGTTTGTCATAAATAACCTGTATTATGTTGAAATATATTCCTTCTGTTTCCATTTTCTTTCAGTATTTTATCATGAAGGGATATTTGATTTTTTTTTTCCCCCCGAAGTAGGGTCTCACTCTGGCCCAGGCTGACCTGGAATTCACTATGTAGTCTCAGGGTGGCCTCGAACTCGTGGAGATCCTCCTACCTCTGCCTCCCAAGTGCTGGGATTAGAGGCATGTGCCACCATGCCCGGCAGGGATATTTGATTTTTTAAAAATATTTATTACTTGAGAGAGAGAGAGAGAGAGATTGGGCATGCCAGGGCCTCCAGCCACTGCAAACAAACTCCAGATGCATGTGTTACCATCTGCATATGGCTTATGTAGATTCTGGGGAACTGAACCTGGGTCCTAAGGCTTCTCAGGCAAGCCTTAACTGCTAAACCATCTCTCCAGCCCTGGATGTTGGATATTTGTCAAATACATCTGTTGCGATGATCATGTGATTTTTGTCCTTCAGTCCATTTATATGCTATATTACATTAATTGATTTGCATATGTTGAACCATCCCTGTATCTCTGAGATAAATCCTGTCTGATGGAGTGAATGATCTTTTTGATGTATTCCTGTATTGTTTGCCAGTATTTTGTTGGGAATTTTTGCATCTGCGTGAAAGGGAGAGATTGGTCTGTAATTTTCTTTTTGTTTTGTTCTGTGTTCATTTGTGAGTAGAGAGAGAATGAACTTCCTCTAGTTTTGGTATTGGTAATGCTTGTTTCATAAAATGAGTTTGATAGTAGTCCTTCCTTTTCTTATGGAAAAGTTTGAGAAGCATTAGTGTTAGTTCTTCTGTGGCTGTCTGGTAGAATTTCCCAGTGAATCCATGTGGACCTGGACTTTTTCCAAGTGTTTTTTTTTTTTTTTTTTTTTTTTTGGTTTTTGGTTTTTCGAGGTAGAATCTAACTCTAGCCCACACTGACCTGGAATTCACTGAGTCTCAGGGTGCCCTCAAACTCATGGCGATCCTCCTACATCTGCCTCCTGAGTGCTGTGATTAAAGGTGTGCGCCGTCAGGCCCATCCCAAATTGGGGGATTTTTAAAATTACTGTTTTGATCTCACTATTTTTTGTTTATATATATATTATTATTATTTTTGTTTAAGGTAGGGTTTCACTCTAGTCCACGCTGACCTGGAATTCACTATGTAGTCTCAGGGTTGTCTTGAACTCATGGCAATCCTCCTACCTTTGCCTCCCAAGTGTTGGGATTAAAGGCGTGTGCCACCATGCCCGGTCTTTTTCATTTTTTAAAAAATATTTTATTAATTTATTTGACAGAGAAAGAGGGAGAGAAAGAGAGAGAGACAGACAGAAAGAGAGAGAGAATGGGCATGTCAGGGCCTCCAGCCACTGCACACGAATTCCAGATTCATGTGCCTCCTTGTGCATCTGGCTTATGTGGGTCCTGGGACACTGCATTGGGGTCCTTTGGCTTTGCAGGCAAATGCCTTAACCGCTAAGCCATCCCTCCAACCCCCCCTCCCCACAGTGATAGTCTTTAAAAAAAAAGTTTTAAAATATTTATTTGAGAGAGAGAATATGAATATGGGTGCGCCAGGGCTTCTAGCTAGTACAAATGAACTCCAGATGCATGCACTACTTTTTCATTGTCTAGACTGGGTACTGGGGAATTGAACCCAGATGCAGGGAAGTGCCTTAACCACTGAGACTGCTCTCCACCCCATCGGTCTGTTTAAATGGTTTCTCTCATCTTGCTTTAATTTTGGTAGGTCATATATAAGGCTCTTATATTCTTCCCACAACCTCTTCCATAATGGTTCCTGAGCCTTGGAGGTTGTGATAGAGATGTTTTACTTAGTACTGAACACTCACTCCACTGTCACTTCTCAGCACATTGATTTCTTTCTTTTTTTTTTTTTGTTTTTTGTTTTTTGAGGTAGGGTCTTGCTCTAGCCCAGGCTGACATGGAATTCACTATGTAGTCTCAGTCTTGCCTTGAACTCACGGTGATCCTCCTACTTCTGCCTCCCAAGTGCTGGGATTAAAGGTGTGCGCTACCACACTGGCCAGCACATTGATTTTTGAGTCTCGTCAGTGTTCACTGCCATCTGAAAAGAGGAGCTTCTCTAACCAAAAACGAGAGTAACATTAGTATATGGGTACACAAATATTTAGAGGGCAGTTTGGTGGGTATAATACATATATCTGTTTAGCTACACAACAGTGGTAATTTCCCTCCTAGGGTTTATGAACTTCCCAGTTTATAAGCTTTTGATTAGATTTTTAGAACCAGGCACAAGTTTTCCCCCATAGAGCAGTCCTCAACTCCAACCAGAGGGCTGGGAAAATAACTCATGGTTAAAGATGCTTGCTTGCAAAGCCTGAGTTGGCCTGGGTTTGATTCCCCAGTAGCCACATATCAGATGCACAAAGTGGTACCTGTGCCTGGAGTTCATATGCAGTGGCAAGAAGCCACTAGTAACAGTTGATGGCTTTGAACATGCTATTATCCAAAAAAATAGGTTTCCATATGGCTTATTTACAACATCTTGAATTTTGATTAACCCTACCTCTATCCTTTTACTCAATCTCTTCCCATGACCTCACTTAGGCCATTCCACCCCAGTAATCTGTTCATGTACTTACATATACACAATACTGTCCCCTTAAATCCTCCCCTCTCCTCCCTCCCTTATAGCCCTTTTCTAGTTTACTGGCCTCTGCTACTGATTTTTACTCCAACCCACATACAAGTCTAAACATTTGTGGCTAGGATCCACATATGAGAGAGAACATGTGACATTTGGCTTTCTGGGCCTGGATTACCTCACTTAGTATAATCCTTTCCAGATCCATTCATTTCCCTGAAAATTTAAAAATTTAATTTTTCTTTACCACTGAATAGAACATTGTATAAATGTACCACATCTTCATTATCCATTCATTAGTTGGGGGACATCTAGGCTGGTTCCATTTCCTAGCTACTGTGTATTGTTAAATACGCACACGCACACGCACACGCACACACACACACACACCCACCCACCCACCCACCCCTTCTCCAGCATGGAACATATGCCTGTAATCTTCACCATCTGAGAGGTTGAAGCAGGAGAGGTTCAACAGTTGGCGTTCTAGTCTGAACTACATAGTAAGCTCCAAACTAGCCTGAGCAACCTCCACCAAACACAAAAGAAGCTTAAAGATTCTCATTTTAAATAGAAAAGCTTCTTGCATACATAACTAAATTTGTTGAAGGATTGGTGTTTGCAAGTTGATATAGATTAATGGATAGGAAAGGGGAAGATACAAGTAGAGGGGAAGCATCAATAAGAGGTAAAGTTGTGGCAAGCAAGTAACTTGGTTGAGCATTAGCTTCTCTGCTCTGATCTGGAAATGAATATGATTTGTTTTCTTCTATACAGACTGTGGCACCAGCAGCCTTGTTTCTGGCAGCTAAGGTGGAGGAACAGCCCAAAAAATTAGAACACGTCATCAAGGTAGCACATACTTGTCTCCATCCACAAGACTCACTTCCTGACATTAGGAGTGAGGTAAGTAGTTAATTATGCATTTACAATTTTATTTGTCTATTTATTCATTTACTTTTGTGTGGGGATGTGTGCCATGGTGTACTTGTGGAGGTCAGGAGTACTTCAAGGTATATGTGCTTCCATTTTCTTTGAGGCAGGGTTTCTTGCTTCTGCAAATGAATGAATACACATCAGGCCAGCTGTCCTGTGAGCTTTGAAGCCTTCTGGCTCTGCCTCCCAATGTCATAGGCACATTAGGATCACAGATGCTTGCACCACTTTGCATCTGACTTTACATGGACACTGGGGAAGTTGAACCTGGGCCAACAGGCTTTGCAAACAAGTTTTTTTTTTTTTTTTTTTGAGGTAGGGTTTCACTCTATCCCAGGTTGACCGGACAATCACTCTGTAGTCCCAGGCTACCCTTGAACTCACAGTGATCCTCCTGTCTGTGCTTCTGAGCTCTGGGATTAAAGGTGTGCACCACCATGCTTGGCTCAAAATAATTTTTTTTTTCTGTTTTGGTTTTTCCATGTAGGGTCTCCCTGTAGCCTAGGATGACCTAGAATTCACTCTGTAGTTTCAGGGTGGCCTTGAATTTACAGCACTCCTCCTACCTCAATCTACCAAGTGCTGGGATTAAAGGCGTTTTAAAGTGTAATTTTATTTTATTTTTTTTAAACTTTTTATTGACAATAATTTATAAGCTGTGATAATTCCCACTCCCACCCCAGTTCTTTCTTTCTCAGATCCACCTTCCATTGAATCCCTTCTTTCCAGTTAGTCCCTTCTATATTGGTGTCCTCATCTTTTCTCCCTATTTTTCATGAAGGTCTTGTGTAGGTAGTGTCAGGCACTGTGTGTTCATGGGTATCCAGGCTATTTTGTGTCTGGAAGATTGCATTGTAAGCAGTGCTGCCTTTTGGCTCTTACATTCTTCCCACTATCTCTTCCACAATGGACTCCAAGCCTTGGAGGGTGTGATAGAGGTGTCTCAGTGCTGAACACTTCCCTGTTACTTCTTCTCAGTATGCAGTGATTTTATTTTTCCTGAAAACTGGACAATGTCCTTTAATACTATCGAGTGTCCTTCGGTTTTCTGCAGTTGGTTTCTGTGAATCAGCTTACCCAGGACACTCATTGTTGGGTGTCTTACCTATTAAGTCTCTTCCCTGGGCAGGAATTATCATGGTTTATTATAAATAAAAAGCTTAAAACAAAAGTCTCTTCCCATCTCTAACCATTTTGTTTGCCTTGTTACCTGTTGAAGCAACCAGATATCTTTCTAAATTTTGTTTTGTTGAAGCAGGATAGCTGTTCTGGCTTCCCTCATAGGTTCATGTGTTTTGAATACTTGATCCCCAGCTGGTAATTTGGGAAAGTTGTGGACCTTTGGGAGGTGGAGCCTTGTTGTGTCACAGAGGATGGGTCTTGAGATTTATTACTCTTGCCCTACTGGGTTTCCTGTTCTTTCTTTCTTTTTTTTTTTTTTTCCGAGGTAGGGTCTCTCACTAGCCCAGGCTGACCTGAAACTCATTATGTAGTCTCAGGGTGGTCTTGAACTCACGGCGATCCTCCTACCTCTGCCTTCCAAGTGCTGGGATTACCTTTTTTTTTTTTTTCTTTATATAAAGGAAAATATGGACTGAATGGGATAGGAATACGGATTGTATTCCAATTCCTCCTGTACCTCCTAACTCCAATATTACATTTTATTGTTTTGTTTCCTGGGTGACATCAATAGAGTTGTTTACACTTCATATTTCTCACCATTTTAAGGAATAATTTGTTTTTGCTCTCATAGGCTTACCTACAACAGGTTCAAGATCTGGTGATTTTAGAGAGCATAATTTTGCAGACTTTAGGTAAGTTCATTTTACTTAAAAATATTTAAATACTTAGAAGCATTTTTTGTTTTGTTTTGTTATTTCAAGGTAGGGTCTTGCTGTAGCCAAGGCTGACCTGGAATTCACTATGTAGTCTTAGGGTGGGAGTGCTGGGATTAAAAGCGTGCACCACCACGCCGAGCAAAATATTACATATTTATCATAATAATTTGATGTCAAAATTTGCAAAATAGGAAATAGGAATGAAATCTTTTTGGAAAGGTTTTGTAAAGTGTCCATCTTCTTCTGGATAATAGTGGTTATGGAGCTCATAGTTTACCTGTGTAACAGAGAGACAATTGGAACATATGATTTTTTTTTTTTTTTTTTTTTTTTGAGGTTGGGTTTCACGCTAGTTCAGGCTGACCTGGAATTCAATATGTGGTTTCAGGGTGGCCTTGAACTCACAGCGATCCTTCTACCTCTGTCTCTCAAGTGCTGAGATTAAAGGTGTACACCACCACACCTGGCTTGAACATCTGATCAATTCAAGATTCATGATTTACCTTTTTTTTGTTGTTGGTTTTTGGTTTTTGGTTTTTTGAGGTAGGGTCTTATGGTACAGGCTGACTTGGAATTAACTGTGTAGTCTCAGGGTGCCCTTAAACTCTCAGCAATGCTCCTGAGTGCTGGGATTAAAGGCATGTGCCACCACCTACCTACCCTGTGATTTTATATTTTTAAATTTTTTTTTTTTGAAGTAGGGTTTTGCTATAGCCCAGGCTGACCTGGAATTCACTGCGTAGCCTCAAGCTGGCCTGGAACTCATAGGGATCCTCCTACCTTAGCCTCTGCTTAAAGGCATGCGCCACCACACCCAGCAGAAAAAATGGGTTCACTAGGCCCTCTAGCCCTTCCAAACCAACTCCAGGTGGATGCACCACTTTGTGACTCTGTCTTTACATGGTTACTAGGGAATCAAACTTGTGTCTATAGGCATTATGGGCAAGTGCTCAGCCATCTCTCCAGCCTCATATTTGTTAATTTTTTTATTAAATTTTTTTTTGAGAGAGAGAGAGAGAGAAAGGGGCAGATAGAATGGGTATGTCAGGGCTTCTAGCCACTGCAAATGAACTCCAAATGCATGCGCCACCTGGTGCATCTGGCTTACATGGGTACTGAGGAATTGAACCTGGGTTCTTAGGTTTTGCAGGCAAGTGCCTTAACTGCTAATGCATTTCTCCAGCCCTTAATTATTATTATTATTATTATTTTGGTTACAGCCCTTAGTTTTTAACCTGATAAATAATGGCAAAAAATAGCCATTTTCTTGTTTGTTCTGGTCTGTGAATCATTGTATTTAGGCAATAGTTTATTACTGTTAATTCAGGTTGGTCTTAAACTAATGATCCTCCTGTCTTTTCCTGAGTGCTAGGATTAAAGGTATGTGCCACCTGAAGAGGTGTGCTTAAACATTTGTTTTTTTTTTTAAGTTAATAACCATTGTGTAGTATACATAGCAGAACCAGAGTGAAGAACTCAAGCTATAGTGTTTGCATGCACAAGTGTAATGATAATAACAAGTGGAAGTTGTTTTGTGGAGTGGGGTTCGAAGTAGGATCTTGCTCTAGCCCTGGAATTAACTATGTAGTCTCCGGGTGGCCTGGAACTCGCAGTGATCCTCCTACTTCTGCCTCTCAAGTGCTGGGATTAAAAGCATTTGCCGCCACACCCAGCTCAGATTTTTTTTTTCTAATGAGAGAGAGAGAATTGGCACACCAGAGCCTCCAGCTACTGCAGTCGAACTAAAGACATGTGTATCACCTTGTGCACATGTGCCACCTTGCATGCTTGCTTTATCTTGGTGCATCTGGCTTATATGGGATCTGGAGATTGCTTCACAGGCAAGTGCCTTAACCACTAAGGTATCTCTCCAGGCCAAAATGGAAGTTTTGTTTTCTTTTTAAAGAATATATATATATTTTTGTTTTTGTTTTTCAAGGTAGGGTCTTGCTCTAGCCCAGGCTGACCTGGAATTTTTTTTTTTTTTTTTTTTTGGTTTTTCGAGGTAGGGTGTCACTCTAGCCCAGGCTGACCTGGAATTCACTATGGAGTCTCAGGGTGGCCTCGAACTCATGGCAATCCTCCTACCTCTGCCTCCCGAGTGCTGGGATTAAAGGCGTGCGCCACCACGCCCGGCCTGACCTGGAATTTACTATGTAGCCTCAGGGTGGCCTGGAACTCACAGCGATCCACCTACCTCTGCCTCCCCAATGCTGGGATTAAAGGCGTGCGCCACCATGCCTGGCTTAAAGAATATTTTTATTGTGGCACATGTATCTGGAGTTTGCAGAGGCTGAAGACCCTGGTGTACCCATTCTCTCCTGTATCTGCCTCTTCTCTCTCTCAAATAAAATAAATAAATAAAATTTTTAAAATGAGAAAAAATAATATTTTTATTATTTGCAAGGAGTGAGAGACAGAATGGCAAAAACCACAGCCTCCTGCCAATGAAAAGGAATTCAGATGCATGTGTCACTTTGTGTATCTAACTTTACATGGGTACTTAGGAATCAAATTCAAAGATCAGGCTTTGCAAGCAAGCACCTTTAACCACTGAGTCATCTCTCCAACTCTTGTTTTTTTTTTTTTTTTTTGAGGCAGGGTCTCACTCTAGTCCAGACTGACCTGGAACTTACTCTGTAGCTGCAGGCTGGCCTCAAATTCAGATATCCCTTATTTCTGCCTCCTGAATGTTAGGATTAAAGGTGTGAACCACTACTCTTAGATCTTTTTTCTCTAGCCCAGGCTGACCTGGAATTCACTATGTAGTCTCAGGATGGCCTTGAACTCATGGCAGTCCTCCTACCTCTGCCTTCTGAGTCCTGGGATTAAAGGCGTGCACCGCCATGCCTGGCTCTTTTTAAAAATTATTATTATATGTATTTAGTGTAGTACAAAATCAAGAGAAGGAAAATAGATAAACCCATGTGGTCTGAGAGCCTACATGGTAGGCCTGGAAGAAACATAATGATATGGCGTGTTGCCTTGTTACTCAGGCTGGCCTTAAACTTACTTTGTATGTAATTCAGGTTGGCCTCAAAATCACAACCTCCTAAATACTGGGATTATAGGTATATACCACTGTGTATGGCTGAAATTTTTTATGTATGTAACAAAGAAAATTTACCAAGATATTTTTATAGAATTTTGGGTAAAACAACTGGTACCTATTTCTAACTGAACTAATGAAAAGGAACAAATTGAATGAGGGGAAGTCTTTAAAATTCTCCCCAGCATCATTCAGGGGCAGAGGCAGAAGGATTACTAAGAGGTGTTTTTTTATTTTTTTTATTTTTTTGAGGTAGGGTCTTACTTTAGCTCAGGCTGACCTGGAATTCTGTATGTAGTCTCAGGGTGGCCTCAAACTCATGACGATCCTCCTACCTCTGCCTCCCGAGTGCTGGGATTAAAGGCGTGCGCCACCATGCCTGGCATTTTTTTTTTTTTTTTTGGGTGAGTACTAAGAATTTAAGGCCAGCCTGGGCTACAGAGTGATGAAAAAGTTATCTTTAGAAGGTAGTCATTTGTGTGACTCCTACTACATCCTTTTGCTCCCAAAAAGGCTTTTGGTGAGTATAGGGTTTTTTTTTAAATTTATTTATTTATTAGAGAGAATATGAATGGACATGCCAGGGCCTCCAGCCATTGCAAATGAACTCCCAATGCATGCGCCACTATGTACACTTGACTTACATGGGTTTTGGGGAAGTGAACGTGGGTCCTTAGGTTTTCAGGCAAGTGCCTTAACTGCTGAGCCATCTTTCCATCCTGGTTTTTGGCTTTTGATGTTGAGCTTTTACTTGTACCTGTAACTCTTGAGATAATGTGATGTACATTTCATGTCATACCACTTTTGGGAGGAAAAAAATGAGGAAGACCTTTAAATGATGAGTATGATAAAGAAGTATAAAGTTTGTTGACTATTTTCAGTTTTCTTTCTTTCTTTCTTTCTTTCTTTTTTTTTTAAAGGTTTAGAGAGACTATTAGAACTTAAAGGAAAGTTCTTGCCCATGAGAAGGCAGGAGGAGGGTAGAGCCCTTGCTATCTTCAGTTTTAACCATTTACTTTTTTCTTTAAGGGTTTGAATTAACAATTGATCATCCACATACACACGTTGTAAAATGCACCCAACTTGTTCGAGGTAAGGAATTCTTACTAAATTGTTTTACTACTTAGAGGCTGTGAGTTGCTGTGGCCCAATGCATAACATGGCTATTTTGGCTAGCAGTTATATTGAAAGGTCTACCTGGCTTAAATCAGAGTGCTTGGTTCTGACTTATAATTTTCATATTAGGAAACTTAATGTTTTTAGATGATCTTCAGCTAATGAGAGTTAGCTTCTGTTTAGGTTGAGGATATTTGTCAAAGTGGAGGGGTTTATTTGGAAAAGTCACACAATCATAAGTATCCAATGACAATTATAAGAAAGTCTTAAAAATTATTGATTTTATTTTAGTTCTAGGGTTGATTAAAGGCAATCCAAATGATCATATAATTGACAATCTCTTAATAAGCTTTTCATTTTAACTTGATGATAATAGCTATAGTTGAATAAAAACTAGTTCTTGGATTGGAGAGATGGATTAGTAGTTAAGGCATTTGTCCACAAAGCCAAAGGATCCAGGTTTGATTCCCCAGGACCCACATGAGCCAGATGCACAAGGGGGCGCACACATCTGGAGTTTGCAGTGGCTGGAGCCCTGGCGCGCCTATTTTTGTCCTCCCTTTCTCTCTTGCTTTGTGCTTGCAAGTAAATAATAAATTAAAAACTGTTTAATAGAAAAAAAGATAAATAAAAAATTTTTAAAAAGACTATGTGTGGAGCTGGATGTAGTGGCATATGCCTGTAATTGTGGTATCATCTAAATGCTTTTTAGAGTTTTCTAGGCTAAAGTGTACTTAAAATTTTTTTTAATTTTCTTTTTAAAAAAATTTTATTTATTCGCAAGCAAAGAGAGAATGAGTTAGATAGAGAAGAGACAGACAGACAATGGGCACACCAGGGCCTTCAGCCACTGCAGACGAACTACAGATGCAAGTGCCACCTTGTGTGTCTGGCTTACGTGGGCCCTGGGGAATTGAACCGAGGTTCTTTGGCTTTGCAGGCAAATGCCTTTACCACTAAGCCATCTCTCCAGCCCTAGACTAAACTGATAATTAGCCTTATTCTCTTTCTCTCTTTCTTTCTTTTTTGGAGGGGGGAAGAGAATTGAGGTAGGAATGCATTGTAGCACAGGCTGACCTGGAATTTATTATGTAGTCTCTGGGTGGCCTCTAACTCACAGAGATCCTCCTAACTTGGCCTCCTGAGTGCTGGGATTAAAGGCGTGTGCCACCATGCCCAGCTGTACTTTCTTTCTTTTTCTTTTTTTTGGGGGGGGGGCTGTTGGGGTGATTTGAGAGGTAGGGTCTCGCTCTGGTCCAGGCTGACCAGGAATTAACTATGTAGTCTCAGTGCGGCCTCGTACTCATGGCAATCCTCCTACCTCTGCCTCCCGATGTGATTAAAAAGTGTGCACCACCACGCCCGGCTCTTACTTTCTTTTTAATAATAACATTCCCAGAGTTTCCCAAAAGCATAAGATATTTATACTAAACTAGAGTAAGGCTAAAAATGACTATGTGTTAATATTGAAAAAACTTAAGTTTGATAGATAAAAGTGGGCTTTGTAACCTGAGCAGTGGCTTTTAGGAGGAAGAATTTTTTATTGTGTTATATAAAACAATGTTACTTTATGTTTTTGGGATTAAACCATAGGATACTCAATTGAAATTTATTTATTTATTATTATTATTTATGTTTTTTTGAAGTAGGGTGTCAATCTAGTTCAGGCTGACCTTGAATTCACTATGTAGTCTCATGGTGGCTTCACACATGACAATCCTCCTACCTCTGCCTTTCAAGTGCTAAGATTAAAGGCGTGTGCCACCACACCCGGCTTGAAACTTATTTTTTAAAAATATTTTTATTAGAGAACGGACGCACTAGGGCCTCCTGGCACTGTAAATGAACTCCAGATACATGTGCTGCTTTGTGCATCTGCTGAGCCATCTCTCAAGCTCAAAATTTATTTTTTATACACAGAAGTTACTTTCCCCAAATATATCAAAGTCTTCTGGATTCTGACTTTACTTCTAGGTCTCATCATCCCTTAGTTTAGTGAACCTAGTGAATTTTTTTTGTTTGTTTGTTTTTTTGAGTTAGTGGTCTCACATTAGCCCAGGCTGACCTGGCACTGACGATGGTGTCTTAGGTTGTCCTTGAACTCACAGTAAAGCTTGAGTCAGTAGGTCTGGAGACAGCATTATTGTTAACACTAATATCAGAAATCAGTAGGGATTATTGCATAGCTTAGTAAAGCATGTGTGTAGCTATGAGTGGGGTCTTAGATTCAATAGCCAGTACTCCCCCCCCACTCAAAAACAACAAATTCCACATATTAATCTGTTTACTTGGACAGACTGTAAACTTCAGATTAGTAGATATTATTTCTGCCTCATTTATCACTATTTGAAGTAACTTCCAAATAATAAATGCTTACTAAATACTTGGTAAGAATGAATGGAAAAGAGACAAATTAAGAGGGAGGAAGGGAGCTGGGCGTGGTGGCGTACCCTTTAATCCCGGCACTTGGGAGGCAGAGGTAGGAGGATTGCTGTGAGTTTGAGGCCACCCTGAAACTACATAGTGAATTCCAGGTCAGCCTGGGCTAGTGAGAAAAAAAAGAAGGTGGAGGGGATATGATGGAGGGTGGATTTGTGAGGGGTAGGTGAGGAAGGGGAGAGAATAATCATGGTTTATTGTCTATAATTATGGAAGCTGTCAGTAAAAAAGAATGAATGGAACTAATTATGTTTTCTTTTTCTTTATTTTCTTTGTTTTTATTAGCAAGCAAGGACTTAGCACAGACGTCTTACTTCATGGCAACCAACAGGTTTATATTTTAATTTTTTTCTTTATAATTTTGGGATTGGCATTTACTTGGGTTGGAATTATCATTTTTGAAGGATCTATAGGAGCCTTTAGCAAACTGAGATGCAAAGACCCAGGCAAGAAGTAACTGTTGATACAGTGTTCTAAAGATTTCTCTGGAGAGCATTTTATTTTTCTGCACATTTTTTTGTACCTCACATTCCCATTATGCTTTTTAACTTAAGGTAATGTAAATTTTTAGTACTTTTTTTTGATAGCCTATCCAATTCTGCATATTACTTTGCTGTAAAATGTCCAAGAGCACATATCAAAGTTCTTATACATTTAGAGCTCATTGATAGTGATAGGAATCTAATCTGGAGGACCTTGAAATTATTATTATTTTCTTTTTTTTTTTTTTTTGAGGTAGTGTCTCAGTCTAGCCCAGGCTGACTTTGAATTCACTATGTAGTCTCAGCGTGACCTCAGACTTTTGATGAACCTCCTACCTCTGCCTCCCAAGTGCTGGAATTAAAGGCATGTGCCACCATACCCATCTGAAGTTATGATTTATTTATTTAGTTAGTTATTTGAGGTAGGGTCTCATGCTAGTCCAGGCTGACCTGGAACTCACTATATTTTCTCAGGGTGGCCTTGAACTCTCAGCAATCCTCCTACCTCTGCTTCCCACGTGCTGAGATTAAAGGTATGTGCCACCACGCCTGGCTATAATGTTTTAAAAGACTTCTTTTTCTATGTCTGGTGTGTTGGCCAGCACTTGTAATCCCTCCATTGGGGAGGCAGAGAGGCAGATTCCTGGGGTTTCTGGCCAGCCAGTCTACCCTACCTGGTGAGACCCTGTCTCAAAAACAGAAGGTATTCCTGAGGAACGACACCCATGATTGTCCTCTGACTTCCAAACACACACGTGTTCCCACACACATGAACATATGCATTAAAAAAAGACTTCCTTTTTCTCTCTTTTGCCCAAGCAGTGGACACTTAGATATATAAAGAGTTGAAATGCATTTTTTTCTTTAGAGCTAGAGTGAGACCCTACCTCTGGGGGAAAAAAAAATGGAACCAGGCGAGGTGGCACACACCTTTAATCCCAGTACTTGGGAGGCAGAGGTAGGAGAATTGTGGTAAGTTCAGGGCCAGCCTGGAACAACAGAGTGAGTTCCAGATCATCCTGGGCTAGAGTAAGACCCTACCTCAGGGGGGGAGGAGGGGGGTGTGGGGCTTAAGAAATGACTCAGCAGTTGATAGATATTTGTGCAAGAATGAGGGCCTGAGGGTGCCTGAATTCCATCCGCAGGATTTACCTTAAACAGCTAGTTATGGCAAGTTCTGGGCTCACTAAGAGACTCTGTCTCTAGAGGAAGAGTGATAGAGCAGGACACCTGACATTCTGCTCTGGTGCATGTAACGTGCATATAACACACACACATTAGTACATAACTTGTTCTAACAAAAGACCTGCTCATTCTCATGTCTGTTATCCAATATTTGTTCAGAGAAACTAAAGATAACCATTAATAACTGTCTTTGTTTTTGAGCCAGACCAAAGGGGGGGAAAATAGCTTAAGTCTATGAAAATCAGGCTCTTTTTCTTTTCTCCTTCCCTTCCCTTCTTCTTTCCCTCACTTTCCCCTCCCTTTCCTTTTAATTAGGGTCTCACTCTAGCCCAGGCTGACCTGGAACTCATTTTGTTGTCCAGGCTAGCCTTGAAATTATAGGGATCCTCCTACTTCAGCCTCCTGAGTGCTGGGATTATAGGCATGAGCCACCATACCCATCTGAAAGTTCAGTTTTAATAAATTAATCTGTTTTTAGAGTGCTTACCTTGCCTACCATGCATGACTTACGATTCCCCAGCACCACATAAACTGGGCTTGTTGGCACATGCCTATAATCTCAGTACTTAGGAGATGGAGACAGGAGAATCAGAAATTCAAGGTCATACTCAGCTATGTAGCAAGTTTGAGATGAGCTTGGGCTATGTTAGCTCCACTTTATTTAAAAAGAAAAAAAAAAGTAAACATTGCTATAAGAAATCTTTAAAATAAGAACCAGATGTGGTGTGTTGTGAACCTGTAATCTAGCATTCAAAAGGTGGAGGCAAGAAGATTGTTACGATTTCAAGGCCAGCCTTGGCTACAGAATGAGACACTATCTTGAAACCAAAACAAACAAATAAAAAAAGTTTTAGCTGGTTTGGTGGTGTGCTCCTTTAATCCCAGCACTCAGAAGGCAGGGGTAGGAGTATCACAGTGAGTTCTATCACAGTGAGTTCGAGGCTACATAGTGAATTCCAGATCAACCAGGACTAGAGTGAAACCCTACCTCAAAAAAAAAAAAAAATTATTCATTGATTTGAGAGAGGTAGAGGGAGGGAGGATGAGTGGGTGTGCCAGGACCTTTAGGTACTGCAGGGAATGAACTCCAAATGCTTGTGCCACCTTGTGCATCTGGCTTTATGTAGGTACTGGGGATTCAAAGTGTGGTCCTTAGGTTTTTTTAGGCAAGCACCTAAACTGCTGAGCTGTCTCATACTTGAGAATAATTGCTATTTATTTATTTATTAGAGAGAGAGGCAGAATAGGTGTGCCAGGGCCTCTAGCCACTGCAAACGAACTGCAGATACGTGTGCCACCTTGTATATCTGGCTTGCATGGGTACTGGGGAATCAAACCTGGACCCTTAGGCTTTGCAGGCAAGCACCTTAATTGCTAAGCCATCTCTCCAGCCCCTTATTTATTTATTTTTTAAAAGTATTTCATTATTTATTTGAGAGGCAAATAGAGAGAATCAGTGCGCCAGGGCCTCTAGCCACTGCATATGAACTCCAGATGCATGTGCCACCTTGTGATCTGGCTTTACGTGGGTCCCGGGGAATCAAACCTGGGTCTTTTGGCTTTGCAGGCAAGCACTAAGCCATCTTTCTAGCCTGCTGTTTTTTTATTTTTTTATTTTTTTTGCTTTCTAGCCTGTTTTTTTTTTTTTTTTTGTCCTGTTGGTTAACCCATGCTGGCCTTGAACCTCCTGGTTTTGCCTCCATTTCCCAAATACTGGGATTGCAGGTGTGGGCTACCATGCCTGCTTTGATTTAGTTTTTTAAGTAAACTAGAATAATAATGGGCAAGAAGTATTTGAAGTATTTGACTTAGAAAGTATTAAATACACACACACACACGGGGGGGGGGATACAGGCAGATACTACCTTACATTTGTCTTAAGCTATTAGCTTATTAGAATAATAGGTAGTGAACTTTGGCTACTGAGCTTGTATAGTGGTCTAGAAGTCGATATTTTAAAAACATGAATACTTAGCCCTTTTACTTCTTTTTTATTCTTGTTTTTTGTTACCTAATCAGTGTGTGGATTGAATGATAAATAAAAATGTAGAAATGTTGTTAACCTGAGCACTAATTTAATAGAAAGTGATCATATTGAGTGCTGAATCAGAGCACAGGATATTTCTTACCCTTTTCACTCTCCTGTGTATTTTAAGACTTTTTTTTTAATAATGGAGAGTTTTAGTTTAGGGTTGAGAATTGAGAGCTCATGACACTCTCTGTTTCCTTCCCTCTGGTGTCAGCCTGCATTTGACCACATTTAGCCTGCAGTACACACCTCCTGTGGTGGCCTGTGTCTGCATCCATCTGGCTTGCAAGTGGTCCAACTGGGAGATCCCAGTCTCAACTGACGGGAAGCACTGGTGGGAGTATGTTGACGCCACTGTGACCTTGGAACTTTTAGATGGTAAGTTTTAGAGTAAGGGACCTCAACGCACTTGCTCTTGATTTGTCAGATGTCTGGCCAAAGGTGATTTGATTCAGATGAAAATAGTGAGTTAGTTGAGGTTATTCTTATTTCATTACCTCTGTTCTTCTAAATATTTCTTGAATGTTTTGTTTGTAGAATTGACACATGAATTTCTACAGATTCTGGAAAAAACTCCCAGCAGGCTCAAACGCATTAGGAATTGGAGGGTAAGAATTACTACTGCCAAACTTGTTATTTTCTTTGATGACACCAGTGAATATGCTAGAATTGGATATGTGCAATAGGTTTGGAATTCCCCTTTTTATACTTATGTAATAATTGTGACCTTATGATATGGATACGGGCAAAAATGTCAATGTGTGCAGGTCATAGCAGATTTTGTTTTGTATTGTGAAACTATTACTTATTTGATCAGCAACATTGGTTGAATATTTTCCCTATGGAGACTCTTGGAAAACCACCAGTCAGAGTACTGGCTTCTGGTTGAGAAGCAAGGTACAGAATTAACAAGGGTAGAGCAGATGAGCAGATGTTGTAATTTTGTCTTTGACATTACATAAAATGAGTTAGAATTTTCTTTTTCTTTCTTTTTTTAAAATTTTTTTTTGAGGTGGAGTCTCACTCTAGCTCAGGCTGACCTAGAATTCATTATGTACTCTCAGGGTGGCCTTGAACTCATGATGATCCTCCTACCTCTGTCTCACCAGTGCGGGGATTAAAGGCGTGTGCCACCACGCCCGGCAGGATTTTCTTGTTAAATAGATTCTAAAATTGCATTTCAAATGTTTTTCAGTCTTACAAATAATAGAATCATTTCTTTCCTCCCCAACATTTGATGGATGAATTGGATGTGCAGCTGAGTGGTAGTGTGCATCCTTAGCATGCATTAGGCTCTGGGTTTAATCTCTAGTAACATCCCTGACAGTTTACTTTATGTCTCATTAATTTAGACTGACAATTTCATTTTTCTGACTATAGCGAGTTATAGAAAGTATTTGCCTTTTAGATGCTTAATGTTGGCAGTAGACTTGAGAGTATATAACTCATCTTTTATTTTCATATAAACCCTCACCAAAATTTTTAGAATTTATTTAAAGACTTACTTCAGCCATTATATTATTGTTTTGAGATGTAGCTTGTCATATAGCTGCAGCTAGCCTGGGTCTAAATATGTAGAGCAGACTGACTTCAAATTTATGGGTGATATCCTGCTCCTGTCTCCAGAGTGCTGGGATTATAGGTATGTGCTACCATGCCTAGGTCTTACGAATGACTTTATCTGGGTGTCATGGCACATGCCTTTAATCCTGTCACTTGGGAGACAGTGTAGGAGGATCACTGAGTGTGAGGCCAACCTGGGCTAGAGTGAGGCCCTACCTCAAAAAAGGAAAAAAAAGAAAAAGATAGGCATACTTTTTTTTTTTTTTTTGGTTGATATTGCATTATAACACTAGCGTAGATTATTGTGACTCTGTTTTTTCCCTTCTTTTTTTTTTTTTTTTGAGGTAAAGTTTCACTCTAGTCCAAGCTGGCCTGGAATTCACTATGGTCTCAGGGTGGCCTTGAACTCATGGCAATCTTCTTACCTCTGCCTCCCAATTGCTGGGATTGAAGGCATGCACCACCACGCTTGGCTTTAAAAAAAAAAATTATTTATTTGAGAAAGTGAGAGAGAGGGAGGGAAACAATTGGTGGTCCAGGGCCTCCAGCCACTGCAAAGGAACTCCAGATGCATGCACCCTCTTGTGCATCTGGCTAACGTGGGTCCTGGAGAATTGAACCAGGATCATTTGGCTTTGCAGACAAATGCCTTAACTGCTAAGCCATCTCTCCAGCTCCTGTTTTTTCCCTCCTTTTGATTCTGGGGATGGAGTCCTGGGCCTCATACATGCTAGGTAAGTGCTCTGCCACTGAGCTTATCCCCTGTGCTGTGACTCTCAACTGACAGTTTCAAAACCTTACTTCTCTTGAGGGTAATATTTATTGGCTCTCAGGTAGGGGCTCCTGTGCTCTTGGTCTCCTTGAACTTCAGTGTTGCAGCAAAAACAATCTGCTAGTTTCATGTATTTCCACTTGGTAAATTACCTGAAGTGAACACATGTTATTCGCTTAAATCTAGGCATGCCAGGCTGCCGGGAAGACAAAACCAGATGACCGGGGAGCAGATGAAAACACTTCAGAACAGACAATTCTCAATATGATTTCCCAAAGCTCTTCAGACACAACTATTGCGGGTTTAATGAGCATGTCAACTTCTTCCACCACAAGTGCAGTGCCTTCCCATCCAGTCCCTAAAGAGTCATCAAGTAACTTAACCAGTGTGGAAATGCTGCAAGGCGAGCGTTGGCTGTCCTCCCAACCTCCTTTTAAACTGGAACCTGCTCAGAGTCATCGGACTAGTGAGAATATAGCACTTACAGGAGCTGATCATTCCTCACATCACGATGGTTCAAGTGCATTTGGTTCCCAGAAGCAGACTAGTAAGAGTGCGCCATCAGCTAAAGTTTCCCTTAAAGAATACCGTGCAAAGCATGCAGAGGAGTTGGCTGCCCAGAAGAGGCAACTGGAGAACATGGAAGCCAATGTGAAATCACAGTATGCATATGCAGCCCAGAATCTCTTATCACACCATGACAGCCATTCTTCAGTCATTCTGAAAATGCCCCTAGAGAGCTCAGAAAACCCTGAAAGACCTTTTCTGGAAAAGGGTGACAAATCATCTCACAAGATGAGACTCCCAATGGCTGGTGGAGATAAAGTGACCTCTTCAAAATCAGAGGAGATAAAAATGCGCATTAAAGTCCATGCTGGGGCAGATAAGCACAATTTTGTAGAGGACAGCATCTCAAAGAACCGTGAGCACAAGGAAAAGCACAAGACTCACCTGTCCAATCACCACCACCACCATAATCACCATTCACATAAGCACTCTCACTCACAGCTGCCAGTTGGTACCGTGAACAAACGTCCAGGCGAGTCAAAACATAGCAGCCAGACAAGCTCCTTAGCACACAAACCCTACAGCTTGTCTAGTTCCCTGACCTCTTCGAGCTCTACGCGTAAAAGGGGTCCCCCTGAAGAGACTGGAGGGACAGTATTTGATCATCCAGCTAAAATTGCCAAGAGTACTAAGTCCTCTTCCTTAAATTTCCCCTTCCCTCCTCTTCCTCCAATGGCCCAGTTGCCAGGGCATAGCTCAGACACAAGTGGCCTTCCTTTTTCACAGCCCAGCTGTAAACCTCGAGTTCCTCATATGAAACTGGATAAAGGCCCTGCTGGGGCCAATGGTCACAATACAACCCAGTCAATAGATTATCAGGATACTGTGAATATGCTTCATTCTCTGCTCAGTGCCCAAGGTGTTCAGCCCACTCAGCCCCCTGCATTTGAATTTGTCCATTCTTATGGTGAATATATGAATCCACGAGCTAGTGGGATCTCCAGATCTGGTAATACAGATAAACCTCGGCCCCCACCTCTGCCGTCAGAACCCCCTCCACCACTTCCACCTCTTCCTAAGTGAAAAAGAAAAGAGGAAAATGTTCAAAACACAGTGGCTTTTTTTTTTTTTTTTTTGACTACTGATACTGGACTAAGATGATAACTTCCCTTATGAGATATGTCACCCTCTTGGACTAGAATAAATAGATATTCAGACAGGTGGGAGGGTGGCGGAGGCCTCTGTTGTTATGTCTGCTGCCTCATACATCTATTTTATTATAATTTGTACTGGTATTAAGAGAGGTGGGATATGTTGAAACTGTGAAGGATTAAGAACACACTATTCTTGGCATTGCCACCTCCTAATTAGGTTGATCAGAGTAGTTAGTCTTCCCTCTTCTTGCTGGAACTGAAACATGGAGGGTTTATCAAACAATTGTGGATTCTTTTGGTGTTTAATATATCAGAAGAGAGGAAGTATTTACATGTCAAAATCTTTTAAGAGACTCTTAAAAATAATTTAAAGAAAGTAAGTTATCTGTTTAGTTTTTTTATATAATTGGGAATGGGCTAGGGATTTTGCTGTGTTATGAGGTACATAGCAGTGACTCATTGGGGTTGGGTTTGGAGGGTGGGAATGTGTGTAGAGTGGGTGGGAGGGTAGGATTTTGGCTAAGAGTTCTAAAATAGACTCAAGCCACTTGAAATGTTGAGACCTTAGAGAGAAGAAGAGAGTGAGAGAGAGAGAGAGAGAGTGTGTGTGTGTGTGTGTGTGTGTGTGTGATTAAAACATCATGTGTTACCTTTACCTCCCTGCCTTTTACTATTTTTACTTCCCAACATTCTACTAGAGAGAACATGGTTGGCCTTGTGAGCATGAAGGAAGAGGCATGTATTTGACATGGTATCTCCCCTCCACACTGCTTTATTTTTTATGTTGTAATTGAGTAGTAGCCCTCTTGTTCCTAGTTTGGGCAAGTGTAGCCAGTGACTGGACTGTGAGCAGCATTATGAAGACTTCCTTTATACATCTTTTGTGTTCTAATGCAGAATGGAGGTGAGATTGAGGAAGGCTTATAGAGCAACTTTTGCCCTATAGAATTTTCTTTTTTTTTTTAAGTTAGGCACTAGAAAGTGTTCAAATGAGACTGGTCTCAGAGTTTCTGAAGGGAAAAGGGGATATGCTATGTATATATCCTGCCAATGTAAGCTCAGACCATATGTGATAATCTGGGAGAAACCATGGAGCTAAAGGGTACTAAAAATAATGAAATTGTGATTTGGAATTTTTAGGACATTATATTTTAAGTTGCATTATGAATATAAGTCTTGCTTTTTATCTGAACATCTGATGGAAAACAGCTACATATTGTTTGTAGCCTGTATGACTTCAGAAACTGGTGCCATGAGAATGAGCAGGCCTAGCCAATAGACACTATTATGTTTAGATTGTCCATCTGAGGTTTCTTAGAATCATATAGAAAAAAATGCATCATGAGTCCTATTATGGGGGCTTGATTATCCTAGATATTAGGAGTGAACATTTTTGTTGAGGAAGGAAATCTTTTAGAAAAAATGCTCTATACCAAGCTGACTGAAAATGTCACCTAGCCACAAATCATTTCATGTGCTTTTTACTCTTTGGTCATTTTGAAGACCAAAGTTAGGACTTTTTTTTTTTTTTGCTATGGAAAAGGTACAATTTCAATTTGTCTTTTTGTTTGCAGCTTATATCACACCAACTAGTTTTAGGGAAAAGTAAGATTGTTTTCATTGGAAGTATAACAGGAGTTGTACATCTGCTGCTTGCCAGGAACAACACTGGGGAAAAATATTGAGGCAGTTGGTATTCATGATATACTGGCCCATTCTTAGAAAGAATTTGTAGAAAGGCATAAATCTTAAGGTGAACTTGGGGCCCTACATCTGCATATTTGAGCTGTCTGCAGTGCCTGCCATTGCTATATAAAATAAGGAGCTCCTTGCTGATCCGTAATCAGTATTTTGTAAAATGTCACTTGACATTTTCTTCTCTCCTTGGTATTTTCTGTGTTGTGCAAGATAATTGGTAGATGTGTCATTGTGTTTACTAAATTTAAGGTTGGTATCTGTTTAGATTTTTGTTTGGTGGAGCCTGTGTCCCATCCTGACCTTCCCAAAAGGGAATATACCATTAAGTTTGCATATATATATCTGTGTGGAATTAATATCATTGGTTTGATTATAAAAATGGCTCTTCCAGCTTTTAATTATTCACCTTAATGTCATATATTTTCTAATGTATTCCCTCACCACATAGGCACATATCTATTTGAAGTCATAGCAGTTTTCCATGGCAGTACTGGTTATATTCCTTCAGAACTTTGTCAGGAGTGAACTAGATAAAAAAGTGCTTACTAAAGCTTTTCAAAAGCTGTTTATACTGTGGAGTTCAGCTTTTGTATTACTAGATCATTACTGAGTTAGGTCAGTTTAGAGACTTCTATCTTAGTGCCTCTTAGTACTGTCTAAAGATATCTACAGTGTCTGATTCTGGGTCTATGTGTATATCATGAACCTCCTCATAGACTGCATGAAGCCGCTGCATTATCTTTGGGTTAGCAGTTGTGTCTGTCAGCTAGCATGCATATTGTTCAAATTTTGTGTAATAAGACTGTAAGGGTTGTGTGATTTTTTTTTTTTTTTAAAGCTGTGTCTTTCCTGCTTTCACCACTTCTAAGGGTGAGAAATGGGATTTATATATCCAAAGTTACTCTTGTAAACATGGCTTTTTTTTTTTTTTAACTTAGTCTGTCAAGAATAAGTGACAGTGGCTTAGAGCCTCAATTTCTATAGATCTCATGCCTAAAATTTTGATGTTGGCAAAATCAAATACCTGTGGATTGTCCTTGGGGCTTTTTAATCATATACCTGTGTTGTTGGCTAAACTCCAGTGAAATCATTAATCTAAAGCCAGTGTGGTCTTCTGAAGTATGCAGTTATGCCTTTTGGGTTTAGAAAATGCTTAGGTATTAGATTAATTTTCTCACTCATGAATTACTGTTTCTGTATGTGAGACCCTTAGCATCTTTTCTTTCTTTTAAATAATTTTAGTGTTTGACTTAGTGTATCCTACATAGTTCTATATGACTGGGTTCACCAGTGGTGGTAGAAAAATTTTTAAATCTCCAGTTACAAACCACAGTGGATTCAGATATAGAAATGAAATCATTGTATTATCACAGCGGTTTCCTTAAGCCTCTGCTACCTAACTCTTCATACCTTGCTTCTAGACAAAAGCAATTTGAAGGGCCCTATCTATTCTAGTATGGTTGGAATCTTAAATATATATGTTTCCATTATTTTGGGAACTGATTTTTTTTAAAAAAAGATTTTTTCTTTTGTTGATGAGTTAGTTTGATACTAATGCTAGGAAAAGAGAAGCTGAAACATTGAAATTGGAGTGCGTATTCTATTCTCTTGGGTTTAAGAGAATTTAAGCAGTTTATGTATCCCATCAGATGGTGAGAAATAGCCCTCCACCATCCCACTAAGCTTTCAATGACTGATCCCTTCCCACATGTCTTGGTTTTAATTGAGTTTTTGTTCCTGATGATGTAGGAGGTGTTTCTGTTATACCACACTTGTTTTATCTGTGGATGTGGGTTTGAAACAAGGATGATACTATAATCTTACCTGATAGAGTGGTCTGGAATCAAAATTATTTTCTAAGTGGGCAAGCTCTCCATTTTAATATTTCTAATTTTTTTTTTTAATTTGGCTTTGGAAAGGGAAGGGAAAAGGCAATGTTTAATAAAAATCAGTCTACTATTGTCCCTTTATGAGTGTGTATTACATGTTGTATGAATATAGACCCTTTGGTTGTGTTGCCATGTTAATCATGGAAAGGGATGCTTGACAGCATATTAATTGAAGCCAGAGCAAGTATGTCTCCATCAGGTAATCTGGAAACTATAGTGAAAGCCGAGGATCTGACTAGTTGTTGGCCATAATGAAATTGACTACAAAGTAGAAGTGCTGTCTGATCTAAGCACCCAAAGAAAACAGTGTAACAGTGTGAGTGAGTCTTAACCTAGATTCCTAAACTCGAATGCGACCTGTTCCTACCCAATTTTACACACTTAAAACTGTCCATTTTTTTCATCAGACCAAAGAGCAAAAAGAAAAATATATAAAAGGAAAAAACAAAGTAACACACTACCAATTATGTCACTCAGGTACAATTTTGTGATGATATTATTTTTTGTGCGTGTGTCTGTTTCTTTGTATTGCTCAGCATGTTATTCTGCTGTTGCCTCTGTCCTCCTTGGGGGAACCTCAGTTTTGAATGCTACCCTTGGGATCTCTACTGCTGTTATGTGAATGGTAGGATGTAAGTGACCATTATCATAAGGGCTCTTTGTTAAAAAAAACAAAAAAAAAACCCTAAAAATTCAAAAATTTTAAAAAAGGATGTTGTATACATTTTATAGTCTGGCTATCAGTTTGATATCTTGCTGTCAAGTATGTTTCTCAATCTGTATTTATCCATCCCATCAATAAATGTTAATGATAAAGTACTCATTCTGATTGTTGTGTATATATATCGTGGCTTGAAATTACTCTTTATAGTGTTTGTCATTTTATTGATATTACAAAGCTACTCCTATTTTAATAGTGTTATATTCCTATCATACAATATCCTATGCAGATTGAGTCTATTGGAAAGACCTAAGATTTGGCCACAGTGAACAGTGAACTGAGGAATGGGGGAGGGAGGGACACAAACACCACACCAGGCTTCCTGTATTTAAAAAAAAAAATTTTTTTTTTTGTAGCCGGGCTTTGTGGCTCACATCTTTAATCCCAGCACATCGGAGGCAGAGGTAGGAGGATGGCTGTGAGTTCAAGGCCACTGTGGGACTACAGAGTGAATTCCAGGTCAGCCTGGGCTAGAACAAGACCCTACCTTGAAAAACTAAACTTTTTTTTTTTTTTTTTTTTTTTTGTGTGAGCAGAGTATGAGTGTGACAGGGCCACCTGTCACTCTACTCAAACACCAGATGCATGCACCACTTTGGGCATCTGGCTTTATGTAGGCACTGGACAATTAAACTTGGGCTGGCAGACTTTGCAAGCAAGAGCCTTTAACCATTAAGTTCTTTGCCTAGTCCTAATTTTTTTTTAATTTTAAAAATATTTTTTGTGAGCAACACTATGGATATGCCAGGGCCTCTTGCTGTTGCAAATGAACTATAGACACATGCTTTGTGTATCTGGCTATATGGATACTGGGGAATCAAACCTAGGCCAGTAGGTTTTGAAGGGAAGCACCTTTAATTGCTGAGCCATTTCCCAAGCCTGGGCACTGGATTGATGTGGTAAGAGCTTATAAAACATCAAAAGAGTGTTTCATGCTGGCAGTTCATATTTGGAAGTCATGTTTATGAATGGATAAAAACTGATAACTAAGGGAATGTTAGTAGAACAGTGTCCAGTACACAGAATTAAACAGCCATCTCTGTTAAGCAGCAAAGAAGAATTTGCCACTTTGACCTTTTAATAATATCTGCTTCCTCCATACATGTAGAAAGAAGTAATTCTATATAACGATCTTTATCTCACTTAGAATTCGGATTCTTCCTCTAATTTAGAAGCAAACCTTTGTTGCATTTTTTTAAAAAAATATTCATTTATTTGAAAGGAAGAGAGAATGGATGCTTCAGTCCCTCTAGCCACTGCAAATGAACTCCAGACACATGTACCACCGTCTGGCTTACATGGGTTCTGGGGAATCGAACCTGGGTCCTTAAGCTTTGCAGGCAAGCACCTTAACCACTAAGCCACCTCTTCAGCTCCTTTGTTGCATTTTTATCTTTTCCTTTTTTCTTCTTTGCTTCTGTAGATTTAATAATCCTTTATATTTCTATGTGTGTCTGTAGAATCTCCCAAATTTTCTCTAATATGACTGCTGCCAGCCCCTTTGAGTCATAGGATATTTATTTATTTATTTATTTATTTTTGGTTTTTCTTTTTTTTTTTTCCTTTTTTTTTTTTTTGGTTTTTTGAGGTAGGGTTTCACTCTAGCCCAGGCTGACCTGGAATTCACTATGGAGTCTCAGGGTGGCCTCGAACTCACAGCGATCCTCCTACCTCTGCCTCCCGAGTGCTGGGATTAAAGGCGTGCGCCACCACGCCCGGCTTATTTTTGGTTTTTCGAGGTAGGGTCTCACTCTAGCCCAGGCTAACCTGGAATTCACTATGGAGTCTCAGGGTGGCCTCGAACTCACGGCAATCCTCTCACCTCTGCCTCCCGAGTGCTGGGATTAAAAGTGTGTGCCACCACGCCCGGCTTATTTTTGGTTTTTCGAGGTAGGGTCTCACTCTAGCCCAGGCTAACCTGGAATTCACTATGGAGTCTCAGGGTGGCCTCGAACTCACGGCAATCCTCCCACCTCTGCCTCCCGAGTGCTGGGATTAAAGGTGTGCACCCCCACGCCCAGCTGAGTCATAGGATATTTATAACAAAACATTTTGTATCCCTAGTGGAGAGTGAGAGCATTTGCTTATGTATACAAATATTGTTGCTATTAATACTAGTTTGTCCTACATCCACAAATTCAAATTGTTTTAGAATGTGCACCCCAAGAGAGCACAGTTACCTTTCTCGCTCTCTCCTGCATCCTCTGCCTAGCCCTTTGGGTACTCAATAAATTTGTATTGAAGCCGGGCATGGTGGTGCACGCCTTTAATCCCAGCACTTGGGAGGCGGAGGTAGGAGGATCACTCTGAGTTCGAGGCCACCCTGAGAAGACTACATAGTGAATTCCAGGTCAGCCTGAGCTAGAGTGAGACCCTGCCTCAAAAAAAAAAAAAAAATTATTGAATGAGCCAGTTACAGGAAAGGGCCATTTCTAGGGCTGCCTTAGTCTTAACACCCCTCCACATACTTTCTTGTCCCTAAATGAACTCTTCTCTTCACTCTACTCTCCACTGATCATATTCACTTGTTCTTTAGCCATGATTACAACACCTTATTTAAATGAAATGGGGAGCCGGGCGTGGTGGCGTATGCCTTTAATCCCAGCACTTGGGAGGCAGAGCTGGGAGGATCGCCGTGAGTTCGAGGCCACCCTGAGACTCCATAGTGAATTCCAGGTCAGCCTGAGCTAGAGTGAAACCCTACCTTGAAAAACCAAAAAAAAAAAAAAAAAAAAATGAAATGAGGGGCTGGGGAGATGGCTTAGCAGTTAACGCATTTGCCTGTGAAGCCTAAGGACCCAGGTTTGATTCCCCAGTACCCATGTAAGCCAGATAAGGTAGCGAATGTGTCTGGAGTTCGTTTGCAGTGGCTAAATGCCCATTCATTATCTCTATCTCCCTCTCTCAAATAAATAAATAAATATTTTAAATGAAATGGGGCTGGGCTTAGTGGTGCACACCATTAGGTAGAAGGATCGTTTTGAGTTCAAGGCCAGCCTGGGGCTGCAGAGTCACTTGCAGGTCAGTATGGGTTAGAGTGAAACCCTGCCTCAAAAACAAATAATAAATGGAATTGTGTGCAGATACAGGAAGTTAGGGTGCAAGCAAAACAAAAAACTGGGAAACATTTCATCATTTCTATGAGTGATGACTAAAACTAGATGCTTTTAAATTTTATTTGCAAGCAGAGGTGGGGGAATGGGCACACCAGGGCCTCTTGCCACTGGAACAAACTACAGATACATGTGCACTTTGTGCATCTGGCTTTACTGGGTTCTAGGGAATCAAACCCAGGCTGTGAGGCCCTGCAAGCAAGCACCTTTAATTGCTGAGCCATCTCTAGGCCAGCAAATGCTTTTTAAAAATTATATTTTGGGAGCTGGGCGTGGTGGTGCATGCCTTTAATCCCAGCACTCGGGAGGCAGAGGTAGGATCGCCGTGAGTTTGAGGCCACCCTGAGACTCCATTAGTGAATTCCAGGTCAGCCTGGGCTAGAGTGAGACCCTACCTCGAAAAACCAAAAAAAAAAAAAAAAAAAAAAAAAATATATATATATATATATATATATATATATATATATATATATTTTGTTTATGAGATAGAGAGGGGGGAGAGAATTGGTGCACCAGGAGCCTTTAGCCACTGCAATCGAACTCTAGAAGCTTGCGCCATCTTGTGTGCTTGTGACCTTGTGCGCATGCATCACCTTGTGCACCTGGCTTATATGGGTTCTGGGGAGTCAAACCTGGGTCCTTAGGCAGCTTAGAAGTGACTTAACTGCTAAGCCATCTCTCCAGCCCCCAGCAGATGCTTTTAACAATTGCTATCTTCTCTCCTATTTATAATGCTTTGCATTACTTAGCATGGAATTTTAGAGTGTTTGATGTTTTGTGCACAGAGCTCATTATAGTAAGCAAGGCCTATATCCGAATTAATATTTCCTTATTCCTATGTACCCTGTAGTACCTAAGATAAAAGGGTAAGGACTGGTTGTAAATTATTTTCTCTACCATTTATTAGGTATGGCCCATTTTGCTCCTTGGTCTCCGCCCTCCCCCCCAAAAAAAGAGGGGGCCTAATCCCCTTCCTGTTTAATTATTATTGTTTGTTTGTTTTTTTTTGAGATAGGGTTTCAGTCTAGTCCAGGCTGACCTCGAATTCATTATGTAGTCTCAGGGTGGCCCTGAACTCATGGTGGTCCTCTTACCTATGCTTTCCAAGTGCTGGGATTAAAGAAAGGTGTGTGTCACCACGCCTGGCTTAAAATATTTTTTAAATTTTTATTTATTTATTCATTTGACAGAGAAAGAGGGGGAGAGAGAGAGAGAGAATGAATGGGCACGCTAGGGCCTCCAGCCGCTGCAAACGAACTCCAGATGCTTGCGCCCCCCTGTGCATCTGGCTAACGTGGGTCCTGGGGAATCCAACTTAGGTCTTTTGGCTTTGCAGGCAAACGCCTTAACCACTAAGCTGTCCCTCCATTTTAAGCCCGGCTTAAATTTTTTTTTTGAGAGAAAGAATGAGTATGGGTTGCCAGGGCCTCTTTCTACCTCAGAAGAACTCCAGATGCATGTGCCACTTTGTGCATCTGGCTTTACATTGGTACTGGGGAATCAAACTCAGGCCTTTTCAAGCAAGTGTCTTTTACCGTTGAGCTATCTCTCCACTCCCCCCCATCCCAACTTGAGAAAGGTCTTGTATACTCCAGGCTGGCCTTGAACTTACTATATGGCTAAGGATGACCTTGAACTTCTGATCGTCCTGAGTCCACTAGGACTGTGATTACAGGTATACACCAACATGCCTGATTTTATGCCTCTTATCAGTAAAAATGGAAAAACATAAATCTCTTCTGTCTCTTTGGATTGCTGTGAAAAAATTAAATGAATTTAATAAAGGTAATTCTGTAGTCTACAAGACTCCAAAAATATTTCTTGGAGAGCTCTACACCAAATGATCAGTAAATGTATTGAACTGCTCACAAAAGAAAAAATTTCATGTATAAACAATTAAGAGTCTGCCTCTCCGGGCGTGGTGGCTCACGCCTTTGGTCCCAGCACTTGGGAAGTAAGAGGTAGGAGGATCGCTTGGAGTTCGAGGCCAGCCTGAGCTAGAGCGAGACATTAACCTCGAAATACAAACAAAAGAGTCAGCAGTCAGCCCTATCGGATTTATTATTGTCTGCTGTGACGAGTGGTAAAAAAGCAAGTAGGCTAGGATTTACACAAGAGCCCAAAAGCTGCCAGAAAACTGAGAAATAAACAACCCAGGCAGCCGACCGCCTTCCAGACCGCGCCTTCATCTAGGAGGAGTTTCTGACAGACAGTTCGTCTCAGCCACTCTGGTTGCGAGTTTTTTCAGCTTCCAACCTCTCCATGACGTGGGTAGCAGCGAGCCTTGGCCAATGGGAGCACATCAGTTTAAGAGCGGTAGCCAATCAGCGCTTAGGAGCTCAGCGCTGAGTTAGGAACGGCTGGAGCTGCCTGAGAGCCAGTGGCGCGGCGCAAGGCGGCGGCGGCGGTGGCGGCGGCGGAGGTAAGATGGCGTTGCTTGTTGTTCTTCACCTTTTCCGTCGGGCTGCTGCTCGCGCTTTCTGTCAGCTGAGGGTAGATACCTCGCTTCAAACAACATTGGATTCACTTTTTCTCCGCCTGTGAGCCTCCGGGAACCAGGTTCTCTGGTGTCCGGGGGCTTAGAACAAAATGGCGCTTGCGCGGCGGCCGGGCCGTGAGCTGGCTCCGAGGCGGGACAAAGGCGGCGTGCGGGGAGCGGAAGCGGGGGTGGGGCGCGACGCGCTTGCGGGTGCCGGGTGGCGCTAGGCCTGGAGAGGCCGTCCGCGTGCTAGGGTCGGGCGGGGCATGGCATGGAAGTGACACGTGCCGCCGACACTTGGGGAGGGTTCGCAGTGGGTTTGGCAGCCCGACTGCTGCCTGTCTTTTTAGACACTATCAGGAATTGTGGAGCAGGTATTTAGGCAAGGTTAAGGTTATTTATTTATTTAGAGAAGCAGAGAGAGAGAGAGAGAATATGAATGGGGGGCGCCAGGGCCTCTAGCACCGCAAATGAACTCCATATGCATGTGGCACCTTGTGCGTCTGGCTTTACGTGGGTTCTGAGGAATCAAACCTGGGTCCTTTTCCTTTGCTGGCAAGCGCCTTAACTCCTAAGCTGTCTCTCCAGCCCCAAGGTCATTTTTTAAAATTAAACTATTGTACTTATTGAAGGAAGTCAAAGAAAGGCACCCATGTGGCTGGAGATCCCACATGGAGGGCCTGGGGAAAAACGCGTGGAAAAAGAACAGAAAGTTCAAGGAGCAACTGCCATGTGGGGAGCTGGAGCAGATAAAGAACCCATGCAGAGAGTAAGGGCTAGGGGGCCCTCCCGGCTGGGCCTGGGCCAGGGCTGAGCCAGGCCAGGCGCAGCCGAGGGAAAAACTCACATCTGGAAGTTCCCAAGTGACCAGAGAGAGCGAGCCTGCTCTTCCCTTGCAAAGGTATTTATGATCAAGGTAATTTTTTAAAATAAGAAATCATGAAGGATTCTGGACATTTATTTGTTTATTGATTGAGAGAGAGAAAAAAAAAAAAAAAAACGAGTATGCCAGGGACCCTAGCTACTGCAGATGAACTCCATATGCAAGCGCGACCTTGTGCATCTGGCTTTACCTGGGTACTGGAAAATTAAGCCTGGGTCCTCAGGCTTCTTAGACAAGCGACTTAACCACTAAGCCCTCTCTCCAGCCTAGGACCATTTTTTGATAGTGTGTATTTGTGAATGGGCACACGGGGGGTGGGGGTGGGGGGGAGTGACTCCAATGCTGTTTGAAAAAGTAGCCGCTTTTCGAGTGTGGCTGGGGAATTGAAGCCCGGTCTCAGGCTTTGTGGTGAGCATCTTTAACCACTGAGCCATCTCTCCACATTTTGAATTTTCTCTACAGGCTTTGGCATGAATAGGATTCGGATTCACGTCTTGCCAACCAATCGGGGGAGGATCACCCCAGTGCCCAGATCTCAAGAGCCCCTTTCTTGTTCATTTACGCATCGCCCATGCTCTCAACCTCGTCTGGAGGGCCAGGAGTTTTGCATTAAGCATATCCTTGAAGACAAGAATGCACCCTTCAAGCAGTGTAGTTATATATCTACAAAGAATGGAAAAAGATGTCCCAGCGCTGCCCCAAAGCCAGAGAAGAAAGATGGGTATATATGATTCTTGTGCCGTTAGTCTTTTTTTTTTTTTTTTTTGGTGTTTATTTTGTTTGTTTTTTTCAAGGTGTAGGGTCTTTCTCTAGCCCAAGCTGACCTGGAATTCACCATGTAGTCTCAGACTGCCATCCGTCCTCCTCCCTCTGCCTCCGGAGTGCTGGGATTAAAGATGTGCACCACTACGTCCAGAAAACAACAACAACACACACCTTTTTCTCAAGAGTGCAGTGGTGCTTGGCTATTTTTATTTTTTCGAGGTAGGGTTTCACTGTAGTCCAGGGTTTCACTCTAGTCCAGGCTGACCTGGAATTCATATGTAGTCTCAGGGTGGCCTTGAACTCATGATCCTCCTACCTCTGTCTCCTGAGTGCTGGGATTAAAGGCGTGCACCACCATGCCCCACTCTCTCTTTTTTAAATTTTGTATTTATTTTTATTTATTTATTTGGGAGCAACAGACAGAGAGAAAGAGGCAGATAGAGAATGGGCACGCCAGGGCCTCCAGCCACTGCAAACGAACTCCAGATGTGTGCACCCCCTTGTGCATCTGGCTTACGTGGGACCTGGGGCATCAAGACTTGAACCATTGTCCTTAGGCTTCACAGGCAAGCGCTTTAACTGCTAAGCCATCCCTCCAGCCCTTTTTTTTTTTTTTTTTTTAGTTTTTTGAGGTATGGTCTCTCTCTAGCCCAGGCTGGCCCTTGAACTCTCAGTGATCTGTTCTCTGCCTCCTGAGTGCTTGGATTAAAGGCATGTGGCACTACACCTGGCTTTTTTTTTATTTACATGAGAGAGAGAATGGGCACACCAGGGTCTTCAGCCATTGCAAACGAACTCTAGATGCATGTGTTCCCTTGTGCATCTGGCTTACGTGGGTCCTAGGGAATTGAATTGGGGTCCTTTGGCTTTGCAGGAAAACACCTTTCTTTTTTTTTCTTTTGACTATTTTTATTTACTGAGTGCGAGAGAGAATATGAATAGGTGTGCTAGGGCCTCTAGCCATTGCAAACAAACTCCAGACACGTGGATCACCTTGTGCATATGGCTTACGTGGGTCCTGGGGAATTTAACCTGAGTCCTTTGACTTTGCAGGCAAGTGCCTTAACAGCTAAGCCATCTCTCCAGCCCCATCTGGCTTATTTTTGCTTTTAGTCATTATTATTTATTATTTTTGGAAGTAGGATCTCTAGTTCAGGTTGACCTAGAATTCCCTATGTAGTCTCAGTGTGGCCTTGAACTCATAGTAATCCTCTTAACCTCTGCCTTCCAAGTGCTGGAACTGAAGGCTAAAGGTATATGCCACAACGCCTGGCTGCTATTATATTATTATTTATTTATTTATTTTGAGGCCTGGAACTGACTTTGTAGTCCCAATTGGCCTGGAGCTCTTGGTAACCTACCTCAGCTGGGATTGAAGGAGTGAGTCACCACACCCATCCCCCATTACGTATTTATACATTCATTTGTCTCCATCATGCCAAGCACAGGTTTTGCCTCTGAGCTATATACCCCCAAACTCCTAGTTTTTATTAAGTGTATTTAGTTTTAAAAGACAGTCTTACGATGTAGTCTTTTTTTTTTTTTTTTTTTTTTTTGGTTTTTGGTTTTTCGAGGTAGGGTTTCACGCTGGCCCAGGCTAACCTGGAATTAACTATGTAGTCTCAGGGTGCTCATGAACTCACAGTGATCCTCCTACCTCTGCCTCCCGAGTGTTGGGATTAAACGCGTGCGCCACCACGCCCAGTTTACAATGTAGTCTTGTATGGCTATTAATTCTCAGCAATCTTCTGCCTCAAATGCTGGAATTATAGGCCTGCAGCCTTAGTCCTAGCTTGCTTGATTTTAATTTTAAAGTGAGAAAAAAGGGTATGGTGTGTAGGCTTGGACATACATCATACCTAGGTTTTTAGGTTTTGTGTTTGTGAAATTGGGGTTAAATGTGTATATCTGGGGGGGGCAGAAATCAATAAACATTAAGATGTGAAAACTGGGGTATTTTGGACTTGGGTCTTTTAGTTTATGCTAAATTAGTAGTTCTTTTTCTGTTTTAGACAGTCTCACTGTGTAGCCCAGACTAGCTTTGAGCTCCCAGTTCTGCTTCAGTGTCCAGAGTACAGACATTACTGCCTGTACCACCATAATCACCCTAAATTATTATTTAAGTTTTCTCTAGCGCAGACTGACCTGGAATTCAGTTTGTAGTCTCAAGGTGGCCTTGAACTCAGAGCAATCCTCCTACCTCAGCCTCCCAAGTGCTGGGATTAAAGATGTGCACCACCACCCCCTGCACAAAGTGCCACTGTGCATCTGGGTTTATATGGGTACTGAAGTATTGAACCTGAGCTGGCAGGCTTTTTTGATTTTTTTAAAAAAGATATTTACTTATTTTTTTTGTTGTTTGTTTGTTTATCGAGGTAGGGTCTCACTGTAGCTCAGGCTGACCTGGAATTCACTATGTAGTCTCAGGGTGACCTCGAACTCATGGAGATCCTCCTACCTCTATCTCCTGAGTGCTGGGATTAAAGGCATGCACCACCATGCCCGGCTTATATTTTAATTAATTAATTAATTTGAGAGAGATACAGAAATAGGCAGGTAGAGAGAGAATGGGTGCGTCAAGGCCTCCAGCCACTGCAAATGAACTCCAGATGAGTGTACTTCCTTGTGCATCTGGCTTATGTGGGTCCTGGGGAGTCAAACCTGGGTCCTCTGGCTTTGTAGGCAAATGCCTTACCAGCTAAGCCATCCCTCCAGCCCTATTTTTATTTTATTTTATTTTATTATTACTTTTTTTTGAGGTAGGGTCTCACTGTAGTCCAGGCTGACCTGGAGTTCACTTTGTAGTCTCAGGGTGGCATTGAACTCATGGTGATCCTCCTACCTCTGCTGGGGTTAAAGGTGTGCATTACCACGCCCAGCTTATTTTTATTTAGAGGGGATTGTCACACCAGGGCCTCAGCCACTGAATTCAAACTTCAGATGCTTGCGCCACGTAGTGGGCAGGTGCAACCTTGTGCTTGCCTCACCTTAGTATGTCTGGTTTACATGGGATCTGGAAAGTCAAACATGGGTCCTTAGGCTTTGCAGGCAAGTGCCATAACTGCTAAACCATCTCTCCAGCCCTACATTTTTTATTTTTTATTTTTTAAAAATATTGATAAGCACAGAGGAAGAGAATATGGGTGTGCTAAAGTCTCCAGCTGTTGCAAATGAACTCCAGAAGCATGCCCTACTCTGTGCATCTGGAATTACATGGGTACTGGGGAATCAAACCCTGTTTATTAGGCCAGGCAAGCGACTTAGCTGCTGAGTCATTTCTCCAGCCCTAAAACATCTTTTTTTTTTTTTTTTTTTTTTCCCCGAGGTAGGGTCTCACTCTGGCCCAGGCTGACCTGGAATTCACTATGTAGTCTCACGGTGGCCTTGAACTCATGGCAATCCTCCTACCTCTGCCTCCTGAGTGCTGGGATTAAAGGAGTGCACCACCATGCCCAGCTAAAACATCATTAAAAAAAAATTATTTATTTCAGCAAGAGAAAGAGCCAGAGAGAGAGAAAGAGAGGGAGATTGAGAATGAGAATTGGTGTGCCACGCCCTCTAGCTACTGCAAATGAACTCCAGACATGTGCCACCTTGTGCATCTGGCTTGTATGGGTACTGGGGAGTGGAACCTGGGTCCTTAGGCTTTGCAGGCAAGCGCCTTAACCACTAAGCCATTTCTCCAGCCCCCTAAACTATTCATTTTTTAATTATTTACTTTAATTAGAGACCAATGGAGGGAGGGAGGGAGAGAGAGAATAGGTGTGCCAGGGCCTGTAAACAGACTCCAGATGCATGCTTCACCTTTTGCATCTGGCTTACATAGGACCTGGAGAATCTAATAACAGCACTTGGAGGTTGAGGGAGAATGGCCCTGAGTTTGCTGGCTAGCTATACATATTCGTACAGAAAAACCAAGTGAATTGAGTTTGAGCCAGTTTCTTTGATGCACTGGATTTTTTAAGGTGTGAATATAAGTGATTTTATTTTTATGAAAATAATTGAAAGGCCAGTGACAATGGAAGTCATGGAACCTTTTCAAGAAGGAACTACAAAATAATAATTTGTCTCTGCAGGGTGTCCTTCTGTGCTGAACATGCTCGTAGGAATGCCCTAGCACTTCATGCTCAAATGAAGAAGAACAACCCAGGGCCTATGGGTGAAACACTCTTGTGCCAGTTGAGCTCATATGCGAAGACAGAGCTGGGCTCTCAGACTCCAGAAAGTAGCCGCAGTGAAGCCAGCCGAATACTGGGTAAGGATTGCTCCTGGAGTAGAAAAGGAAGAAAGTTAAGAAAGGATTTATTTTAGCACAGTTGGGTTGAACATGTTTTACAATGCTGTTGTTTAGTTGGGAATTTGGTGAGAATTTCAGGATTGCTATTGCTGTTCACCAACTATTTTGAATTTGCAACAGATTTGCCTTAGATTTAGCATGGACTTATCTAATGGTCTGGTGATCTTTTATTAAGCTATTTTTAAAGATTTTGAATTTTAAAGTTTGGGTTGATTTCTTAAGGAATGTAGCTATATGTGGTGGAGTTACAGAGGTGGGAAGTCTTAATGGCTGCTCTCCTTCCTTGTCTTAGATGAAGACAGCTGGAGTGATGGGGATCAGGAACCCATTACTGTGGATCAGACATGGAGAGGTGACCCTGACAGTGAAGCTGATAGCATAGACAGTGATCAAGAAGATCCCCTAAAGTAAGTTGTAGCTCCACAAAAGGCTTTTGAATATTTTATGTAGTTAGTATGTAGAATGTAGTATGGTATGCTGTTAATAAAGTAATAAACCTAGGTAAGGTAGGTGTCGTGGTTCATTACCATCTTGCTTCAAGACAAGGTTTGGTTCTTTTGTAGAAGTCTTGTAACTTGAAAGGATCTTTGAAAGTTAATCCTAGGTTGAAGTAGGATGGCAATAAATCCAAGGCCAGCCTGGGCTGCAGAGTGAATCTAGGTTAGCCTGGGCTGGAGTGAAACTTTTACTTTGGGAAAAAAAAACAGAAGGAATTCTAAAAATATACATACATACATACTGTATTTATTTATTTTTTGGTTTTTCGAGGTAGGGTCTTGCTCTGGCCCAGGCTGACTTGGAATTTACTGTGTAGTCTCAGGGTGGCCTTGAACTTATGGCAGTCCTCCTACCTCTGCCTCCCAAGTGCTGGGATTAAAGGTGTGCACCACCACGCCTGTCTTATTTATTTTTATTTATTTATTTATTTTTTGAGGCAAGCCCAACAGACCATTTTGTGTGTGTGTGTGTGCGTGTGTGCAGGAGAAAGAGACAGAGAAAGAGAGAGAATTGGTGCTCTAGGGCCTCCAGCCACTGCAGTCTAACTCCTGGTGTATGTGCCACCTTATGCTCCTATGTGACCTTGTGCTCTTGTGTCACTTTGTGTGTCTGGCTTACGTGGGACCTCGAGAGTTGAATGTGTGTTGTTAGTCTTCGCAGGTAAGTGCCTTAACCGCTGATCCATCTCTCCAGCCTGGAAAACTTTTTTTTTTTTTTTTTTTTTTTTTTTTTTTTGTTTCGGAGGTAGGATCTCACTGTAGCTCAGGCTGACCTGGAATTCACTGTGTAGTTTCAGGGTGGCCTCAAACTCTAGGCGATCCTCCCACCTCTGCCTCCTCAATGCTGGGATTAAAGGCATGCACCACCATACCTGGCACTATTTTTAAATTTTTTAAATTTTTATTTATGTATTTATTTGACAGGGGGCTGGAGAATGGGCGTGGCAGGGCCTCCAGCCACTGCAAAGGAACTTCAGAAGCGTGTGCCCCTTGTGCATCTGGCTAACGTGGGTCCTGGGGAATCGAACCTGGGACCTTTGGCTTTACGGGCAAACCCCTTAACCGCTAAGCCATCCCTCCAGCCCAGTTTTTTTTTTTTTTAATGTTTTTATTACAAGGAGAGAGAGAGGGAGAGCATGTGTGTGCCAGGGCCTCCAGCTGCTGCAAAGAGCTCCAGACAAATGTGAGTACTGGGGAATCAAACTCTGATTGTCAGGTTTTGCAAGCAAGCACCTTAACCATTGAGCCATCTGTCCAGCCCATTAATGAGTTTTGAGCAGCTGGGCATGGTGGTGTATGCCTTTAATTCCAGTGCTCAGGAGGCAAAGGTAGGAGGTTCACTGAACTGAGACCAACCTGGGACTATCGAGTGATTTCCAGGTCAGCCGGGGCTACAGTGAGACCCTACCTTGAATAAAAACAAGGAAAAAGAAAATATTTTTTTGATTTTGTTTTTTTCGATGGCACATGTGTCTAGAATTTGTTTGCAGTGGCTAGAGGTCTTGGTGCGCCCATTCTCTTTCTCTCAAGTAAATAAGCAAAAATATTTAAAGGATTTTTAACATTAGATCATACACATCAGAAATTGTAGGGGAGGGCTGGAGAGATGGCTTAGCGGTTAAGGCACATGCATGCAAAATGTATGGATCCAGGTTTGATTCTCCAGGTCCCACATAAGTCAGATGCACATGGATGTGCCTGAGTCTGGAGTTTGTTTGCAGTGGCTGGAAGCCCTGGCGTGCCCATTCTCTCCCCGCCCCCTTTAATAAATAAATAAAAATAAATTTAAAAAATTGTAGGGGAGCTGGGCATCGTGGCGCATACCTTTAATCCCATTACTCAGGAGGCAGTGGTAGAAGGATTGCTGTGAGATCGACGCCGTTCTGAGACTTCAGAGTGAATTTCAGGTCAACCTGGGCTAGAGTAGAACCCTACCTTGAAAAAAAAGATCATTTAGGATTATATTTTTTTGATTTTTTATCTTTTTTTATTTTTTTAGGATTATATTTTCTGAGAAATAATTTCATCCATTCTGATTGAGTAATCTCTAGTCAGCTGTTCAGGAAGTAGTACTTTAGAAAATAAATAGCTTGGATGGATATGTATTGTGTAGTAGGAGTCTCTTAGCAGTAATAACTTAGACCAAATATACACATTCTGTTTTTTTTCCCTGTTGTGGTTCTAGATGGTCAAAGGTTTGCCAGTTTAATTGATGCTCTATATCATCACAAGGTTTTTGGTGTGATAAACGCTAAACTTCCAAGGCCTAGAAAGCTGTTTTGCCAGTAGTCTAGAGTAGATCATACTGTAATAGGCACATTTGTACTAATCTAATCCATCAGAGGCCTTGAACTCACAGTTACCCTACTACTTCTGCCTTCCAAGTGCTGAGATTTAAGGCATGTGCCATTATACCTGGCCCAGTTAAATTTATTTTTCTGGGGGGGGGTTCAAGGTAGGACCTCAACTCTAGATCAGGCTGACCTGGAATTCACTATGTAGTCTCAGGGTAGCCTCCTCGAACTCATGATCCTCCTACCTCTGTCTCCCAAGTGCTGGGATTAAAGGCATGTGCCACCACTCCTGGCTTAATAATACCATTTTTTTAAAGTTCAGCCTGGTGTGGTGGTGCATGCCTTTAATCCCAGCACTCGGGAAGCAGGAGGAATGCCATGAGTTTGAGGCCACCCTAGGACTACATAGTGAGTTCTAGGTCACTCTGGGCTAGAATGAGACCCTATCCTTGTGGGGGTGGGGATGGGAGAGAGAGAGGCTGGAGAAATGGCTTAGCAGTTAAGGTACTTGCCTGTGAAGCCTAAGGATCCAGGTTAGATTCCCCAGTACTCATGTAAGTCAGATGCACAAGGTGGCACATGTGTCTGGAGTTTGTTTGCAGTGGCTGCAGGCCCTGGTGTGCCCAATCTTTCTCTCCCTCTTTCATTCCCCCCCCCCTCTTTCTTTCTCTCAAATAAGTAAATAATTTTTTTTTTAAAAAAAGAAACTAACAGGGTCTGGAGGAATGGCTTAGCAGTTAAGGCGATTGCCTACAAAGCCAAAGGACCCAGGTTTGATTCCCTAGGGCCCACATAAGCCAGATGCACAAGGGCGTGCATGTGTCTCGAGTTCATTTGCAGTGGCTAGAGGCCCTGCTGTGGCCATTTTCTCTGTCTCTCTTTGACTCAATTCCTTTTTTTAAAAAAGTTTAAGTTTAAAAAATAGTTTAAGTATTATGTCTTCATTTACATATTGTGGAAAAGTTTTTGTGTTGTTAATATTACTGGGGATTTATTAAAAAGTTGTTTTTTTTAGGGCTGGAAAGATGGCTTAGAGGTTAAGGCATTTGTCTGCAAAGCCAAAGGATCCCGGTTCATTTACCCAGGACCCACGTAAGCAAGATACACAAGGGGGCGCACGCGTCTGGAGTTCGTTTGCAGTGGCTGGAGGCCCTGGCGTGCTCATTCTCTCTCTCAAATAATTAATAAATAATAAAAAATATTTTTTAAGAAGTTTTTTAAAATTTTTATTTATTTATTTATTAGAGAGAGAGAGGTAGAGAAAGAGAATGGACATGCCAAGGCCTCCAGCCACTGCAAATGAACTCCAGACACGTGCGCCCCCTTGTGCATCTGGCTTACGTGGGTCCTGGGGAATTGAACCGGGGTCCTTTGGCTTTGCAGGCAAATGCCTTAACCTCTAAGCCATCTGTCCAGCCCTCACTTTTTTTTTTTTTTTTTTTTTAAATTTTGTGCTTTTTCCAGGTAGGGTCTCACTCTGGCCCAGGCGGACCTGGAATTAACTATGTAGTCTCAGGGTGGCCTTAAACTTATGGCAATCCTCCTACCTCTGTCTCCCAAGTGCTGAGATTAAAGGTGTGCGCCACCATACCTGGCTTCACTGGGGATTTAAAAAAATATGTGTTTATTTATTTGAGAGAGAGGAGGAAGCAGATAGAATGGGTGCGCCAGGGTCTGTAACCACTGCAGATGAACTCCAGACCTGTGCGCCCCTTGTGCATCTGGCTTATGTGGGTTCTGGGGAATTAACCGGGGTCCTTAGGCTTCACAGGCAGATGCCTTAATTGCTAAGCTATCTCGCCAGTCCTTATTATAATTAGAATTTTTGCTTTATCTCTCTGCAGTTACATATATGTCATATTCTCCAATGTGACCATTCACTTAATTGCTTTAAAAAGTAATCTTTTTTGTTTATTTTTATTATTGATAGCTTCCATAAGTACAGATAATAACCCGTGATAATTTCTTCCCCCCTCACAACTCCACTCTCCCATCATATCCCCTTTCCCTCTTAATCGGACTCTTATTTTGATGTCATCATCCTTTCCTCCTATTTTAATGGTCTTGTGTAGGTAGTGTCAGGCACTGCAAGGTCATGGATATCCAGGCCATTTTGTGTCTGAAAGAGTGCATTGTAAGAAGTCCTGTCCTTCCTTTGCTTCAAAAATAATCTTTCTTTTTGAGGTAGAAATACCTCCTCCTTCAATGCTAGATTTCACTGTAGTTTCCACCCATCCAATTCTAGCTCTTCAGGAGGGGATGCACTAGTCTTACTAGAATAGCACAAAGCAGGTATTTTGGGAGATATGTATCTCTGCAGAATCATTGAATGTAAATTCCTTCTCTTCCTAAGAAAAGTAAATGGCACCAACAGCCTAGCAAAAGGTCTCAAGAAAGTGACACTAAAACCCATCTTGAAGAAAATAGACATCTAAGAAAACCCTTGAAGCTTACACATGCCTAGGCTTCCTGTACTTGAAGGCTTAGTGCACATGGCTCACAAAGCCATCTTCTCGCCATGGTGTCGCCGCAGGAAGGCACGTGCCAGGCGGGAAGCTTGGCCGAAGAGCACGCTCCGCTCGTGGGTCGACGCTGAAAGTCTAATATATTCTTTTTTAAAAGTATGTGTGTATGGGGACTGGAGAGATGGCTTAGCAATTAAGACGTTTGCCTGTGAAGCCTAAGGACCCAGGTTTGATTCCCCAGTACCCATGTAAGCCAGATGCAAAAAGTGGCACGTGTCTGGAGTTTGTTTGCACTGGCTGGAGGCCCTGGCATGCCCATTTTCTTTCTCTCTGTGCCTCTTTCTCCCTGTCTTTCTCTCAAATAAATAAAAATGTTTGTTTGTGTATGCGTATGGGCACAGTTGCCACACTGCATGTATAAAAGTTACAGAATAAAGCCGGGCGTGGTAGCGCACATCTTTAATCCCAGCACTCAGGAGGCAGAGGTAGGAGGATTGCTGTGAGTTTGAGGCCACCCTGAGAATACAGAGTTAATTCCAGGTCAGCCAGAGCTAGAGTGAGACCCTACCTTGAAAAACAAAAGCAAAAAACAAAAGTTATAGAACACTAATGGTGTCTGTGTTCCACCTTCTTTGAGATAGTTTCTTTCTAACTTTTTTTCTTGAAGTAGGGTCTCGCTGTAGCCCAGGCTGACCTGGAATGAACTGTGCAGTCTCAGGGTGGCCTCAAATTTATGGCAATCCTTCTACCTTTGCCTCCCTAGTGCTGGATTGCCACCATGCCTGGCTAACACTTTAATTTTTTTTTTTTTTTTCCTTTTTCGAGGTAGGGTCTCCATCTAGCTCAGGCTGGCATAGAATTCACTGCGTAGTCTCAGGGTGGCCTTGAAACTCATGGTGCTCCTCCTACCTCTGCCTCCTGAGTGCTGGGATTAAAGGCTTGTGATACCATCCTTGGCTCTTCATCTTTAATTTTTTTTAAAATTATTTTATTTATTTGAGACAGAGATTGAAAGGAGAAAAAGAGAGAATGGGCACACCAGGGCCTTCTGCAGCCACTGTAAATGAACTCCAGATAGATGCATGTGCCACCTTGTGCATTTGGGTTCTGTGGGTCTTGGTGAATTGAACCTGGGTCCTTTGGCTTTGTAGGCCAATGCTTTTACTACCTTGTTACTGTTTTCTTGTGCTTTGCTAAATTCTTTTTTTAATTCTAGACATGCTGGTGTCTACACTGCTGAAGAAGTGGCTCTTATTATGCGTGAAAAGCTAATTCGTTTGCAGTCTTTGTACATTGATCAGTTTAAACGGCTACAGCACTTGCTCAAGGAGAAGAAGCGTCGGTACTTGCAAAATCGCAAAGTTGAACATGAAGCGCTAGGCAAGTTTAATGAAGTTCAGTTTGCCTATCTTATAGCCAAAGATTTCTTTTTTTCCTTTTGTTAATTTGGAAAAGCATCCTTGATAGATTTCTTTGCAAATTGCATCTTGACTCCAGTCTGGACTACTTAGTGAGTTCCAAGCTGGCCTATACCACAGACTGAAATCCTGTTTAAAAAAAAAAAGCAAACTTGTCTTTTGTGACCATCTAGGTAGCAGTCTCCTGACGGGCCCAGAGGGACTTTTGGCCAAAGAAAGGGAGAATTTGAAACGATTAAAATGTCTTCGGCGATACCGCCAGCGCTATGGAGTAGAAGCCTTATTACACAGGCAGCTGAAGGAACGCAGAATGCTGGCCACAGATGGTGCTGCCCAACAGGTAGTTTGTTTATATACCTTTGGGTTTATATATTTACTTTATTTAGCTAAATTTTGGCATATGTATGGTTGTGGGCACATGGGTGGCCAGATGACCACTTTGAGTGTTAGTGCTCTTTTTATTTTATTTTATTTATTTTTTATTTTTTTATTTTTCGAGGTAGGGTCTCACTCTAGCCCAGGCTGACCTGAAATTCACTCTGTATTCTCAGGCTGACCTCGAACTCTTGGTGATCCTCCTACCTCTGCCTCCCGAGGAGTGCTGTCATTAAAGGCATGTGCCACCACATTGAGGTAGATTTTTAAGTTCTTTGGTTCAGAGTCCTCAATTCAGAAATAGGCCTGAGTTAAGCCTAAATGGCTTGGGAATCTGGTTTTAAAAAAGGATAAGAGCTTGCTACAATGGTGCATGCCTGGTTATCACAATATTTGTTAGGAGAGTGAGGCAGGAATCATGAGTTAGAAGCCAGCCTGGCTACATAGTGAGACCTTATGAATGAATGAATGACATATGTACATATGTACATACCAAATTGCTAGAAGAATAGTAGCAGTTGAATGTCGAGAAGTAAGGTGGATGGGAAGTTGTATGTTCATTCTTACTTGATTTGTTGATGCATCACATGAATTTGTACTAGTTTTGTGTCACTGTGAAACAATATGCAACTTAAGAGAGGAAAAGTTTATTTTGGCTCAGTTTTAGAAGTTTTAATCCATCATATCCTAGAGAAAGAACATGGTAGAGCAGAGTAGTTCACATCATGGTGGCTAGGAAGCAGAGAGAGGACCTTTATTTTGCCTGTTATTTACAAGCACTCACCAGACCTCACCCTGCTTAGCTTCTGAGATCGGACAAGATTGGGCCCTTTCAGGATGGTATGGCTATAGTCTTGGCTGTTTCTTTCTTTGTTCCCTTTATTTTATTTGTGCCCTTAGACCATAGAATGGTGCAGACCATGATCAGGTGGGTCTTTGGCTCTTAGTCTTTTCTGAAAAACACTCTTGCAGACAACAAAAAACAAAGGTATGTTTCACTGATCTGTGCCATTCTCAATCCAATCATTCGACAGTTTTATTAGTTCTTTTTTCATTGCTGTGACTAAATGCCTGACACGAAGTAACTTAAGAAAGGAAGGGTTTATGATGGCTTACAGTTTGAGATTACAATCCATCATGGCAGGGAAAGCATGGTGGCAGTTTGAGGCAGCTGGTCACGTTCAGTCTATAGTGACAAAATAGAGCATGGTGAACACTGACCTCAGCTAGCTTCTTCATTTTTTTTAAATATATTTTTAAAATTTTATTTTTATTTATTTACTTGAGAGGGAGAAAGGGAGAAAGAGGCAGAGAGAGAGAATGGGCACGCCAGGGCCTTCAGCCACTGCAAACAAACTCCAGATGCATGGCTTATTATGTGGGTCCTGGGGAATCAAACTTGGGTCCTTTGGCTTTACAGGTAAGTGGCTTAATTGCTAAGTCATCTCTCCAGCTCATTTTTTTAAAAAAAATATTTTATTTACTTATTTGAGACAGAGAAAGAGGCAGAGAGGGAGAGAGTGGGCAGGGCTTTCAGCCAGTGCAAACCAACTCCTTATGCATGTACTACCTTGTGCATCTGGCTTACATGGGTCTTAGGAATTGAACCTGGGTCCTTTAGCTTTGAAGGCAAGCACTTTAACTGCTAAGCCATCTCTCCAGTCCAGCTTCCTTATTTATTTATTTATTTTTTCAAGGTAGGGTTTCATTCTAGCTCAGGCTGACCTCAAACTGCTGGTGAACCTCTTACCTCTGCCTCCCAAGTGCTGGAATTAAAGGCATGCATCACCACGCCTGGCCTTAGCTTCCTCTTCTTTTTTTTTTTTTTGGTTTTTCGAGGTAGGGTCTCACTGTAGCCCAGGCTGACCTGGAATTCACTATGGAGTCTCAGGGTGGCCTCGAACTCACGGCGATCCTCCTACCTCTGCCTCCCGAGTGCTGGGATTAAAGGCGTGCGCCACCACGCCCGGCTTAGCTTCCTCATTTTTATATAGTCCAGGACCCTCACCCTATGGAATGGCTCTGCTTATGGTAGGTCTTCTTCCCATCTCATTTAATCTAATCTAGAAAATCCCTCAGAGGTACCCAGAGAGTTTGTTTCCGTGGTGATTCTCAGTTCCATCAGTTGATTCACCATAGCCATAAGGGTACTGTTGGTTTGGCATGGTGATATGGGGATTCCTGGGGAGACTAATGCAGGTGCATCGCTAGTTTAAGGCCAACCTGGACAAGACCCTATCTCAAAATAAAAAGTAGGGCCTGGAGAGATGGCTCAGCAGTTAAGGCACTTGTCTACAAAGCCCCATGTTCAATTCTTCAGGACCCACATAAGCCAGATGCACAGGGACACACGTGTCTGGAGTTTGTTTGCAGCTGCCAAAGGCCCTGGTGCACCCATTCTCTCTCTCAATTGCATAAAAATAAAAAAGTATTTAAAAATTTTAAAAAGTCAAAAAAGGTTAGGTATGGTGGCACACTTCTTTAATCTACCAGCACTTGTGAGGTTGAGGTAGGAGGATCTCCATAAGTTGGAGGTCAGAGTAAATTTCAGGTCAGTTTGGGCTAGAGCAAGATATTGTCTCCCAAAACCCCAAAATAAAAGAAAAAAACAGAATAACAACAAAAAAAGTAAAAGGGCAGCCTGGAATTCACAGTGATAGAGTGATAGATTTCCTTGAATACTTATAGTCCTATATTCAGTCAGTACCACCCTTTCCCCCCCCCCAAAAAAAAAAATGTTGCTAAAAGACAAGTTAGTTGGTTAATTGGGCTGAGGATAGTAGAGCTTATGTACATGGCCCTTCACACATGAAAAAGCTTGAGAACCATTAGAATGTCTCATCTGCGAGGGATATTTTCTGAGTGGAGGCCTGAAACTGAAGATACCAATCCCTATACATACCATGTTTATTCCTACATGTATATACCTACCATAAAGTTTATAATTAGGCGGAGTAACAACAGTATTGAATAATGAAATAGGGCAATTACAGTAATATAAAGTAATAAAAACTGCTTAAAACTTAAGAATTGTTTAAATTTGAAACTTTCCACCTAATATTTCTAGACCTAGGTTGGGGGCAGGTAACCTAAGGGGCAGACAGACTGTTGTATTGCATTATATAACTAAATCATTATAACTACCAGTTATATGTTGTTTTGTGGGTTTATTTATGTTTTTATCTGTTTCTTCAATTTAGGCCCATACCACTCGTTCCAGTCAGAGGTGCTTAGCCTTTGTGGATGATGTTCGTTGTGCGAATCAGTCTCTTCCAATGACCAGACACTGCTTTACTCGTATCTTTTTTAAAACTGTTTGTCAAACTCTTTGTTTGCTAGTTAGATGAAGGCTAGTGGGAATCAGTTTGCTTAATTGAAAATTTTGTTTCCTTTGGCTCTGAATCAAGGCCGGCAGTTGGCTGAAGCTGTTGGTTTCAAGCAGGAGCCTAAAGAAATGTCTTTCTATGGTCTGTTGGCCATTTCAGAAATTTGGAAATGCAATGGTCAATTCATTAGAAAGAAACATCTGGCTGGGTGTGGTCACCCATCTCTGTGATCCAGCACTTGTAAGGCTGAGGCAGGGATTGAGAGTTTGAGGACAGTCTGGGCTATATACTGAAACCCTGTCTTTGAAAAATAGCCAAAGAAACAGCTGAGTTGTGGGTGATAAATGTGGGTCAATAAATTAAACTTTAATTTTATTTATTTGCAAGCAGAGAGAGATAGAAGTGAGAGGGAGGGAGAGAGAGAGGGAAGAAAGGAAGGGCATGCTAGGGCTTCTAGCTGCTGCAAATAAACTTGGATGCATGCTCCACTTTGTGCATCTGGCTTTACCTGGGCTCTAGAGAATGGAACCAGGGTTGTTAGGCTTTGCAAGCAAGTAGAAGCCCTGTTTATAGTCTTAATTCTGCGATTCTAAAATCTAAAATTACTCATAGAATACTTAAGCTGTCAAACTGATTTAGTTTGTTCATTACATTTATGAAAGAGCTGGGCTTAGTGGCACATAGCTTTAATATACCAACACTTTGGAAGCTGAGGTAGGAAGATTGCCAAGAGTTGAAGGTCAGCCTGGGCTAAATTGGGACCCTACCTCAAAAAAAAAAAATACAATTTTCCTATTTGTACATCATTTTAAAATAAAAATCTCAAGTAATAAAAAAATCCCAACAGCTGGGTGTGGTGGTACAGACCTTTAGTCCCAGCACTTGGAAGGCCAAGGTAGGAAGATCACCATGAATTTGAGGCTACCCTGAGACTACATAGTGAATTCCAGGTCAGCCTAGGCTAGAGTGAGAGACCCGACCTTGAAAAACCAAAACTTAACAAAACCCAAAAAACAAGTATTCATTAGTAAGAGAACTTCAAAAGTAGGTTAAGTTATGGAAAACAGGCTTCTGAACACAGTGGAAATTGATGCTTTTTGTAAAGCAATTTAAAAGCACCTACATTCTTTCATAAGGTAGCTTCTGGGAATCTAAGATAAGTGCAGTGTTTACAAAAAAAAACTAATTGGAGGCAGCCTTAAAATGTTTAGAAAGGAAAGCTGGGCATGGTGGTGCACACCTTCAATCCCAGCACTCAGGAGGCAGAGGTAGGAGGATCATTATGAGGTAGAGACCTCCCTGAGATTGCATAGTGAATTCCAGGTCAGCCTGGGCTAGAGTGTGGCCCTGCCTTGAAAAAAGAAAAAGCAGAGAAAAAAAAATGTTTAGAAAGGGGAGTGAAAATTAAGGTATAAAACTTTATGTAATATCTTCAGGTATTAAATATTCAACAGACTTGATGAATGAAGATGATGATGGTGACAAAATACACAATTGTATAGATTACATCATAACTGCATGCAGTTAAATAAGGGAAGGAATGTAATACAGAAAATAATTTTTACATGATGGGAGTGCGAATTTTTCCCCCTACTAGTTTATTTAAGAAACAAGGTATGTAAGAATACTTTCGTTTTGGGGCTCAGTTTTTTTTTTTTTTCCCGAGGCAGGGTTTTAATCTAGCCCAGGCTGACCTGGAATTCACTCTGGTTTCAGTGTGGCCTCAAACACACAGCAATCCTCCTGTCTCTGCCTCCTGAGTGCTGGGATTAAAGGCGTGCACTGTCATGCCTGGCTCTCTTTTGTGGCTTTTAAAGAGGATTTTGGTTTTAATAAAGAGAAACCCGTTTTGCATATGTGAAAGACTTGTATTGTGTACTGTTTATTAGAATATGTTTTAAAAAGAAAGTTGCAATGTATTTAAAAAGGGAAGTGTTTTGCCTCTTTGCTCTTTTCCTCTCTACTCCATAGTTGCTTGAGTACCCTTCCTTAAGTCCTTACCCCAGAGGAAGATGCAGCTACCATTGATGACCTATTAGCTCTTTACTGTGGTTTAATGGACACAGCACTGGACTGAAAGTGAAGGACCCAGACTCTAGTTGTAGGTCAACCTCTCCCCTGCCCCTCCCATTTTGGTATGTTCATGTGTGTGTGTGTGCCATGGCTTGTTTGTGAAAGTCGGAGGATAATTTTGGGGTCCTTGCTTGTTTGAGGTAGGGTCTCGTTTTTCATGGCTGCATTCACCAGGCTAGCTGCCCTGGGAGTTTCAGGGAAATTCTCTTGTCTCCATGCCTCCTTCTCCTAGGTGCAGCCTTCACACCCTTTATGTGTTTTCTGGGATCCAGGGCAATGCTCCTGTATCCACTGAGCCATCTCCAGCCCATACATTCCCCTTTTAATCTTTCTGATCTAATCTGAAAGAAGAGGAGAGGAGGGCTGGGAGTTTTAGGCTGTTGTAGTATCAAGCAAGACTTTAATCTCAGAGAGGCAGAGGTAGTATTTGAGACCAACCTGGGACTACAGAGTGAGTTACAGGTCACCCTGGGCTGGAGTGAGACCCTACCTTTAAAAAAAAAAAGAAAGAAAGAAAAGAAAAGAAAAGAAAAGAAAAGAAAAGAAAAGAAAAGAAAAAAGTCTGAGGTTAGAGAGTTGGCTCAGCAGTTAGGCATTTACCTGCAAATCCTAACCACCTGGGTTGACCCAGGTTCGATTTGTAGTGCTTGGAGGCCCTGGCACTCCCATTCTCTCTGTCTCTTTTCTTTTTGCTTGCAAATAAAAATACTAAATATATATATATAACTTAGCTGAGCATGGTGGCACACACCTTTAATCCCAGCACTTGGGAGGCAGAGGTAGGAGGATCGCTGTGAGTTCGAGGCCACCCTGAAACTACATAGTGAATTCCAGGTCAGCCTGGACTAGAGTGAGACCCTACCTCAAAAAGCCAAAATAAAAAGTTATATATATAAACAAGATTGGACTTTTTAAGCACAGTAGGTATTTTGTAGATTTTCTTAAGCACATAGTGCAAATCTGCCTCTCATTAGATTCAAGTGTTATAAATATTTACTTTGATCATTCAGTAAATACTTGTAGTGTGTACTGTTTCTTTAGAGTAGTGGTTCTTAATGAAAGCTATTTTGTCCTCTGTATATGTGCACAGAAATTGTTGGTTATGATAACTTGAGGATGAGAGTGAGAGACAGGTGCTATTAACCGCTGGCAGATAAAGGTCAGGAATGCTGCTAAATATTGTACATGTAACAAAAAATTACCTGGACCACAATGGAAGTAGTGTCACAGTTGTAAAACCCTGCTTAGTGATTTTCAAGAATGGCTAAAAGAAATAGATTATTTGGTTAAAAAATGCTTTTTTTTTTTTTTGCTTTGTTTTTCAAGGTAAGGTCTCAGTCTGGCCTCGAACTCATGCCATCCTCTTAACTTGATCTTCCAAATCCTGGGATTAAAGGCGTGCACCACCATGCCTAGCTGTTAGTGTTTTTTTTTTTTTTTAGCCAGGCATGTGGTGCATGCCTTTAATCCCAGCATTTGGGAGGCAGAGGTAGGAGGATTGCCGTGAGTTGGAGGCCAACCTGAGATTACATAATGAATTCCAAGTCAACCTGGACTAGAGTGAAACCCTACCTTGAAAAACAAAACAACCATATATATATAATTTGCAAGCAGAGAGAGATACAGAGAATGGGTACACTGTGGCTTCTAGCCACTGCAGACGAACTCCAGATGCATATGCTATTTTGTACATCTGTACTGGGGATTCTAACCCTGGTTGTTAGCTTTGCAAGCAAACACCTAACTGCTGAACCATCTCTCCATCCCTTGTTTGTCTTTCTTTTCCTTTTTAGTCAGATCATCCTTTCTTTTTTAAAAATATCTTTTATTTTTATATATTTGAGAGAAGAGAAAAATAGGCAGGTGTAGAGAGAGAATGGGTGTGCCAGGGCCTTTGGCTGCTGCAAACAAACTCGAGATGTGTGTGCCCCCTTATGCATCTGGCTTATGTCCTGAAGAATCAAACCTGAGTCCTTTGGCTTTGTAGGCAAGCATCTTAACTGCTAAGCTGTCTCTCCAGCCCCCTTGTTTGTCTTTTCAAGGCATAGTCTTACTCTTGCCAACCCTGGCTGACCTGGAACTAATGGTGATATTCATACCTCAGCCTCTTAAGTGCTAGGAATTTATTTGGAAGCAGACACAGAATATGGGTGCTCAGGGCCCCCTAACCACTGCAAAGATGCATGCACCAATTTTGCATCTGGCTTTACATGGGTATTGGGGAGCTGAACCCAGGTCATCAGGTTTTGCAGACATGCTTTCCAACTGCTGAGCCATCTCTCCAGCCCTAAACACTTTTTAAATTTTCTTTCTTTCTTTATTTTTTGGTTTTTCAAGGTAGAGTTTTACTCTAGCCCAGGCTGACCTGGAATTCACTATGTAATTAATCTCAGGGTGGCTTCAAACTCATGGCAATCCTCCTACCTCTGTCTCCCAAGTGCTGGGATTAAAGGCATGTGCCTCCATGCCTGGCTGTTTTTTTTTCTTTTATTTATTTATTTGTTTGTTTGTTTATTTTCCTGAGTTAGGGTCTTGCTCTCTAGCCCAGAATGACCTGGAATTCACTATAGTCTCAGGATAGACTTGAACTCACAGTGATCCACTTACTCCTTCTGCCTCCTGAGTGCTGGGATTAAAGGTGGGATTAAAAACCTGGCTCCTAACTCTTTTTTTTTTTTTTTTTTTTTTTTTTGCGTTAGGGTCTCACTCTAGCTCAGGCTGACCTGGATTTCACTATGTAGTCTCTGGTTGGACTTGAACTCTTGTGATCCTCCTACCTCTGCCTCCCAAGTGCTGTGATTAAAGATGTGCACCACCATGCCTGGCTTCATTTTTTTAATCTTTAAAGTTACTCTAAAATTTTTTTAAAACATTTTTTGTATTTTTATTTATTTCAGAGAGAGATACAGAGATGGAGAGAAAGAGAGAGAATGGTCATACCAGGGCCTATAGCCACTGCAAACAAACTCCAGATGCATGTGACACCTTGTGCATCTGGTTTACATGGGTCCTGGAGAATTGAACTTGGATCCTTTGGCATTGCAAGCAAGTGCCTTAACTATTAAGGCATCTTTCCAGTCCTGGTTTTTTTTGTTGTTGTTGTTGTTTTGTTTTTTTTTGGATGTAGGATTTCACTGTAGCCCAGGTTGACCTAGAATTCACTATGTAGTCTCAGGGTGGCCTCAAAATTCACAGTGATCCTCCTACTTCTGCCTCCCAAGTGCTGGGATTAAATGTGTGTGCCACCACGCCTGCCTGATTTTTTGTTTTTTAATATTTATTTGAGAGAAACATACAGAAATTGGCAGGGATAGTGGGCACGCCAGGGCCTCCAGCCACTGCAAAGGAACTCCAGATGCATACGCCTCTTGTGCATATGGCTTACATGGGTCCTGGGGAATCAAACTTGGGTCCTTTGGCTTTGCAGGCAAGCATCTTAACTGCTAAGCCATCTCTCCAGCTCCCTGTTCTTTTTTTAAATTATTTTTTAATTTTAAAAATTTTTTAAGATATTTTTTCTTGTTCATTTTGTTTTATTTATTTGAGAGCGACAGACAGAGAAAGAGGCAGAGAGAGAGAGAGAATGGGCGTGCCAGGGCTTCCAGCCACTGCAAACGAACTCCAGACGTGTGCACCCCCTTGTACATCTGGCTAATGTGGGTCCTGGGGAATCGAGCCTCGAACTGGGGTCCTTAGGCTTCACAGGCAAGTGCTTAACTGCTAAGCCATCTCTCCAGACCCCCTGTTCTTTTTTTGATGTAGGGTCTCAATGTAGCCCAGGCTGACCTCGAACTACATTGATAATCCTACCTCTGCAACCTCAGTATTGGGTTTAATGGTGTGCACCACCACACACAACCCTACTGTCATATTTTTAAAATATTTATTTGTAAACAGATATAGAGAGGAGATAGAATGGGCATGTTAGGACCTCTAGCCCCTGTAAATGAATGCATGCGTCACCTGTGCACCTGGCTTTATCTGGGCACTTGGGAATCGAACCTGCTGGGTCCTTTGGCTTTGCAGGCAAATGCCTCAACTGCTAACCCATCTCTCCAGCCCCAACCTTAAATTTTTTTAGATGAGCCAGGTATGTTGGTCCATGCTTATACACCCAGTTGTGGGAGGTAGAAGTAGGATGATCAAGGAGTTCAGGGTCATTTCTTGGCTACATACTAAGTTTTAAGGCCATCCTGGGCCATGTGAGACTGTTTTAAATGCATCCCCTCTGCCCCCTCTCCAAATGTGAAAATCACCCATAATCATGGTACACTTAATTTACAGAAAACTATTTTCCTGTTAAAAGTAAGCCCAAGTTTGGGCTGGGGAGATGTCTCATTTAAAGGCACTTGGAAAGCCTGCCAGCCTGGGTTCAGTTTCTTAGTCCCCACATAAAGCCATATGCACAAAGTGGAGCGTGTGTCTGGAGCTCTTGTCTGTTTTCCTATTTTTTTGGAGGCAGGGTTTCACTGTAGCCCAGGCTGACCTGGAATTCACTTTGTAGTCCCAGGCCTGCATTGAATCCAAGGCAATCCTCCTACCTCTGCCTTCCTGAGTGCTGGGATTAAAGGCATGCAATAACATGCCCAGCCTAATTTTTTGTTGTTGTTGTTTTGTTTTTCAAGGTAGGGTCTCACTCTGGCTCAGGCTGACCTGGGATTCACTATGTAGTC